>VZRO01006140.1:1165729-1438145 GCA_013397915.1 Daphoenositta chrysoptera
ATAAATATAAATATAAATATAAATATAAATATAAATATAAATATAAATATAAATATAAAAGTATAATTTTAGGATTGTCGTACAAACTGTCACCCACCATCGACCAGATGGTCAAAGCCTGTGCCAAACGCGCCACCATTGAGCTGCCAGAGACCACCTTCCAAAGGAAAGGGCTTGTTGGGATCGCTGAAGAAGCTGAGGCCACAAAAGAAACTCCTCCTGCAGCCAATACCAACGCACCACCAACCAAGGAGGACATCACCTGCCACCACTGCAGCAAAAAGGGACACTGGGCGAGAGCATGTAGGGCACCAGCACCAGTCTACCACCCGCGTTCCCAACCTGGTTCCACCACAACATTCTGACAAACAGCTTTCAGCAGCTCTAAACATTATTTCATCACCACTTTTCTCCTTCAATCTTTTATACTCAGTTACGGCTTTGTGATTTAAATTGGTTCGTAAACTTTTTATTGAAGAGACTGTGCCTACTGGTCTTGTGCAAAGCAATCCTGATGTTCCCTCCTAACTGGAGTCCCTGGCAAGGCTGTGTCATGTTTATATTGATAATATTAACTTTACACAACTCACACAAATTTCATGGCTTTTATAACCAGAATCTGTAAGACTGTGATTGAAATTATCTTAACAAAGACTGAAATTAAAGAATATTACTCACTCACTGGAAAAAAAACCACCCATATTTGTTCTAAGTGCCAATGTCTCATTCAGCCTGGAATTTTCTTTCTGTCTGAGAATTTACATGATAAAAGCAAATGATGAATGGACATGGGACTGAAATGTTTGGGAGAGGAGCCTGTGACAGTTCCTTTGAAGCTTTAAGAGTTTATAATGTAAATAAGTGTTTAGGGGATTATTAACATTCACATATTTTACCCCAAAGGCTTTCCATAAGGTCAACATTTAAGCAGTTGAAGTATGAAGACAGAATTGTAAAATGTATGTGTGAACATTTTCAAAGACTTCAGAGAGTCTGTGCTGCAGACTGTTTTCATTTGACTTTTAATATGATATTATATATGCCAAATTAGTGTACATAATAAGTCATCATCATATATAACATAGGTCTTGGGAGTTTTGGAAGTGAAGGAATGCTAGCATTTTTTTCATATGAAGACATTTTGGTTTCAGAATATCACCAAAAGAACAGACAAGACTTAAAAAAAAAGAGTCTTCAAATGATCTTTAACAAGCAGGGGATTAATTTATTATGACTGCAAAAAAGGTAACTTATTTCTCAGAAGTATAGCTTCATACAGCTGTTATCTAAAACCTGTCTGGAAACCAGTGTGCTTCTTTATTGTCCAAATGCTTTTAGATATCCTGAAGCACACATTTTAAATTCACAAGCTGAGGCAAATGACCAGTGCAACTCTAATTTCCAGCTAAATTATTAACTATTAACTATTATTACTATAATCTAAGGATTTCACTATGTATAATAACCCTGTGAGACTTACTGACTTTATAAATTTGTTGCACATATTATTGAAATGTTGAAAAAAGCCTCATTTTTCTCATTCAAATAAAAATATGTGAAAATCTAAGCATGAAATTAATTATACTTACCTTTTTTATTGCATATACCAATGCTGACCTGAATTTTCATTCTGCAGCAAATAAGTCAATCTATTCAAAATATTTTTGCACATGTACTGAATTCCAGATCTCTCTGTGACATGAATGACTGAAATTTCATGAATTATGATGCAACCATTGTTTATATGAACTGCTATAATTTCAGCCTGAATTTTCACTACTTGACAAGCATGCATGTCAACCTTAACAAATGAATTTAGTAATATTATGTCCATTCATATTTTACTGATATACAGTATGCTGAAGCTACAAAAACTGTCAAAAGGTGTTTGTCATCTTTAGTCAACATTTGCTGTTTCCCCTAGAAATCTAATTCAATTAAACCTGTCAAGAATAAATCAAGAATAACTTCTGCAAACTGAATATTCCTTTGTTTCACTCACTGTGCCTTGAGGAATTTTTATGTCCCTTTTGTCTATATTTCAACAATTTACTTCATAAGGAAGAATTGACAAAGGGCATAGCAGGAAAGGGAAAGAAAAAGTGTTGGATAGCACTCATTCTTGAGATAAGTTAGTTGAAAAAGCTGAATTATTCAGACAACAATAAAGTTACACCTAGGGAAGTGCAAAGTTGCTTATCACAAGGAGAGAGAAGGAAATAATCCAATCTGTTTACTAACATGTATAATGCAGCCATTCACTTAATTCTGCAAACATTTTCTTATCAAATTGCTTCTTAGAAAATGAGAAATAAATTACTTGACTGTATTTATACATTGCTTATATAGCAATTTTCCTTTAGTATTTGACAAATACTCCAAGTAGTCATAAATTCACTCTCTCTGTCTTGGTTATGCAGTGAAACAACAGCACCGCAGTAATGCCAAAGTCATATGGGTCCTCAGAGTTTTTAAATAATAAGGTTAGAAATACAAGTTGGCATTTTTTTCCTAATCTTCTGGATATTCTCATCCAATTAAAGTGCAAACATCAAGATACGAAGAAAATTCTGAATTTGAAATGCCAAAATTATAATATAAAAAAAATCCTATTGACATGTAATAAGAAAAGACAGTTTTCATTATCTAAAAACGTAACCTCTCCAGGAAGCTGAAATTAGAAATTAGTCTTGAACTGCTGCTTCAAAGACTCTGGTACATTTTTTAGAAACTTTTATTTGAAAATTTAAATATATAAATAACTTTTGCAAGTATACATCAATTAAGTAAAAAGGCCACAGTCAAGATGCACAATTTTCTTCCACCCAAACCAGCTGTTTTTGGGTACTGGGAAAATGTGCAAGAGAGGAAACACCTTGAGTTCAAAGGAGAGAATATCAGTCATATATATTACTAAGAACTATTCATTCAAGGAATTGATAATTGCATAGAAATTTTTATGGTTGCTTCATAGAAATATTTATAAGTAAAATGACGCAGATATTAATTTCAAGTAAGAAAACTGAGTGTTTTCTGTGTTTCAAATGTGATTGAAATGCTTTAAAATGAAGGAAAAATACAGCAGAAAAGGAGAAGCTCTCTCCAGAAGAGGAGAACCTGCATGATTAAGAGCTTCATGCTAGTTGTCATTGCTCTACACTTCAAAACACAGATTTCTAAAACCTGAGGAAGAGATGGCTTAGAGCATCTCGGATGGCACTGGACACGTGTCTGCAGGCGATTGAAACAAGATTCCATTGCTTATGGTAACTAAAACTTCAGTGCACTCTGTTCAGTACACCCTGAATGTGTTTTTCAGGGGCTTGAGATCATGGGTTTCCTGTGAAAACCATGTCAGACCTGTGTGGATGGCTGAAGTAACCTGAAGGCTCTTAGACAGCATTGACATCATCCTTTTGGGCAACTTTGGGTAGTACACAGCTATATATTTAGCACAGAGGCAGAAAACTACGTGTTGGGGCGTAAATATACTGTCTTAATCAGAAACTGAATCCTCACCCTATGTATGTTTTATTTAAATATATATATTTTATATAGTCTATATCTAATATTCTCTAAATATACATACTTTTCTTCGCATTAAAGCTAGAAACACGACTTTGTAAACTTTTCAAGTAATGTTATCTTCGTAGTTCATCCTTGAATAAACTTCAAGGTACTGAGAGACAAGAGTATGCAGAATGAAAAGGACAGCACTTTTGAAAACTACCCTGCTACAGCTCAGAAACAAAAAATTAATTATTGAGTCTAGTCTATTAATCTGGAAATATATTTAACTGACCTAGACCATCAAATTGCTCTGTTGAAGAGGGTAACAGACTCTTTAACTGCTAATTTACAGGACTTTGGGGGAAAACCTCTGCTTGTGAAAGAGGAATTTAGTGCATCTTTCAAGTACTGGATGTAGCTCAAAGATCAAACTAAAATATTAATGGAAACAAGAAAGATTATAAAAGGCATCTTCCTAACTAAAAAATTGTTAGATTCGACACAAGGAAAATATATTAGGTCTTATCTTCATATGACCATAGAATCATAGAATGGTTAAGGTGGGGAGGGGACTGCTGGAGGGCATCTGGTCCAACCCCTGGCTTAAGCAGAGGCACTTAGAGCTTAAAGCCATATACAGACAGCTTTGTGTATATCTCCAGATATCAAGACTCCAAAACCTGCAGATAAATAATTAATTAAGATGTCTCTATGTTGCAAATGGAAGAATACAAATCAGAAGCTAGGAATTTGAAAGAAAACTAGGACTACACATGGAGAAATATAGTCAATATAAGGCTAAAAAGGAGGAGGTTTTATGTGTGTCAGAAATAATTCTACTTATAATTGTAAGTTTTATCCATTAAGAATCACATGTATGTTTTTCTGTTCTTATGAAAGTATCAGATGTTGTATTTAGATTACTTGAGACAAAAAGGTATACTTTTTCTTCCTTGATTATTGGATTAATATTGCACAGCCTGTGCTAAAGCTTAATGGGTTTTAATCAGAGAGTTTACTTAACTTGCTGCAAAATGTCTGACCAATGAATTTTCTGCACTATTAACATTGATTTTCTGTAAGTTTTGGAACACTGGTGCAGTCCTCCAGAGACTGAAAGAAAGATGATATTGTGGTAACATTAAAGAAAGGTGAGTTGGATGACCTGGGTGATGTTAGGCCTGTCAGTCTGACATTGATCTCAGACAAAGTAATGGAAAGAGGCTGAGAGAACACTTGATTAATAAAGAAATAAAGGAGGTAAATATAACTAATGCCAGTCAAAATAGGTTTATGGAAAATAAATCTCATTAAACTTACTTGTATGATACGTTTTTCAACACTAAAAGTTTTGTTAACAATTAAAATGGGATTGATGAAATACACCCATTGCACCACAAGTTTTTCACTTGACGTTATCCCCTACCTTCTCTAATAAAAAATGAAGGGACAAAATCAGTCTCACGCACAATAAATAGATGTAAAACTGTCCAAGTAGAAAGTTTCAAAATTAACTGAGAGTTGAAAAAATTACAGTAGTTAATTTTCTAGCAGTACCCTATTGGATTTGATATTTTTTTGTATTGCTGTTCTTACCCATGTCTGGTAGGAAAGCATTACTCCTCATTGAATATGCAAAGAGAAATATGGTTGAAAGAGTTGAATGAGATTAGTTACTGTATTATAAAGTTTGATTTTTTTCAATAAGCTTTGGTGCACCCAAAGAAAAATGTTAACTACATCTAAGCATACAGTAAAAATATAGAAAAGAAAAATTAGGCTTTTTTTTTTGCAGCAGGGTGGGCACTATCATGTAATGCAGAGGTCTGAGAAATACTTTGAGTAATTTTAATAATTAGTTGAGAATATACATTGACTGTCACTCCTTGGAATAATGTAATCTGTGAATTCATAAATAAAACTACTGTCATCTAATGTCTCTGTAAACTCTCCAAACTTTCTTACCTTAGACTGCTGTAATTTTATGTTAGTAACATCTATTTTTGGAGTTCCCATCAAACATGACTGAAATGGAACAGGTTAAAAGAAGAACAGCAGAGATGAAGACGTGGAGAAAAAAATGTTGCTAGCAACTAAGTTTTATTTTTAAAGGGGGCAGCTGATTGGCAAGAGAATTTTCTTCAGTCTATCAGAAAAAACACATAATAGTGACAGATGGCTTGTAGTTGAAGATAGATATATTCAAATTATAAATAAAATTGTTTTAAGAGTAGCATGAGACACATGTTAATCAAGTGATAAGCATTTGCTATTCTTAAATTCTTAAATGCATGTTTGGTTCCCCCATGCTGCTCTAACTCAAGCAGGAATTAATTTGAAGTCTTACATTACACCAAAAAAAATATGCTGGATGATTGAATGGACTTTTATGGCTGCCGTCCATGAATCTGTAGCAACGGGGAGAGCTGACTCCTTTCCTCTACTTGCCAATAAAATGAATAAAGTCTGATCTATACAGAAAATGTTCACTAGCAGAATAATAATTGGATGGTATGTGATTTTTTGATTAAATAATTACACTGATAAAATCTCTAGTGTAAATTCACCTATACACAGGGCAGCTTAGTCTGTTTCTTAAACCAAATAAACATGCAATGATTTACATTGAAATTACTGGACATTCATGAGAGACTTCAAGCTTAAAATGAAAGAACTTTTACAGTTATGTTGTGCTTAAAATTTATAATAAATGATGGACTGACTAAACCTTGATGAGATATCTTGAACAAGCTAATATTTTGAGTAAGATGAAAAATATGTTTTGACCAAGTTTATGAGAAAATGTTCTGGGCCAGTTTGATCCTTGTACCCAAACTAGCCTGTGTATCATCACAGGGAAAAGTCTTCAGTGGAATAAAGTGCATTTCTCAATGTATTGTACTTGCCTGTCAATGTTTTTGCAGCAGGCATGGCTACAGGAGTGACTTCTAGGGGAAGCTGCCAGAAGCTTCCCCCATGTCCGACAGAGCCAGTGCCAGCTGGCTCTGAGACTGACACTCTGCTGGCCAGGGGCAAGTCATTCAGAGAAGACAGTAGCACCTCTAGGACAACATGTTTAAGAAGAAAAACAAAGTTATTGTCCAGAAGTAATTGCAGGCAGAAAAGAGAGGAGTGAGACTACGTAAGAGGAGCAGCTGCGTCTGCATATGTCAGCTTATGTCTGACACCATGGTCAGTGCAGAAGGAGGGGCAGGAGGTGCTCCAGGTACCAGAGCAGAGATTCTCCTGCAGCCCGTGGTGCAGCCCATGGTGAGGCAGCTGTGCCCCTGCAGCCCCTGGAGGAGCACAGAGATGCAGAGATCCACCTGCAGCCCGTGGAGGAGCACAGAGATGCAGAGATCCACCTGCAGCCCGTGGAGGAGCACAGAGATGCAGAGATCCACCTGCAGCCTGTGGAGCAGGGTCACCCTGGAGCAGGCTCCTGGCAGGGACCTGTGACTTGCGTACTGCAGCAGGTTTCCTGGTGGGGCTGGTGACCGTGTGAGGGACCCGCACGGGAGCAGGCTGTACTTAAAGGACTGCAGCAAGTGGAAAGGGACCCACTTGTGACCCTAGGGAGGACCTACGCTGGATCACTTTGGTCCTGAAGAGCTGCACCCCATGGAAGGGACACATGCTGGAGTAGTTTGTGAGTAAGTGCATCCTCTGGGAAGGACTCACGTTGGAGAAGTTTGTGGAGGACTGACTTCCATGGGAGGGACCCCACAATGCATCAGGGGAAGATGCATTTTTTGTCACTCAGTATAAAGACCTTCAAGATAAATGTTCATTATTCTCTAGTAAAAAAGGTGTTTTGAGTGTAGTTTAATAAAAGTAACATGGTTCACCCATGTCTTCTACTATCAACATTTAATGACGTTTCCCTCAAGATATGAGGGAAAAGGAAAGGAAGTTAGTCTGAAGTCTATGTACAAAATTTTACATTTTTATATTTCTGATTCCTGTTACTAGAGATCCTCAACCAATTTTGTGTTATCCCCGAGAGGCCACTAGAATTTAGGAGAAGATTATAATGCAATTAATTTATTACTGTTTAATGATGCCACTGTACATATTTTATGTATTACTTGTCCAATTTACTACATCAGAGCAAAATTATCAGCACACGAAACAACTAAAAGTGATGCTTGTTTGAATCTATTGAGTAAACTATCAGCAAGTAAATAGCAGGGGTCCACACATGAGGAAACAAAGCTAGCATGTAGTAAGACAAATTTTGGCAAACCTTGTTTGGATCTTACTTACAAATAGCAAGCTTGAACATAAGAATCTGAGACTGGGCTTACCATAAACTTTAATTTAACAATTTGTCATAGATACCTTAAACTCAAATTCGTTTTTCATTGAGGGCTTTAACCACACAGATAAATCAAACATTGGGACAACAGTTTTTCATTTACTCTTTTTTAATTTAATAAATTACAGCCCATAACCAAAACAGGGGTAGTTTGATGAGAAAGAGCTTTGACCTTTGTATGTGAAACTAATTATCAAAATGCTTGCCCAAGAAACTGATGACAGAATTTGTAAGATGTACAAGTAATAAGATCATGTATCTAGTATACCCCAGAGCAGTATCCACACATGAAATACAGACTGCATGTACATGCACACACTTGAATACCTTCATATACACACATAGGTACATGAATGGAAAAGAGGGGATTGGGATATTCTCATTTGTATTTTTCCATCCAGAAACTAAGACCATAAAAGAAATAATGATTTATCTTTCAGATGAAAATGAGAGCAAATCTGGAATGCATCAACACTTTGGATGATACACAAATTTAAACTCAGTCCTTTCCTTTCCTTTCCTTCAGAAATCTTTTCAAAAAGCATTATGAAAGAAGTATTTTAGCACAGAAGCAAAGAAAGAAACTTAAGAAGGGATGCACAATTCAGACTGCTACTTAACTGCAAAAGTTCAATAGATGGAAAAGATATTATATATGCTTCTCTGTTAGACATTCCATATTTTTTACTTGAGGCATCTTATTCCAAGCATACAGGGTAATGAGAATGCTATCCTGAGATATTTAACTTTGATCATTCAATAAAAAATCATTTTAAACATACACTCTAATATGTTTACTCTACCTGGAAGAATTGATTATAATTCAAGTTAACTTCCTGCATTAGTGATTTTTTTTTTTTTAATTTTTTTTTTTTTTTTAAGGGGAAAGATGTTTCTGTTTGGGTTTGTTTCTTTGTCTGGGTTTTGTAATAGTGGACTGTTTTGTATTTTTGGGTGGGGGAGTTGACAGGTTAGGTAAAATATATTATTTTGGTTCAAAATTTTATGTAAAAGTAAAATTAAAAGATACACCAAGAGGATATTTTCTGAATGGAATCCCAAAGCCTAAGAACTACTCTTACATGAATCACTTTAGGAATCAGATTCAATATAGGTACTACTTGCACAGAAGCTTGATAGACCCATGAAAAATGATAGCATATTTTTCTGTAAGTCAACAGTTACTTCACAAGAACACACACGTATAAAATAAAAAATTGCAGTGTAACTAAAGGTCTGGAGACTGAAGAGGTTCACTGGTAGGTAGATCTTTCTTAATCTTTTATTCTACGGAGAAGACTCAGAAGCACTAATTAAAAAATAGTTGCTCATTTTCTCAGATGTATAGTAGACAAGTCGACAGAAGCAGAAGACCCAGAAAGAAAAAAAATAATGTCCTGGAAGACAGCTTTTACTGAACAGCTATATCAACAGAGAAATGGAGCAGGGGATTATGACAGTATAGGCTTATAAGTACAATGGACTGAAAACATGTATCCAGGTGATTCTGAGATTGTTATGCGAATTTGCCCTATATGTGTCTGTCTAAATGAAATTTGGCACAGACTCACCTAACTATTGTATTGTGCTAATTGCAGTAAATCAGTTTTTGTCAATCAGAGATGCTTTTGTGTTGGATCTGCGCTCTCACATCAGCCTTACAGACTTTTAAAATTGTTTTAAGTATGGTAGCTGCTTTCAGTATTTTATTCATAGATGTAATTTTTCTGAACCTATCACAGTTCAGCAATCTGATCAAATATTTGGCTCTGGACTCCAAATTCTGAATTCTACAAACAGCTGTGTGGGTGGTGGTACTATTTGCAAGTATAGGTTGAATACCAGCTCTGCCCCAGCCCACTTCACCACAGCATGGATAAGAGAATTTCTACTTTATATTACCTGGCACCAGTCTATATATTCTTTAGATTTTCAGGGTTTCCATCCTTTATAGGCAAATTTCTCTCATGGTAATAGTAATGAAGACAGCTGTATAAACAAAATGTTTGCAGACATCGGTGCTAAACCTACGAAAACATATTTTAGCAAAAAAGTTAAAATATAAAAGCTGGTAGACGTCTGATCAGCATTGGCTCTAAAGTGATGATTTGAAGTGGAGGTAAAAAACCCAAGGTTTATGAGAAGCTGGTTGCATTACCACAACCTCAGGGGAGAGAATGGGCAGTCAGGCTTTTTTTCCGGGTAAACCCAAACTTCTCAGCATGTAACTCTGGCCTCTTGATATGATCAATGAAGATTTCTTTTCCATAGCTGTGCCTGCCTTTTTCATTCCATGTTATTAATGTGGTACTGAGCCCCGTCAGGAAAATGAACATGCAGGGGGTCATAAGAAAAAAATAGTAAACATATAAAAATCCCATTGTGAGACAAAAATAAAATGATTGAAACTGTTTCGGTTAGACCCCTATATATGTAATAAAAAATGTAACCACACAATAAGAACTAAGAAAAATTGATTTTTGGTACTACTTAACCTCTCATAGCTTTAAAAAGCCCTGTTAAACAGAAAGGAGCTAACAGTATGATGCTTTCTAACAACACATCAAAAATCCTTGGAACTCATTCCTACACATGAAACTGGGAAGCTATTTTCTAGCTTGACATATTTTCTAAATTATTAAATAGTTTTGAAAATGAGAACATATGATTCCTTTGCAACTGTGCACCCTCTAAAGACAAATGTGTTTCTTACAGGAAAATATGTGCACTTTTTTATGCAACTTAAGGAAATTTTGAGAAGAAATAACTTTTTAATCAATCCACATCTCACGTTAATACCCAGAAGTTAGGAATGCTATTCTTCCTAATACATTGAATGGATCAAGAAGAGTGGGAGTTCGTAAGAGAGAACCTTAGCATTCTCAGAAGTAATTTACTAGTTGCAATAAAATTATAGTCCTTTATCTATGCATGGATATCTCTTAAACCTTGAGTAATTTCTCGCTGTTAAAGAAAAACTTAAGTTCAAGTATAATTTTATGGAGTACATGTAAACAGTTGCACAAAATTGCCAGCTTAGTTGCCATACCGTTCTCTTATCTGTAGAAAAATTAATGTAAGAGACATTCGGAAAAGGAGGTATCAAGGTGACATAGATTTTCTGACATTTTAGCAATGATAGGAAAATGTTGTTTTCATGAAATATATCTATTTTGTCCTATCACAAAATAGAAATATGTGGTTACTCTTGGTGAATTCTGTTATCTCAGTTGAGCTTACACTTCCATGGACAGCCATTGACATTTGTATTATTGTTGATGTGTCTTGGTTAATTGGCCTCTGTTACATCCTTCCATTTTGTGACTACAGGTTATTGGAAACAAATATAAACATCAAAAATCATTCTTATTTTAATCTTTTATTTTCCAAGCCCCCAAATCTGGGCTTTTTAATTTTATCACCTACATTGACATCCATCTCATATCTACATTATTCAGCAGACTCATTTTGAAGACAATCACTTTAAAATTTACAGAACAGCTAAATGGATAACATTAACTGATATCTGTAAAAAAAAAGCCTTTTGAGAAAGTATATGCATGGTTTGTATGAAATCTTAACTGCATTTTTGTGAACAGTTTACAGGGAAAAAAACCCCAGCATTTAATTTGAACTGGTGGCATTTCTTTCCTCTTCTCATGGCAAATGATGTTTAAATGTTTTTAGTGCCAGATCAAAACTTGAACTATTTTTTGCTGAATCTATTAATTTTTCACTTATTCTTCTCTAGATCATGATGCACTTGTGCTTTGAGATGCTTACTTTTCTAAATATTAAACCTAAGGCATTTATTCACCACTGGCACCTTCAGGGATTTTTATGAAAAATCTCTGTGAACTTCATGTAATTGGTACTTAATTCTTTGGCAAATATCTCTGGAGGCTACAGATGTGTGACATGTATTGTATATATTGATTTCTTAACTTAGTATGCTTATTGGACAACATCTGCAAAGACAGTAAAGCCCCTGATGGTTTAATTTAAAACCAAATTATATTAAAAAATGCAAAACTTAAAAATCAGTGAGCTTCACAGACTAGAAGAGCCCAAAGTCTAGTCCCAGGAAATTCTAATTCTCAGGAAAATAATAAGAAGCTTTATCCTAACTGTTAAAGACATACCATTTGACATACTATTATGTAACATCCAAATCCTTACCTAAGCCTGTAAAATTATCCACTGCAAATAGCATATGATATTGAAATTAGTATTGTTTGAGTAAATTAGTCATTTATTACTAAAACTGATTAGTTTTGAAAAGAGAGTCAAGTAAAAAACTTAAATTAAAAATCCACTTATTTTGTCATGAAAGAATGAGAATTCAGGCACTTAAGTGTAAAAACTAAATATGAAATGGTTTCAGATAAAAGAAGTAGATTTTGTGTGAAGATAAAATTTTTAATGTGCAGTAATTATAAAGGTAGAAGTCATAAGTTGCCTGATTTATAACAAAATAAATAAATTTTGGGTTTTTTCTACTAGGTGTTTCAAACCTGACTTTGATAAATGTGCCTGAATTTAGGTTTTTATTCTCAAACCAAAGGTTGTGTCAGCAGGACCAAAGGCACTTTTCACTCCTCCTGATCACACCCATACCAGCCCTCAGCAGGAAATAACTACAACTTGCCAAACACACCCAAATCCTTTGCTACTCACACTAATTAGTGTGTATGCCTGACCTTATTCATTAAGGCTCCTAGATAAACCTACAGCACGTTATCTGTGAGAAGGCATTTTTCTCTGAGTATCCACACAGAAATGATGTCTGCTGTGGTTGTTGGGACAGGCAGTGCCTAAGAAAGGTGCTTTAGTCTATTTTCTGTAACGGGAGGCAGAGCTCCCACCCTTATTCTGGCCCTAATGCCTAACACATGCAGCACTAGGAGCACATACTTCTTTTACTGTTGCAGTCTAACAAATCTTCCTAGGATTAAGAAGATACTGGGGTGCAAATATGTACTATACGTTGTACCTCACACTTTTTCTTTCCTTGTCTCATGCATCCCAGACTGAACAATGCACCTCAAAAGTTAGTCAGATTATTTCGGGATAATCAGAAGCTCAGAGGTTTAAATCTCATACACAGTTCTGTTCTGGAAATAAGTTTATTAGACTATGTTGGTGTGTTTACTGAGGACACCTGAAAGGCGTTCTGCTGGGACAAGGAATTTTAGATGTCGGTTGTCACAGGAATGCTTCAGCAGCCTGAACTCAAGGTGAATGGGCTGCCCCTAATTTGCGATCACACGTGTCAGCTTGTCAAACTGTATCACACACTAAAGAGCTATACCCAGGGGGCATGGGCAGGAACACTGTTCTCTCCAGTAAATCTGTAATTTGCTCCGACTTTCTTTTCTTACAGAATGGATCACGTCCCCTTTTTACTTCTTTCAAGCAGTGGTCTCTCTGACTCCCTTTCATGACCTTCTTCACCCAGCCTCAGCCTGTGGGCAAACATCAAGTCGTGTCATCCAATGTAATAAATCCTAGAATCTAGGTTATTATATAGTTATCTTTGGCTGCCTCTCAAAATAATATTTCACACTCCTAATAGGCCGCACTTTTGCTCTCCCTCTTTCTTGGCACAGACGGTATCTTGAATCTTGAAATGCCACTTATATCACCTCTAAAATCTCTCCATTCCAGACTTTACCTCACAGGAATTTTCAGCAAACTGTCAGACAGGGAAAATGAAAACTTAAATGCTTTCAGAAAAGTTTGAATTGTATGAATTCTTCAAAAGGCCAAACATATCTGTTTTTTCATCAGCATTTGCACATATGTCTAACAATAAGCATAAAGGAAATGTATGCTGACAAGGGCATTCCATGACAGAATGAAACTAAAAAGGCAGCAAATATAAATCTACTTTACTCCTTCAGGATCCCCTGAAATAGATTTTCCGGGGTCATTTTTATGCCAACTTGTGGCCTTCTGTAGTCAAACAACTCCATATTTTTTATCCAATTGTAGGGAATCATTCAGGCTTTGAAAATACTACCATTAATAAAGGTTTCTTGTATTGAAATAGACTATTTAAATTAAATAAATAAGTTACCTCGTTTTTGCCCTGCTCATTACAGTGTTTTGGCATGATTGTCTGCCAAAGTGAAAATAAATTGGAGAACTAACTTAATCTTTTATATTCAATTCATTCATAAAAATATTTTTGGGGGAAAGAGTGTCATCACTCACCCTATTTACACATTGGCCTTCAAACTCTTATCCTCAGCTGATATTTTCTTTTGCCTTTTTAGCTTTTTTGCCAAAAGGTAAGTCAGTAGCAGAAAATCATTTCTGTGTGCTTACCCTACCTTAAGGCCTGGTTTTGTCTCCCTGCTTCTTTGAAAAAGCAGGAAAGAAATCGAGAGGAAATACGCCTGCCTGAGACACCAGTAATAGGAATGAGTTTGATGAGTTACAGTTGTTGCTCAGCCATTGATTTGGGCCCAGGGCTGAGAATCCCTCTTAGGGCCTGTATGTCTGGCTTGATGTTCTCCTTCAAATGTGTCAGCAGGAAAAAAAAAGGAAGATATATTAGCCTTTCCAGTACTCTGAAGATATAAAATATGATTCACTTTTAGCCAGCAACAGTCTGCTGACACCCTAACCCATGGCTGTATTTGTAACTTGCCATCTGTATATTCTGGCAGATTCATCCCTTTGCAGACCTTTTCTCAGGAAGACTGGTGAACAGTTCTGGAGAAAGCAACAAAGCACTCCAGCAGGTGTTAGGAATGCTCTCACATGAAGATGAAGGTATTGAAGATTATCATTTTGGCTCTTCACAAATCTCTCCTTAGATATTGAAGATGCAGCATTACAGTTCAGGGACATGTCCCCAAAATTGGTCATGAGACAGGAAAAAAACCCAATAAAACAGTGTATAGTGAAAACACTTTGTTTTGACGTGAATTAAAAAAATCTTCCCACTTAGTTTTTACACAGAAATAGCATTTAACTCTTAAATACATGGGGTTTTTTTTAAATTAAAGTCACTTTTACATTATGAATTTGCATCCATAAGTGCAGCGACTGCATTTCAAGGCTCTGTTTAGTCCCTGGGATCTTTCTGAGCAAAGTTTGTTGAAAGAATTACTGTGTATCACCAGAACATGTTGTAGAACATGAAAACATTAACTTCAACAAAATGTTTTAAGGAGGTAGAATGTTTGCTTTCCCAAACTTTTCTTCGGTTTTATAGACTTTATTTGCTGTAGACTATTATGAATTTCCTGCACAACAGTTAAATAAGAAAGAATCAAGTGAGTAGATGAATGTGAAATAAACACTTGCAAGGTATCTCTGCTATGACTTTAGGAAAAGTCTGTTTTGTAATTACGCAGAGATTAACAATTGTATTTGTATTTTCTTATCTTGGTGTCATAAACATCCCCCTTTTTGAAGCTGGCATAAATATGAGCTTTGAAAAAGAATACTGATAGCTCTTTTGAATGTTGAACAATATTTTCTTTGAGGATTATGGAAATTAGTTTTAAAGTCTCATTAAATGATAATTTTAAAACCAACTCTGAAATCAAACTCTGAAAAATTTTACTGAAATTCAGATCAGTGGAGCATGAAGTTGGTAGGTAACACATTGCTAGATATGGTGCTCATATTCTATATTCTGTAAATATTTTATTTTCATCCAATATTTTCAATGTATTAATTTTCAAATATGCTAATTTATTCTTTTTATAATATATTTATGAACCAATTTATATATTCTTGATGTTAAAAAAAATTCTACCTTTTTTCGGCAAATTAGATTAATCATCAAGAGAACCTGATAGCCAGATACTGACAGGAATATAAGTAATTGGTTTTTAAGATAGTATAATGGTATTTAAAAGATAATTAACTCTAAATTGGATTCTTTAATCATCCGAGCACTGCTTACAATCCTAGTACTGTAGCAACACTATGTTTTTCATACAGAGCAAAATTTAAACAGTTCATAAGCTTCTTTTCTTATCATGAGATACGTTAAACGTGTGACAATTGACTGTGTCAAAATGTGTGTCAAATTAGACAGCCACTAAACAGATTTATTGTAAAGCCATTTAAAATATCTTTTAAAGGAGCCAGGAGGGAACTGTGGAAATACTTGATAAATCATAGTAATATTAAAGAATGTCAGAAGTAAGCTTGTGGGGATTTGAGTTTGGGTGTCTACTCACTTATTATCAAAACACATGAAATTTCCTGCCAAATCTGAGAGGGAGAGAAATTGCACTAGTCGATGCATGTATTAAAGAAAATAAGAAAGCAGCAGCCCCCAAAAGGCAAATAAAGCCAAGAAAGAAGTTGGAAGATGAAGATAACACACTATTCCCAGATGAATCTTGCAATATTTGTTTTCCATTCATTTTTATTTATTGAGAATTGGGTTCCTTCATAAATATAGAAACAAAATTACACATAAATGAAGAAAAAAAGATAAATAACCTTGGACACTTTGTAGATTGTTTACAACAATCTCTTTCAACTGAGTAGTAAATCAAAAGCTTCTTTATTTAATGTCAACAGATTTCAGATTCTGAACTTGTGCGTCAGTCTAGAATTTATTAACTATGTAAATATCGTTAATTGTAAATACATTATTAAATAGAAACACTAACAAATCTTCCTATGTTCGTATTTCATTCTGCTTTGAAGATCTCCTTATTGTTTGCCAGGAATTACTTTTATTTTTTGGTACATTTCAGTGATGAGCAAACCCTTCAAAAAGAACACCAATGCTTTGATTTATTTTGAAGGCATTCTCATTAAACTGTGTACTGCTATATTGAAATACATGATTATTGTAAAAGTGCTGACACAAATATTTTTTCATATTACTCTTTAAGTTAGTTGATTTTCTGTGAATGTTAAATCAAGGACATGAACATACACTTCATCTGCATAGAGATGAAGATGCTTCATATATTCATTATTTCTTTCTCTGCAGTCAGTTTTATGTATATAGATTTTTTAAAGTAAATATACTAAGCAAGTTCTTAATAAAACTACCGATTTTATAACTCTAGAGCACTGTAATTTTTTTTAAGTTCAATTAGAGGAAAAAACATCTCAATTAGTAATAACTGTTCTAATAGACTTTCCTGTAACTATTTCAGCAGAATTGAATAAACTAGTATCAACATTTATTTTTAGCCTTGATGTGTTTAATTTTTAGTTGAGAAATGTTTCTAATTTAGCACCTTTTTAAGGCATTTGTAATTTTCTATGGAATATATGGAACAAAATCTTTTAGGCTTTTTCTCAATAACAAATTATTCCTTATTTCTTTTCCTAGATGGTGGATTATTGCTTTTCACATGAATTTGAACTTTATATGAAGGACTTTCAGTATTTTGAACGTTGACTATAAACAATTTTAGAGTGTGTTAGAAAGAAGCACGCAGACTGATTTTAAATACATTTTAACAGAGGTTTGTTAACATGTTATTCTGTTAACATTTCTAAAGCCAGGTACTGCATGTACTTGTGGTTTGCATACCTGATTACACTCTGGTCTGCTAGAAGTGACTGAATAACGTTTGTTTAACTGGAATATCACATCCTGAGGGTGTGAATGTGGTTGGACTTTGTGATGAATATCCTGGTTAATAAGTGTGATTCTGAGCAATTGTATACATGAAATTGTCATGAAATTTAGAAAGAAAATAATTACTATTACCATAAAGCATCGTATTGTTATTTAACAGACTTTTTCTTTCAATCTGTAATTTAAAAATTGTATCAGTAAACATATGTGGTGAAAAAAAATTAAATACCACATAGGAATTACCTTCAGTATTATGATTTCTCCAGTAGCTTTTGACTTCACATGCTGCAGAACATATAAACACAGTTTTGTCAAATTTATTCTGATTTTAACTTCTGAGCTCACCATGCTCTGATACTGTCATGAGGATTCAGGCATTTTTTCAAATTTTATTAGTTTTTTGGATATCCTTCATCAATACATAAATATCATAAAAATAATTATCTGGTTACTTTTTATAAGTAATTTAAAACATGGTTGGTTGGTTGGCTTGGGTTTTTTTTGGTTGGTTTATTTTTTTGCTTGTTGTTTTTTGGGGTGGTTTTTTTTGTTTTTTGGTTTTGGTTTTGGTTTTTTGTTTTTTGGTTTTTTTTTCTTTGTGAAGTGAACCAATTTGTTTTTCATTCTTAAGTTATCACTACTTCTTCAGTCTCATCAGACAAGCTGGGAGCTAAATTAGCGGGGTTCTTTGGGTATCATTAATGAAGACAGTGTCAAAAAGCAATGAATTTTCTTTCTTACTAACTTGTAAAGTGTTACTTACATATACTCAGTAACTTTTTACTTTAACTGAAAAGAAGTATTGTTCTGCTTATCTTCTGAAGATTGTTAAATCCTTTTCCAGCCATAACATTGCAGAAGATTTCTCAGCACCGATTGTTTCCAACACATATCTAAAAATAAGATTAATCATTGTTCCAACTTCCTTTTACAATATAGGGCTTGCTCAAATATTTTGGAAAATATATGAAAACAACAGTACTATCTATCAAGTCTTTATATTTTAATTCCTTAAATTATTTGAAGATTTTTCTTGATTATTTTCTTTGCAGTAATGCAGGCCTTTACTTCTTGAATAGTAGAGTTTTGGAGAAAAAAGCAATCTCTCCTTTAGCAAAAGAGGTCTCATTAATTCTTCTACTAGCAGGAATAATTCCTGCATTAACAATTTGCATACGATTTGTACCTCTAAGCACTTGAACTTTTTCTACATTCTAGATGAAAATATTGAAGATTTAAAGGCTAGTGAAGTGGAGATTTGCCGATTGCCACAAGATGAAAAAAAAAAGGTGGGGACATCTAATTAAAGAGAAAAGGTAAATGAGAAAGGCTATTAGAAATGAAAGGAGACAGAAGCCGAGCCAAAATTAGTGGAGACCCTGACAGTGATAATTTCAAGAAGAAAGAAGAAAGGTGAATAGATAGGAAAGACACAAAGAAGCTGAGACTAGCAGGATTATGCAGTACAGGATTGTCTTTCAACATAGTGCAGAACAAAAGCATCTGACTCATTAAATGGAATATCTTCCTTTAAACACAGAAAATAGCTGAAAGCTCTAGGAATGCTTACTGGGTTTTAGGTGAATTTTATTCTATTGGTCCAAATCCCTAAGCCTCAAGTGATGTGGGTTCTGCTTGTTTGAGAGACATAGCACTTCTACAGATTTTACGTGTGTTTAACAGCTTTCAAAGTAATTAATTTTATCTTGGAATGAAAGCAAAACATTTTGTGAGTTTGAGTGAAACAGAGTCAGATTACTTGATCCTCAAGTTTCAAGTTAGTCGTTCTGGTCAGAAGCAAAAATCTGTCAAAAATCTCATTACATAAATCCCCATAAAAATCAATAAATCACTGCAGAACGACTTGGCTTTGAAAAACCATGTGTTTTGACAGATTACAGGTTGTCAAAGGTATTTTGGCCATTTAAAATTGTCAGTTTAACATTTTCTATTGGTATGTGAAACTCACTCCTTCCTTTACACTCTCCCTCTGAGACCTCATTTCTGAACACAAATATCTACATTTTAGTTTTCTGTAAGCTTAGGAGTGAGCTAATAGGTCTCTGTGACTGGATCCAGAAGAAGAAACTACAGCAAAAGTTTTGTGAAGCGATAAATAGAGCAAAAGATGAAGAAACATTTGGAAAATTATTGTCTTTAATGAAATAATACACTAAAAGGTTTAAAGAGTTTACATCAAGTTCTAGCTCACTTCATTTAAATACATAGGAATAAAATGTAGATATCTTTGAACTTAATATATAAGAATACTGGATCTTTACTCTGCTTGAAGTTTTTATGCAAAGAAGAGGAAAATGCACAAGTATGCACACACATACATATTTTTATATTTGTGTCCGTGCTTTTAATATTTCACTGATTTTTTTTTTTAAATTCAACTGTGGAGCTAAAAATAATAGATTGGTGATATATATGATACACACATTGCAGAAGTTTCCTTGAATATTAGCAGTCCCTGTACTTTAAGTGGGAGATAATGAAGCAAACATTTTTTGTAGGGGGTTTTGATGGACAGCACAGTCTCTTTCAGTGTAGCCAGACACTCAGAGAAGTTAGAACTTATCTTGTGGCAGCAGTAATAGTTTTATGTGCTGAATATACTTTTCATATCATTAAAGTTTCTGATTCTTATGTCTGGTATTCAAATGTTGAAAAAATATGATAACACATGGTATAGATATTTTATTAAATTGCCAATGAATAACTATTTATAGCATACATAAACATATATTAGATGGACTATAGCACTGTTAGCCAATGTAATATGCACACAAGGTCATATATTTTTCTGCCATGCCAAAATGCCAAAATGCCAAAATGCCAAAATGCCAAAAGTACGTTTAGAAATATAGAAGGCACAGAATATACTGTTCCTTAATCCAGGGTCTCATTGAGAATTGTATTTTTATATAAAATGTACATAAATATATATTTTTATATAAAGTTGAATTTATATATTCATGCCTCTTAAAAGTAGAAGTCCATAATTTAGAATTATATATGCATATACAGAAAAAAAATGCTGTATCTTCCTTTGCTTTGGCTTTCTCCATTGGCTTTATAGACAATTTCTGGATTTATTTTTCAAGAAGAGAAATAAATCCTCAGGGCTGGCTACATAAAAAAAATTATAGAGGATAGGAAAGCTGCCAATAGTGTTTGCACAAACTCAATGAAAAATGTCAATTAATGTTGCAAACATTTAAGATCAATTTCTGTTTGATGTTATGCAATAATCTCACTGAAATAATTTTAGGAATGCACTAAAATCTTTATGCTATGGACATTAAACAAATACAGAAGTACATTTTAAGGTTGTGAAAAGACAAAAGAAATAATATTATTGTCCTTGCTTATAAACAATACATTGTTCTTCCCTACTATTAATACTTTCACATGAAATTGCCTACAAAAAACAGTCAGGTTACATCAGTATAAAGGCAAACTGAGCTTATAATGAGGCATGAAAAGCTCTTTTATCACTTCTAAAACATATTAAAAAAAGAAACACTCCCCTTAAGATCTTCTGTATTCTTTTGAATCCTTTATTACTCAAAAGTTTTGCTTTTAGAAAAAGCAAGAAAAAGCTCTTTTGTGTAAGTGATTGATTACAAAAATACTCTAGACATTAATTTTAATATAAAACATTAATATTTAGCTAAATAAAACTATATTTTATAAATTAAAAATGTGCATTGGTTGTAAAGTTTTAGCATATATATAATTTACTAAAAATTATTTACAAATTATTTCCTTTTTTTTTTTTAGTTAAGGTTTATACCTCATACATTTTTTAGTGGAAGAATAAACAATAATATCCTAGAGCATATAAGAGAATCTTTCCTGGATTCCTCAGTAAAATAGGGTAAAGTCCCAGACTGGGACTGACAAAAACAAGGATTTCCTTCAATCCAATACAGTAGTATGTTGAAGAAATGGGTGTTTTACAGAATCACGGAGTCACAGAATGTGTGAAGTTGGATGGGACCACAGCTGGTCGTCTGGTCCAGCCTCCCAGCTGAAGCAGGGCCATCCCAAAAGCACATGGCACAGGATTGTGTCCAGACCATTCCTGAATATCTTAAGTGAGGGTGACTCCACAAATTCTCTGGGAAACCTATTGCACAGTCCAATGCTTTTCCTAAGGCACCCTGGGTCACCATTGGCCTCTTGGCCACAAGGTCACACTGCTGGCTCATGGACAGCTTGGTGTCCACCAGGACACACGTGTCCTTCTCCACAAGCTGCTTTCCAGCAGCTCAGCCCCCAGCCTGAACTGGTGCCTGGGGTTATTCCTCCCCAGGTGCAGGACCCTGCATTTGCCTTTGTTGAATTTCGGTTGTTTCCTCTCTGCCCATCTCTCCAGCCTGTCAGGGTCCCTCTGAAGGGCTGCACAGCACTCTGGGGTATCAGCCACTCCTCCCAGCTTTGTGTCATCAGTGGACGCGCTGAGGAGGCATCTGCCCCTTCATCAAGTCATTGATGAACAAATTTAACAATAGTGAGCCCAGTACTGACAAATTATTTTTTGTCAGTAGTCTTTCTCCTTACCTAAATTTCTGTAAGATTCTTCTCCTCAACATTAACTTTCTTTGACAGAACTCATGAAACTTTTATCTTTAGAAGACACCTTCTATATGTTAAAGCACGATTTGAAAGAATGCAAAGTGTCTTGCATTCTTTTTATTTTTAAATTTAAATTTATTTTCTAGAGCTAAACCCAACATAATTAATAAATACCATTTAATAATATAAAATTTATACAGACAGAATACAGAAATTATAACTATATCTCATCCAAGTTCAGGAATACTCTATTTGTTACTTTTATGGATTTGGGTAGTTTAAGATATTCCTAATGTCTTTTGGGCATCATTTTATATCAGGAGATATGCATTTCCAAGGGCATCCAGGTTTAAAGAATTTCTCTTGTCTTTCAAGGCCCATGTAGAAGTCTGTTCTATGAACATATTAGTTTGTCCAACAGAAAAAATGGCTTTGGTACATAAATTTATCTTTTTTGCAGCCATCTTTGCCTTAGGAAGCCCCAAGGCCATACAATTCAAATAATATCTGAGAGCATCGCTTTGGTTCCTTAAGTTTCAGCTGACAAGGTGCCCTTGGTGCAAAAAAGCTTAGGGCATCAGACTAACACAGTTTTAGAAAACTGTGTCTTTGAGAAAACAGAAAGAAGGGATTTCTTTAGGAAAACTGTGAGGCCATTGGACTTGAATTCCCATATTAAGTCAGATAATTATATTAAACCCCTCAGTTATAGACTAAGAAATGTGCACTTCAGGGTTTTAATCCATGCCAAATAAAAATACA
Source organism: Daphoenositta chrysoptera (assembly GCA_013397915.1). Taxonomy (NCBI): domain Eukaryota; kingdom Metazoa; phylum Chordata; class Aves; order Passeriformes; genus Daphoenositta; species Daphoenositta chrysoptera. The sequence goes on from VZRO01006140.1 coordinate 1,188,481, forward strand.
ACTAAATGAACAAACAAATAAACAAGCAAACTTCCCCAAAGTTGCCTTAGGGCATCAGCTTTGTTCAGGTAGCTTTTTGCTAGGATACCCCAATGGCATAAATGAATAATAAAAAGCAGTAGACAGAGCATATCCCAAGTGCACCAAACACACATGAAGTGAAAGATAAAGGAGCTCTGTTTTCACATAATGCTTTTTTTGTAAGGTAGGAAGAATGTGAATTGAAAAAGAAAGAAGAAATTGGTGTTAGTAAAGACAACTTGAAACAGACATGAAGAAGGCAGAAGGCACAGCAGAGGATGAGGATGAGAAAACAGAGGAAGAAGTGGTTAAAAAAAGAGAAGGAAAGAAGGCAAGTGGTTCAGCAGAGAATGACATGAGGTTCTTTGCATATTTTAGTATTATACACTATAGCAGCACTGTATTATTGTCATAGCCTATATTATATCTATAGTAACACTTTTACAGAAAAAACTTCTGACATAAGCTGACTAAGCATTTGAAAATAGAAAGTAAAAGGTATTTCATATTCAAAAGGTTATACTTTTACTGAGACACAAGAAGAGGATGCAATTATAGATCAGCCAGAACACAAGAATGGTAAATAGGATAAAATAAGCAGCAAAAGTAGCTTTCATTCAGGCAGGTCATATGTATAAACTGAATATACAAAATAGCTCCAGAAAGATTTCCCATATTTTATGTTTCTTGATTCTTGGAGGAATCATGGCAAATGTCTTTACGGAGACTTATGAGAGACAGATGAGGGTGGAGAAAGGAGAAAGAAGAATAGGAAAAAATCTTCTAAGATAAAAAAAGGACGTTGAATCACTGTTTCTATGCCCATCTTTAAAATACTGATAATAAACATTTTTTCCTCCTTTTTGTATTAAACTAACTGTTGATTAAGCAACGATTCAGTTCAGTTTAAGCTATTAACTTCTCCGGTAATTGGTTGTTAATATCCCAAGGATACTCTAAATGTTTTGCTGCTGTTGTAATCCACTTCTGTATTACAACCCCATGTAGTTTTATTTATTTCATTTTTCTGAAGATATGAATACAGAAGACATCGAGTTTTCCTGTCTAATATTTTGTCTCTCTCCTTACACAGAACATAAGGTAGAGTATTTCCTCTCAGGAAGATCCAAAGGTAGTTTGTAGTAACTACGGAATTTGCTTTGTGAAACACATTGCATATTATTTAAGCCATATAGGAGAGAGTTCTTGTACACAGGCAGAAAGTATGTTTATCCAACAGATATTTACCACCTCAAGCAATGCCTTGAGAGCTTTAGCAGAAGGGGCAAAGGACAGTTCTTCACCCCTTGCAGGATCAAGCAAGCTGATAATACTAAAGGCTGAATTAAGCACTTGTAACACATAAAATATGGGACATACTATAAATCTTACTAATTTAAATTATCTTCATTGAGTAAGGAAATGCTTCATATAAATTATGTTGTTTCAAATTAATAGACTTAAAATTTTAAGGAGAAAAGCTGGGATTACCCTAAGCACCCCATGGCTTGTGGCTTGCAGAATTTTTATTTAACTAGTTATTTTAAATTAGAATTTAGCCACTGTTATGAAGAGGTCAAAGCAGACAGACAGAAAGACAGCATATGCATTTTTAATTGACTTTGCTGAACACATGAGGAATTAAGGTCTTTTGAAGCAAGATCATTAGAGTATTTGCAGAGTACAAAGAACGTTTGTATGTTTGTATCCTATATATTGATAAGCATATTTGTATGCATAACACATACATAGAGTATACATAAAGTAAAAGTATAAACTATAATGAATTATAGCATGTTTTAAAAATATTTGCAGAATTAACAATATATTTATAAAATTTTACATCAGCTTCAATGCTTTGGGTGTACATCGAATCCTGAGTATCAACATAAATGGAGATATTAAAAATGAAGGTTATTAGAATAATTATTTCTTTTATGTACTTTTCACACGTATTTTAATAAATAGAGGAACATTCAGTTGAACTTTTAAGTTATTTTCAGTCATTAACTTTTAATCATACAAACACTTGCAGGGGCCTGTACTTGTTTGCTAGAGGAAAAACAGAGCCTGCTTCTCTGTATCTACAGGGTAAACTAGAAAATTCTAGGTGAATTATTTAACTGTCATTTAACACTTCTAAATCTTCAATGACTTCAAGGGTCACAGAGAATGCAGAAAAAAAAAAATGTGAATACCATTATGTTAAAATTATATATACAGGGAGAATCTATAGTCTTTCTGGTTATTCATTATTCTATTTTTAAAAAAAATTCTGGTGCTTAAACTCTTTAACACAGTATTCCTGCCAGACAGATAATCAATTCATCTCCTTTTATGATCCTGTTACTTATTTCTCTAATTCTTGTTTAGCATGGCATCTAGAAACATGAAGTGCTGTTTATGTTTTAGTGTTACCAAAACCATCCAAATTATGCTGAAGAAAAAACAGGGAAAAAAATGATGATGATATTAAGGCCATTAGGTAAAGTCTCTATATTCTGAGCAGTGAAAGGAATTTAAATCCTTGCACCATCTGCATGAAAGTGACATCTGAGTGAGATTGAGAAAGGAAGTATTGAAAAGCTATTAGATAAATGAGGGATTAAGACAAGGATTAAACCCTGAAAGACAGATAGCATGAAAATTCTAGTACATGGTGCAGGTCATAGCATCATAGAATATCTCAAGTTGGAGAGCACCCATAAGAATCCAACTCCCTGTTCCTCACAGGAGTACCTCAAACAAAACTGCATGACTAAGAACATCATGCAGATGCTCCTTGAACCCTGTCAGGCTTGGTGCTGTCACCACTTCCCTGGCTAGCCTGTGCCAGTGACCAACCACCCTCTCACTGAAGAACACTTTCCTAATGACCAACCTGCACTTTCCCTAATGCAGCTTCATTCCATTTTCTTGTGTCCTATTTTTGGTCACCAGAGAGTAGATACCAGCATGACCCTCCCCACTGTCACCTTTCACAGCTGTAGACAGTGATGAGGATACCCCTCAGCTTTCTCAGAGCACCCTACAAAGTTGTCACTTAGTGGAAAGGATTGGTGGCAACAGCTAGTTTAGAATCACAACATGGAGTAATTGGACAAAGTCTGACAACAGGACAGAAAGTGTAACAACACTAAGGATGTAGTATTGCATCTTGTTTCAAATGCTTTGTACAAAAAATTGTGAAAGACTGTGTTCAGTTCAGTCAGCAAGATAAACAGTGACAGCAGCAAAAGCGGTGGCAACTGGTAAATTCTGGGACGAAACACTAGACAGGGGGTTCCCAGAGTCACGGAAATCTGAGACAGCAGACATACCCGGCAATCCAGCCATTCTCCGAGTGAGGCTGGCATGATGAGGACGCTGACAGAGCAACTGTGGGAGATGGAAATGGCTCTAGGGAGCATGAGCAACCAGGAGCACAGCAAACAGGGCAGGCAAACAGGACGTGGGGTGTTAGAAGTATATAATGTGGCAGTGTGTGTGACAGTCTGTACAGGATGGCACAGCCACTCTCCCAACTCCTGGGACAAGCTCACCTGGGGTTTTTTACCTGCTGAACTAGAACAGATCCACAGATGGTTTACACATAGTCAAAAGCCATCACTGGAAGGAATATGGAGACCCAGATGGAGCTTCATTAGAAACATGCACAGGTCTCTGGCTGTGGGGAGTATTTGAGCCTGATGTTAGTACCAGAGGGCAGCAGAGGTGACACCTGTGTGCAGTGTGACCAGGTGAATGATCTGCTCAGCCTGGTGGCAGAGCTTGAAGTGGAGAGACTGAGGAGTACGAGGGTGTGAGAGACTGGTGGAATAGCATTCTTCCATCCCTGGGAAATGCAGCAGATGGAAGCTTTGCAAGAGTCAGAGGAATTCTGACCCTCTTGCTGTCAGGCAGAAAAAAAGACAGGGGGAAATGCAAACAGGTCCCCACTCGGAGCAGCGGGAGAAGTTCCTTCTGACCTCCAGTACCTTTGCAGTTGCCCTTACAGAATAGCAGATATGAGGCTCTGGAACTTGAGGGTCAGGAAAATGATAGTGATGATGAAGCTGTGTCCTGGGGGTTTCCAAGAGGAAGTCAGTCAACCTTAGAAAATTCTATTTCATGTATTTAGTAACATATTAAGGAATAACACACAGTTTTATAATACATTTTTTCTCCTGTTTATCTTGGTTTGAACCCAGATGTTCCAGTTTCTCAATTGCTGCTTCTGTCCACTAACTGTGCTTTGCAAAAGCAGGACTGCTTTAGGAATAACTTGGGTTTGAATATGGATGTTTTCTATTAAGTAGTTTTATGGGTCCTGAAACCATAAAATAATAGCAGAGACATAACTTTATTTAGTCAGTAAATGTAGATGTCCCCAAATAGTCATTATAGACACCACTGGTTTATTTGATGGAGATAGCTTATTATTTGTGGCTGAAGTATCTGGCCAAGTACTCTTTACATTATTTGAGAGTTTATTGTGAAAGTATCCAAATGCTATGAACCATACATCTCCCTATAGATGAAGACGATTTTCTTAGAAAAGCACAAAAGTTTTTTGCTTTGTGAGACATAAAAGGGCACTTACATATACAAAACAAAACAAGACAATCACTGGAAATCTATTAGAGATGTTGTATTTTGTAGTATAATGTGGTTTCCATTTTGGTAAAGATTTGTGAGGGTATGGGTTAAAACAGTTATGACAATAAAATGCTAAGAATAGCATGAACACAAAGGCAAGTTTGTATATTTCTGCCATATTTCAGTGATATTGAAATTGAGTACTAAAGTTGCATACAATGTGATTACTTATAGGCAAAACCAGGTAAGTGCAATCCTGCAAACATTTATGCATGTGCTTACTCAGGTCAGTGAGACAATTTACGAATTGCAGCCAATAGGTCTATTTTTATAAGCAGTTACTACCTGGCATTGAGTGCTCACTACTCAAAGGGTAATGGATTATTCATGGCAACAAACACATAATCTACTAACAAATGATGGCAGGATGGGTCTTAAGACCATTTGCAGGATTCATGTTGTCTGAAACTAAATTGTCTCTTCAAGTAAAATGAAGTTTTCATTAAAAAATGAGTTGCATAGGTATGGAGTAATCAATGGGTTTTGAAGCTTATCATTTTACATTGCATTAGCCTCTCTGGAAGCCTGGGCTTCACTTACAAGAAGTGCTTAAGGTACTTTTCAAACTAAAAATATGGTTTTCTTCAAGTTTTTCTTCTATCAGCAAAATAAAATTGAGCAAAAGTTGAAAATGTCAACAGCATAGTCAATAAATTCACTTTCTGTCCTTTCAATTTTTTACATATACTATAGTGAACAGACCAAATCATCATCAGAGTAAAAACCACAGTAAAATAATGGGAAATGGGTGTAATTTGCCAGAATATAGGTATTTTGGCTGATTAGTGTCATGCCATAAACATCTGGTTAAAAAGAAAATCAAACAATGCACTTATTTTTGTTGTTTAGGTATTAGTAATGCTGTAATTATAACTATGATAGTCAGAATGCCCTTAAATGAAACAAAGTATATACAGAAAGGTTAGACCAGATTTTGTTAGACCAGCTGAGAAAGCCCAAGAAAAATTAAAGACTCAGTGGGCTTTTTTTAAAGATTTTGTTCAGACCCATAAGCCAAAACCTCCACTAATTTTCTGTTTTGCTGGAGCAGCTATTAGCTATAAATTTGTCTTTCAATCCACACTTCATGCATTTGTATCACTAGAGCTGTGAAAAGTGGTAAATCTAATTCAAGCTCATTTATTTGTGCCTGGAAATGTAAATCCAGCTGCATATTCCATCATCATACAGCAAGGTGTCAACTGGATCCAAGAACATCCTGACAAACCACTGAAGTCTTCTAATCAAAAATGTACAGAAAAGAATAGCAATTTGTGATTACAAAAGAAAAGACAAAATTATTCAGTAAGTTTTGAGTTTATTTCCAAGAAGACGAGAGAGGAAGTAAAAAATATTCAAATAAGTTATTTTTTAAACTATTTTTACTATCCATGCAAAAGCACCTGCTGTCAACTAGATTGCTAGTAGAAAGAAAATATATGCCTTTCAGAAAAGTGTGTGCAGTGATGCAAGTTGCTTTCTACCACCAAAATTAATACCCACCTGAGGCCCATCATTCAAAACCAGAAGCATGTAGAACATACACAACTGCAGGTTATCCCCTGCAATTCACTAAAATATCTTCTAGAAGTAGAGACTCTCTGTTTTTATTCAAAATACAAAAGGTATAAATGAAGCCCTAAAGAGCAGCCAAGAGACTCATGGCTCCAGGTCCCAAATTCAGAAACAGTTTAATCCCTTTTTAATAAAATGAAGCACATTCCTACATTTTACATTGTTCTACTCTGTGTTTATCAGAACTGTCTGAAATACTGATATTGAAGAAGATAAACAGCATTATAAAGTTATGTCATAAATCAATCAGAAAAAATTGGGACGCGTAAAGCAGAGAAAACCATCAAAAGAGTGAAGCTGTTAAGGATACATTGAGCTGTGGGTGAGGAAGCTAACTGAACTCCCAAACACAAGCATCCTGTCTTACCAAGAAGTTTCCAGGTGTAGTGCAACAATCAGAGATGCAGCCTAAAGGCACGGGGGCTGCTGGTGATGCCTAATCAAAGAGAGGAGCAGGTGCTGTGCTAGAATCCCCCTCAGGCTCTAGAGAACAGTGCTGGAAATCTTTGCAGCCACAGTGTACCACAGGGAGGAATTCATTGCTAAAGTGTGTTTTGGGTAAGAAAGTGAGGCTAATTGTATTTGTTATGTCAAGACATGGTGTTGGCTAAATGAAAGCCGTACAAGGATATATTTTAGGATGTGAGTTTATTCGTACCTTCATACCTGAATTATCTCTTTTTAATGCAGCTCCAGACTTAGTTCCAAATATTCAGTTTTGAATGTTGCTCATCAAGATCTTGTGAAAAGTCAATAGAAGTACACAGTTAGAATTTCTAACGATGAAGCATAATTTCCTAACATCTTCTATGATGCATCCACAAGATAAATTGCATACATGTAAATACTCATCTGGGGTTCATAAAAGCTTTAGGAATGCATTCCACAAAGTGTTGCTTTCAAAAGTACCATTATGTTTCCTCTCACTTTAAATTCAAATAATTTCTGATGAAAGGTGTTTGTAATTAACAAAAATGGATTGGGAACTAAATGAAAGCTAACTTTATGTGAGCCAAGGGAACAACAGTAGAAGCAAAAAGCCAGCAGCAGTAGCCGATATATATCACAGCACCCAGAAAACCTGCTTTAGTTTTCTAAAAATACGTAGCAGTGCAGTGATGTTTATAAAATATGTTTGAAAGCAGAATGCCAGCACCAGCATTACAGTAATGTACAAAGTTGCATGCTGAAAGCTGTGGTTAAGACCATAAAAATACAAATCAGGGCATACTCAGCAGCAACACCATCATCATTGTATTTCAGATCTTGTACAAATCAGCATGAACATTACACAAATTCATATCAAGGTATGTTCAGAGTAATATCTTGGACTCTTAGTGTTGCAGCTAGCCCTTTCCTTTTTTGCCTCCTGCCTTTCTTCATAATATTTTGCAATGTGTTATATTTGTGGTTCTCATAAAACAGAAACTGGTCCGCCTGATGTGCAAAACCAGATTATCCTGTGGTGAAATCCAGGTCACAACAGATGTTCACATAAGCAAGCACAGAAAATGTGTGTGAAATCCATATGAAAAAAACTGTATTTATACAAACTCTACCTACCTTGAAAATGTGTATATTTAATATACTTCTTAATAAGAATTTCACTGAACAATTTGCTGTCAAGTTTTTGGTAGGAAGACTTCAAAAAAAATTATGTTCTTCTTGCTACTTCAGCTTCATGGAAAAGCATATATGCATGAAAAATTGGACTAAACAGAGATTTCATTTTCTTTCAGGGTTTCTTAAGTGTACTAGCACTTCACATCTTAGTGTACTAGCGTTTCTGTGGCCACAAGAGGATTTTCAGTAACCTTACCCATATGTGGTTTAAAACTTGTATTTCTCTATGCTAATAATCACTTTCAGTTTATGAAGAGCTATTGAAGAAGCTGTGGATCTTGCATTGCAAGATTCTTATCTGTAGAAAGGACTAGGTTTGTCGCTACATATGTTTTGTCATAGGGATGATACAAACACATTGTTGTCACTGAAAGAAAATTAATGAACCCAAAACCTTTCTTAATAATAGAATTTTTACATTAGAAATTTGGCTAGGGAGAATCCTCTTATAAACAGTATCTCACATAAAGAAATTATGTTCTGCAGTTAGGTTGGCTGCTGCATGATAAGAGCACAGTTTAGGAGAAGACTATCTTGCCTGTTACGTGCCTTCCTGTCACACACAGTCACGAGTCTTAATAAAGCTGCACCACCTATAACAAAACTCTTGTTGCATGCAGACCCCACCAGCCATCATCCAGGGCAATCAGGCGGTGGTCTCAGCTCCTGGTAGAGACTTTTTCTGAGAAACACTACAGAAAATATGAAATACACATGAGAAACTGCGTTAAAGTTTGAGACTTCATTGTTTCAAAGAGTATTTTTGGAGGCATATAACTGGATTCTGCAATCCTTGTATTGCTTGCATAGTCCAAAGGAAGTGAATTATTTTGGGAGGCCTGATGCTTTGGGCTGTATATAGACAAGAAAATTTCCAAACCAATATTTGTTTGACCTGAAGTAAGTCAGTCAGTATCACTGCAGAATCTCACATCACATATCTCAGGGTGTGGCAATTTTTTTTTTTTAAGATTTAAAGTGCTTATTTCATGGTTACAACTGAGTGCTGGATTTTAGAGACATTAGATCAAAACCTCTTCCTGACTTTTCTGAGGATAACCTTCTTGCAGGCTGGCTATCAGAAGTTGGTAAAAGTTTAGGAACCACGCTGAAAGCATGCTCCTAATTCTTATGCATCCTCCCACAAGATGAACAAAATGTTTGTCGTTGGCTTCTTTTCTTTTCTGTGTCTTCTAGGCAATTTGAACATCAGAGGACAGGATAATATTTCTATACCTAAAAGGATATTTTTAAAATTTGTCCTGGGAAATCCTCATCAAAGTTGTGGCCTCTTGTTGAGAAAGAAGATATTTGGGTCTAATTCAGTATCAAGGAACTCTCAGAAAGACCTCAGCATCTACACATGCAAAAGATGGAGATATCCATCTGAATAGAGTGGAATGGGAAAACTGTTGGACTTGTCAAATTCTTACCTAGTAATCTAAAGGTATCAGAGACAGAAGAGAACAAAAATGAAAAGCAACATTAAATGGCACAGGAGAGGAAAAGTCAAGATATGTCACAGGGTTGAACAGGACCTGCAAAAAAAAAAAAAAAAAGTGTTATGTCCAAATGTTAATGCCATACAAATATTTTATTCAGTTCAGAAGAAAAACTGCATTTTATATTATTATATGGGTGGTCACTCAACTTGACAGATAAATACCAAACTTTTTTTTCAATGGCAGAAAAGGAAATAGAAATAAAAAAACATTATGTCCCAAGAGGATAATTGATTCCAAAAAAAAAAAAAAAACCACCCTGCCTTTAGTGCTGTCTGTTGGCTGATAAATCATAGATCAAAATGCCTCCTATAAAATATTGAAGCAAGTCTTATACTCCTCAAGCATATATTAGCACTTTAATGATTTGCACATACTAAAGACCATTTGAATTCAAAATACATTCAGAATGCTGTATTGGTGCCTGATTTCATTTCAATTTTATAGTCATCTGCTTATGACAACTCCAATCATAATATTTCTGAAGAGAAGATGAACATTCATAAAGAGTGCTTTTAAATATGCAAACCATAGGAATTTTCACCTTAACAGAATGCTTAGTTTTACTGCCTTATAGATCTCCAGATATAAGCCAGATATAAAGTTAGTAGCTCATATGTCTAACCTTTTCAGCATACAAATCACTTTTAATCTTCAACAGAATATTTTTCTACTTTGTTTTCTGGAATAATTGGCTATTGTTTTTCAGGTAGCAAGTTTTTTTTTTTTTTTCTGCAGATATTCCTGCTAACAGAGTTTCTTCTGTCTGTTCACAAATGACATGCTTTGGTTTTGTAATAAAATATGTGGAACTTATGCAGGTCAAACATATCAAACAGATAATAAATTGCTGTTGGGATTGGCTTGCCAATGATAAGATCTTGAACTAAGGTTGTGACAAATTTTCTTGGAGGCCTTAATTGTGTACTTGAATAGAAAGTCAAGACTTTTTTTTAATAGGTGACATCTGCAAAATACTTAGTTGTCATTTACTCTTTCAGTGAATTCTCTTTGGCCTCAGAAGTTACACGTATTTTTTCATTCTTTGTTCACTTGATTAAAAGACAAAACCCATCAAAACAATTAAACTACAATCAGTCTTCGAACTAAACCGTATGTTCCTTTTTCTTCATTACATTACGAAGTTGCAGTCCATTAAGTACCAGACCTTTGCCCTTAGACATACTTCTACACTTTTATGAGACCAACTGTTTTTATATACATCTGGAACTATGTATGAAAATCCTGTGAAATAAAATGCACTTCATACAGTTAAAAAAGTTTCACCACCATATTCAAACTGTTTGGAGCAGTGGTCCCAAGGGATGGATTTTTCATTACTTAAATAGATTAATTTTGTTCTACACTGGAAGATTTTCCTGTAAAAGAAAATCTCTGATTGTATTTAGTACAGAAGAATGGGACAATAACATGCATTAATTTAATTTGAGTCCGAAAACAAAAAAAAAATCTTAAAAATTCTGCAATGATATTATGCCAAAATTAGCATTGTTCAACTGTCACAGTACTTTTATTACAGCATATTTTTCAAGTTTCGTCTTAAATCCAGAAGTCCTGTGCTCAAAATATTTGATATTAGGATAATGGCAATATCTTCCTTATTTATTTGTTCTCAGGTAAGGGATAAATAATTTCATCCATAACATACTTTTAATGAGATTTTTGTCATGGGGTAATTTTTGGGCAATGTTCTGTACTTGGATAAATTGTTCCAGTGCCATCAGACAGTCAGTTTTATAAAGTTATGATAAAACGAGAGAATACATTTTGTATCTTGGCAGGGAGATTTTCATAAGAATTTTCTAAGAGTGAGCTACATGAAGCAGGACTTGCTAGAAAGAGCCATTGTGAGCTGCCAAGACATTAAAGAATATGTATTGGCAAAGAGAACAGTGCTATCCTGGAATTATCCATCAAGCACTGGTGCATTCATAGCTTCATCTGAAACTGTGTGGAGCTTGCAAGGTACGTCTGACAAGTTCAAAGAATTACTGGCTTTCCCACAGGGACATCTCTCCCTCTGAATCACTATTTTCCTGCTGCTATGCTCTTTGAAGAGCAATATTAATGGGCAGTACTTGAACTGTGGCCATTCTTAATACAGTCATGTGTCAATTAGTCCGTTCTTTTACAACTGTCTTCTCCTTTCTGTATCAGATACAAGCAATTCTGTCATCAAGTCTGTGGTAGAGGTTGGCTGATGCTTGTAGCTGCTGCTTGTAAATATCTGTTCCAAAGATGCTGGCTGTTTGTTCACCAGCTCTTGTGTTTCGGAATAAGGAATTTCTCTGAATAAGACAATGTTACAGAAGATTTTCTTCCTTAAAGGTGTTTCTGCATAACCAATTTTCTTTTCCTGCCTTTTTTAAGGTATTTTTTTAATTTTGTCTACTCACATCTGGTAACTGTGTTCTGTATTCAGCAGGTAAGGGGAAAGACCTCATCATGGTTCCAGAGCTTACAATTGCCAGGGCTGTACTAATGCTTTCTCCCTTTATATTGATGAAAAGATTATTTATTGCTAACGCAAACATGAGCACTAAAGCCAGGCTTCACATCTTAGATGAGCATTTCTATTCCTCATGCTGAATCAGATTCCAAATTATTTCTCTTTCCAGCACAATTTGTAGGTGCTAACACACAGACAAATGAGAATGATCAGACATGAAAGAAACACTTGTTGATTTAAAGAGCTTTTTACTTTTTTACTGCCCCCACATCACTCAGTGATATCCAACCCATCCTAGAACAGCTATGGCAATATGTGTGGGTGTGCCACTATATTTACTAATGGCATTCTAGGTATTTGTCTTAGGTGACAGGATGCAACCACAAGTATGTATTCTATCACCATATTTTAAAACCAGGTGGGGCAGTGGTTTTTCTCTTCCATGACACATCCTCAGTAACTCCCTCCAGAGGGATATCACTGCACTACTGCATTTATTTTTTAATTTTCCTATTAAATTGTAGTTCTGATTTCGAGTCTCTCACTGGTTTGCTTTCAAACTAGTACAGTATTTCAGGGAGAACAATTAATACGAATTTGTAGAGCTGTTATGACTTTAATTTCTTAAACATGACATGACTTGGAAGTGCTTCTGATAGGGAAAGCAGGTAAATACATGAAGCCTGAAGAGCTCCAAAGGCACTTAAGATAGTTTCAGGTCCTGGCACTATTCCTTTACCTAAGGTAGTCCTTGCTACCATGGCAGTAGCATCATTTACTGTCTTTAGCTCCACAATAAACTTTTGCAATTGCCAGCAACTGTGGCAAGGTTAGAGTTTTAGGATTGAAGACATCAAGCACAAAGTTATTTGGGGCTAAATAAACTGATGGACTAAGATTCTTCATATGATATTGGAATGCAATTAATGCAAAAAACCTCAACGCTCATTCAGCTGCCATCCCACTGTAAGGATTTAATGTCCAAAGACATTCCTACTTTAAACCTTTGGCTGTTTTATATCCTACAGTTCTACTTTAGGAAAAGTCTTGAAACGCCTAAAGCTTCACTAATTGAACAGTTGAATATTGAGCACATCTGAATTTCACTAGCATTCACGATTTGGATGTTTCTGTGCCAGAGAAGGAGCCTGTTCCACCTAGTATGCTCAGAGTATGTCTGCCCTGAGAGAACTGTCAGATAAACAGATCCCTTCTTTTCCTTAAAACATAACTGCTGAACAAAAGTACAATGGAGGTGGTAATGTCCCATTTATTCTATAAAGGCAAGAGTAAAACAGCCTGACAGGATGGCAAGAGTCAGGATCAGCTCTCTTCATCACCTGTCCACCCCACTTGAAAGAAATGGGAGCCATACCACCCACCTTACAAAGGAAGGCTATTCTAAGGCATGTGAGGCAGAGAATATCTCAAAATCTTCACACTGAAATGCTTCTGCTTTGCATGGAGTATTTGAAGACTTGTGTGGGATTAGAAGATAGCATAAGAATCAGAGGATTTTATGACTTAGGGAGAGCATTTTGTTCCAGTTCCAGCTCCAAAGATTGTGTGTTTCTGTTGCAGGGGATATATGAGGCTCCTAAAGCACAAAATGGAACTCAGAAATTCTGCTTTCATGTAACTGTCTTGTTCCCTAAATAACATTAGAAAAATGTACTGAACCCTGGTTCCCTTATCTTAGGTAGCTATAGTACAATCAAAAAAGGTGGGGAAGAGAGAGCAGTGTCAGCTTGCCTGGCCAAAACACCTGTGTTTTAAAGAAAGAAAAGAGGTAAGTGAAAAGCGTCTAGACCTTTTTTCAATATTTTCCTACCAGCTTTTCTAGGTCAGTGCCTAAGCACGGTGCTGTTGCTGCTGTGGTTCCCATCTAACACCCCTGAGTCCCTCCATCTCAGAGGGAGTTTCATCATCCACTGTGGCAACCAAAGCTGCAGGAAGAAAACACTTAACAGAGACCAAGTTCATTATCAATACCTTTCTTAAAGTCCTTTATGCCATATTACAAAATATGTTAACATGGTTTCACTACAACAATTTAACAGAGGTTTGCATCCAGTTTCTATGCGTTTTGCATGAAAGTGGTCTGATGAGATAGATCTAAAAACGATGAACAAATTCTAGTGTTCATGTAATAATCACAGCTTCTATCATTCTATATAGGGTCTTGTTGCATGCTATTCTGTCACATATCTTACAACAATGAAAAGCAGACTTGTTTTTCTAGTATTTAAACTAAATTTTCCATTATATTAAGCATTGTGTTATATCACAGAAAAAGTGTTTTTACAAAGCACTCTATCATCAATGTCTTGTTTGGGCTAAGTAGCATTAGTTCATAAGGAGAGGTGTCAGAGAAAGAAAAACTTTTTACTGTGTTAATTTTATTTAAAAAGAAGTCTAAAACATAAAAAAAGAAAAAAAATAAAGTAAACTACATAACATAATGATTTAAGAAAATGTTAGAGGATTAACATTGCGCTGGTAATTCCAAAAAGATTTCAGAATATGGAATCCAAGATCTATGGAATTATTGCCGGAAAATCAAGCATGGACAAATTAAAGTCATTGTAATAACCCAGTGTGATGGAAAACTTTTTTCAAAATAATTAGATGTTTGGGCTGATTCAGTGTCCTGAAGATGGAGTAGTAAACAATATGAAGAAAATTACTACCTTCCTGCCTTAAAACTTGATGAGCAGACATGAAACCAAGGTCTGACATCAGTTCACCTTGGCAGAGAAATTTGCTCAGTGTTTCTTAGAGATGTTTTTACAGTGCAGTGGGGAACTGGCTGTACAAAATACAGTAATTTGCACAATTCTTAAGTGAACATGAACTCCAACACTGCTTAAAGACTACTGACACTAAAATGGCTGAATGAAAAATGTTATTGAATGCCTCTGATCTCTAAACTTTGACCTAACAGTAAGTATATTTTCAGTTTCTGAGACATAAACATCTTTGTTATATGTCTTTTTATTTGATCCCCATACCGGCTCTTTCATATTTGACTATTCAGCATTCTATTTGTACTTTTACCTGCTGATAGCACAGTAGCTGCTGGATTGCAATGAAACTGCAAGATGCTCCAGTTCAGAGCCTTGCTAATGCTGACAATTGATTTAGCATTGTAAGCTACCTCAACAGTGCTGGGCTGGTTTTTGTTCAGAGATTTCAGTAGGGAGTTATTTTAAGGGATATATTTCCTTTGTTGGGGCAAAAAAGCACAGTTTGTCTTAATTATCCCTGACGTTTCAAACCTCATACCAGGCACTTCCTCGAGGGACAGAAACAAACCAGTCTCCTCCAGAAACCAAGTGTGAAATGAATAAATAGGGCTCTGGTTTCTTAATGGCATAGTGCGGTTACTATTTTTACTGTGGGAGAAGATGCTGTCTAGATTGTTTCTTTTTATCTCTGAGGAAATTCAGGGTATTGATAGGTGAAATATTGTGGACAATTAAGAAAGGAAAGAAGCTGGTCTAAAGAAGCAATATTTGGTAGGTACTTGGTTGGCTGGTGTATTCAATCTGAGAGCTAAGTTTCTCTCAAAGGAAAGAGCAGGAGCAGAGCAGCTATGTATCACAAACAGAGGCTGTGGCTGTTTTCATCTGCAGTCTGCTGAAAATGATAGTAATTAGAAGCTTCTCTGCATCATTTTTTACGTTTTTCAGTGTAGATTTTGAGGTAATTTTTGTTTGTCTTTCATGTATATTTTTAATGAAATATCTGGTTGGGGAGCTACGCTTGCCACATCCCTCTGCAAATTCACAAAATATTGCGAATAATCCTGATGAGGCTAAGTGGAATGATTCCGGCGAAGGAGATGATTATGGAAAAGTATTCTTTTCTTTGTTCAATGCTGGTAGATCAATAGATAAATTGCAGAGCTCCTTTTCTGAGCTGAAGGTAACTATTAGGTCTTGATTAGAAAGGACTTAGGCCTCTTTCATCTGGTTAGGAAAGCCTGTGTACAGGATTGTACAGGTACAAGTACTAAACGTCACTGAAACACAATGATCTGGGAGGAAAAAAAAAAAGCTTCTGTATTTTTAGTGTATTTTCATGTGTTTGTGAAGGCAATGCTCTATCAGAAGGAAGTCTGTATTGCTGCTGCTTGCTGTGATTATTTAAATGAAGGCAGCTCTAAATTGAAACCTCAGTGTAAGGTCATTTCTAACCAGATTCTCAAGACTATTCCTAACCAGATTCAAGGGCATTTCTCAAGGGCATTTGAGAATCAGTGAGGTATTAGTTCCAGGGCATAGAGGACAGTCTGGTGTCTTTGTTTCACTTAGAGTCTCATGCTCATGCTTGTGGCACCCATGTGAATGCAATGCTTGCTTGTGAATAATCAGAGAAGTTCTATGTTTTAATTATTCATTAAATCTATTTTATAGCACTTCATGACCACAGAACAAATTTCAGACAGTGGCCAGCTGAAGATTCAAGATTTTTGGCTCTCACAATATTGTCAGAGGCAAATTCAGAAAATGTGGACTGGATGAGTGAACAGTGAGATAGACTGAAATTTGGTTGAATCCCAGAGGATCATAATCAGTGGCACAGGTTGCAGTTGAAGGCCTGTTACTGATGATAATGTCCTCCAAGGTTCAATGCTGGGTCCAATATTTAGCTTATCCTCGAACTTAGTTAAAGGTGCCGATGCCTCCTCAGCGAGTTCACTGATAGCACAAAGCTGGGAGGAGTGGCCGATACCCCAGAGTGCTGTGCAGCCCTTCAGAGGGACCCTGACAGGCTGGAGAGATGGGCAGAGAGGAAACAACTGAAATTCAACAAAGGCAAATGCAGGGTCGTGCATCTGGGGAGGAATAACCAAGGAACCAGCATAGTCTGAAGCTGAGCTACTGGGAAGCAGCTCTGCAGAGAGGAATCTGGAGGTCATGTTTGACAGCAAGCTGTCCATGAACCAGCAGTGTCCTTGTGGCCAAGAAGGCCAAAGGTGTCCTGGGGTGCATGAGGAAGAGCATTCCAGCAGGTCAAGGGAGGTGATCCTGAGGCCACATCTGGAATGTTGTGTCCAGTTCTGGACTCCTCAGTACAAGAGAGACATGGAATTCCTTGAGTCAGTCCAGTGGAGGGCAATGAAGATGATTAAGGGACAGGAGCATCTCTCTCACAAGGAAAGGCTGAAAGTTGAGGCTGTTTAGCCTTGAGAAGGGACAACTGAGAGCGGACCTCATCAATGTCTGTCAGTATCTGAAGGGAGGTGTCAAGAGGATGGAGCCAGGCTCTGCTCAGTGTTGCTGAGCAATAGGACAAGAGGCAACGGGCAGAAACTGATGCAGAGGAGGTTCCACCTGTCACGAATGGATTTTGATATAAGTTCAGCTCCTGTCTTTGCCCAGGCCTATGGCAGCAGGCAGGAGGTGTATTGAAGTGACCAGCACCCCAAAAATCCACTCTATCCACAAGTTCTTTAATAATAGCTGATTCAGTCTATTATGAAATGAATTATTTATTAATAGACAGGAAAACTAACAGACAAGACTTAAAACAAATTATTACTACACAGCGATAAACAAAAGAAATACTACTAGTAGATTGACATACAGTGCACGATACTGGTACCTTTCAGTTACAGCTAGCGAAGAAATAGTATAAACCTAGGATTCAATGTTTCTTACCATCCGAATGTTAGGGGCACACATCGAGATCCTTTCACTCAATCCCTGGGAAGTAACCGCGAAGCCTGCGTCCAAGCCTCGGGGAGAAGTCTCCGACAATTTCGGGGTGTAAGAGGCTTCTGCCTCAGTGATAACTCGTGTATCTTTTATAGTTGTAAAACGGTGTCTCTTTAAGTCAGAAATATTTCTTATCTCTCCCCTATCAGCTCGCCAGACTAAGATGTTAATCCTTAGCTAGGTGTGAATCACACTTGGGACCAGAGATAAACTGCTGATGGGCTTTTCCACCCATGGTTATCTCTTTATGTATCAGTTATTGTGATACACAGAGCCGGGGGGCAGGGGGTAGTTGTCCTGCCACACCACCTGAACATGAGCAATAACTTGTCTATAAGAAATGCAGAAGTGCTAGAGCACTGGAACAGATTGTCCTGAGAGGCTGTGGAGTCTCCCTCACTGGAGATATTCCAGAACCATCTGGACACAATTCTGTGCAATGTGCTCTAGGATGGCCCTGCTTGAGCAGGGAGGTTGGACCGGATGACCCAGTGTGGTCCCTTCCAACCTTACCCTGTCTGTGACTCTGATTCTGCAGTGTTTGTGGATTACTTTTATAAAAACAGTCTTTGAGAACAGAGAGCTGAAATGAGAAGCTGTGCCAAGACTTAATTCCATTTTATGAAAAAGCATATGGTACAATCTACCAAAGGATATTAGTGAGGGCAGAGTGCTGCTATCTTTGTGGATTGTTGAAGAATCTGGACCATCCTGTATTGAGAGAAAACCTTAGACTAACGTTGACAAGAGAAAAAACTATGGAAAAGGGAGATTTCAAGGATTTCAATGTATCTACTGCCATGATAATTAATTCAGTTAGTTCCTTCTATATCCAGTTTGCTACTGTTGGTGCTTAATGAGGGTATAAAATTTGGAGTAAAGGTTTGCAAGAGAAAGTAGGGAAGCATCATGCAGAAAATCCGTACCTTGCTCTGAGCCTTTCTAATGCACTGAAATTCATATGCATATCCTGAGAGGATTGTATGCAAACTTTGTACCCAAACTCATGCGTGCATGTCTGAATTCTAAACTTACAGCAGTATTCAAGCACTTCTAACCCCAAATAATAGAAAAGAATACCAGATGCATTTGGTGTGAAATGAATAAAATGCAAAACAGCTTTGAAAGGTCCTTGCCTGAAGACAGAAATCTAAGAATAAGTATTTATTTGCTATGGGGATACATATGAGTGTAAGGTCTCTAAATACCAGATATTTTCAGGGTCATTAAAACAATGTTGTCTTTTTTTTTGTTAATATTACCAGCAGTATAAGACTGGCAAAAAGATAGACAAGGTTGTAAGGACTATAGTGCCACTTTACTTAGTGTTTTATAGGCATTATTTTATAAGCCTTTATTTATAAATATATAATTGGATATAGTTCTGTCATTATATCTTGTCACCACAACTATCTTGTCTGTCCTGTTGATATAGAAATTTTGTTTTTATAATTTTTTCCCATAATTATTGAAAATTTTGCTTCAATAAGACTCAGTTGAATGTACCAATTTTCATTTTGCTAATATAACAATGATTTTTATTCCCATAGAGTGTTAGGCATACAGCAGAAGTAAAAACTACTTCATGGGTCATGAGTTAAAATTTAGTTCAATCACCAATGTTTTAAAAATATGACCACGACCTCTATGAAAATGCTGTCTACTAGTGAACCATGCTTTAGAGATAGGGTGTGCTTTTGTAATTTTACAAAAGTTGCATTTTTCATCAGCCTATATTAATACCATATTCTATAAAAATACTACAACATTATAAAGTTGTTATGTGCCTAGAGATTTTTAAAGGATATTAAAGAATTCTATAAAACATAAAAAACACTGATTAACTGCTCAATGATAAAATACTGGGACAATTACTTTACTTTCATTCATAGTGAGGTCAATAAAAATTTTTCTTTGTTATTTTGACCTTACCCATGACAGAAAATGGAGTAGATTAAATGGAAAGAGAAAATGAATTTCAGATGATACAATAACACCATGGTGAATTCTGGAGTCTTAAGTGTTATGGAACAGAAAGTAAATATTATCCTTAAGCTATATTAGCTAAAATTATTTTAGATAATAAATACATTAGACTGTTTATTTAATAGTGAGGCCTAAGATGCTGAGAGAAAAATCACTGAAAAGTTTCATTCATCTTCTTGTTTTTGTAAATGACCTCTGGCACCAAAAAAACCCAGCTTTATTTCTGTGTCATACATTATGACATTATTAGTTCATATATATATATATGTGTGTGTGTGTATATATATATGTATATATTAACTGTATAGAATTAAAAATCTTGCACAATTAGATCTATTTAAATGGTTTTAAGGACATGATTTAATTTTCTTTCAAAATCACTGCATCACAGAGTAATCTGAGTTGGAAGGGACATACAAGTATTGCGTAGTCCAACATCTGACCCTGCACAAGATCATCCCCAAGAGTCAAACCATGTGCCTGAGAGCGTTGTACAAAAACTCACTCAACTCTGTCAGGCTTGGTGCTGTGACCACTCCTCTGGGGAGCCTGTTCCAGTGCCCAACCACCCTCTGGGTGAAGAACCTTTTCCTAATATCCAACATAAACCTCCCCTGACACAGCATCAGGCCATTCCCTTGGGTCCTGTCACTGTCACCACAGAGAGGGATCAGTGCCAGTCCCTCCTCTTCCCCTCACCAGGCAATTGTAACTGCAGTGAGGTCTCCCCTCAGTCTCCTCTCCTCCAGGCTGAACAGACCAATAACACACTACATAAGAATTGCAGTATATACTACTTGAATCATGCTGAATATTCTAGATATATTGAAGGTTTTCAGACTAAATTTTTTCCAGAAGAATACTTTGCTCCTAAGAGGCAGCAAATACATATATTTACAGTGGTCACTAAGCCTACACCCTGTCTAGGCACTATCTCTGTTAACTCTGTTCTTGTACCTGCTTGATTTTAGGAAGCACACTATAGTGTTCTTGTTGATTTCTTGCTTATCATTATTTACTAAGCTACAATACACAAAAAGTTACAACTGAAAGGCAGATTAATAATTCATACCTCTATTATAAAAATCTGTAAATTGTATTCCAAGCAATGAGCTGCATCTGTTACCTAAAAATAAGAAGACAGGCACAGCATGGTAACAATTTAGAATATGGAGCATTGCACGGCAGGAAAGTTCCCATTGAGATGACTTTGGCTTAGATGAAAGTCCTAGCTGTCTACCTTATTTGATTGAACAGTCTCATTTTTTAAAGTAAACACTACTGTATATTCTGTGAATATTGCCTGTCTCCAAGAATGTCAATAATTCTTTCTGACAAAGCCAAACTGAAAAGAAGAGGTTAGGTTGAGGGTACAGCACATATTGTCTTACAAAAATTAAGAGAAGTTTCTTCAGGAAACTGTCTGTTTCTGATATATAAGAAATATTTGACTAGAGACTAGAGTTATTTGTAATGTATTCTGTGCTGGAAAAAGTAATAATTTGTATCAACTTCAGTTAAAAAAGTGTATTAGTTGACTTTAACATTCAAGCTTACATTAGAGACCGAAGCTATTACAAAACAATCTGAATTCTATCTGCAGTGTGGATGAAGAGGGACAGTATATCACCTTAATAACTGATGAAATCTAGAGGAATTTTTGCAAATTTCTGTTAGATCTTTGTCAGGAAAATGGTGGCAATCTGACAGCCAGTCTATCCTGCTCCTAAAAAGGTCTACATCTGACGGCATTTTGTACACAGACCTATAGGTGTCATCCGAGGGAAAAGTCAATGACATTTTGTCTTTGTTGATATTGACGGAAAAGGTCTCAATAATTTTACTGGGAAGTCCCATGCAACATGCTTTGATTTTTTCCTCAATCAGGACTTTCAAAAACTAAATTTAAACTTTAACTGAGTGCATTGTCCTTCATATATGAGTACGATGACTAGATAGTAATGTATTTTTTCTCAGCATATCTGTTCTCCATTACTGAAGTGCCAAACAAAACACTTAGATACAGTAGTCCTTAACCATCCTGAAGAATCTGGATGCTTACATCATAAACCAAGTACCCAAATTAGTGAAAGGGCATTTTGGTTGTGTGGAATGGTTTATTGGTTTTTTGTTTTGTTTTTTAAATTACCCTGACTCAATGGCACCTCTATGCTGAAGTTTTTTAAGAAATAAAACAATACATACTACATACTGTGATGATGTAACATAACATAGTATTTGATGACTTTACAAAATAATGGCAGAAAGTTTCCCAAGGGCATGTATCTGAAAACAGATCATTCAGTTAAAAGTTGTGGTCCCGCTGCCTGTAACCCAGTATGTCTCTTCTGCACAGTGAAACTATGTTCACAAGAAACACGGAGAAAATAATGTTTCAATTTTCCATTTTTCTTCTACCCCGAGGTGCAGAGAGACAAGTATTTTGGGGAAATCTCAAATGCAGAAGATTTATTTTGAACTCTGCCTGGCTAAAGACAGATAAATTGGAAACTGGATGTTCTGCTCAGGCGTCTTGTTCATTAAATAAGCAGAAATATATATTAGAAAGCTGCTTCTCCTTTCTTTCTGGGACTATATAAATAAATAAATAAATAAATAAATCTGGTGCAAGACTCCTGGCCTGAATTCCTAAAACTGCTACGCTTTTAATGCAGACATGATCTGCAAAATTTTCATTCAACCACTAGGAAAAAAATTCCTGATTTCTGCTAAAGCAAACCTTAAGGCATTAGACTTCTATTTTCTGGAGAAAAATTATGTTGCTTGGAAGCTTTTACTGAAGCAAAGATACTAAATGGAAATCAGTTGTTTATAAGCTGTACTGATCAGTCATTGACAGATCTAATAAACAGGTATCAATTTCAGTAGTACAACTCTTTTGTCTTAGATTGTTCCTAGTCTTTTTGGAGGTTTCCTTGCAAAGCCATTTGCTCCTGCTTCACTGTACAGTCCACCAAGACCGCCCAAGTGGCCAGGACGGGTAACAGTGATGCACTTCGTGTCAGCATCACACGGAATGTCTCAGTTACAAGAAAGAGTACACCTTAAAGCTGAAACATTTCTCGGGTTATTTGTTCAGCAAGCCAAGCTGGCCAAGACAATTCTATTGATAAATTAAAGGTGATAATGGGAGGTCAAGTAGCTCTTTCTGCTTTGGTTACAATGAACATAGTGCATAATTCTGTGAGTTCCTCTAAAACACCTTTTTCATACATGTAACACTTAGGTCATAGAGGTATTGCCTGATGCTAATTTACATAATTTTTTGTTGGGTTTATGTAAATGCATGAAATTTTACTGGTTAGAGTTTTGGTGAAAGTTACACACTAATTAAAATAATAGGTATGCCAAAGTATTTTCTTCTTCTGGGAATAAAAATGGTGGTATAGGAGGGCATAGACTGTAACAAGAAAGGGCAAAATTTGGTTTGTTTGTGTAGTGCAAGTCCTGCCTATCTCCTGCCTGAGATATGCTGAAATCTGTCAATGGTGAGGTGATTGGAATGCCAGTCCTACAGGCTGCATCTCCTTCTATTCAGTGGGTTTCCCTGCCTTCACAGTCTGGAGATGTAGATGGGGAAGAGAAAAAGTGATCAAGGCTAAGATGCCCTCAGCTTCATTTTCACATTCCCTTGAAAAGTAGGATCCACAGAACAATAGCAGCACTATTAGCAGACAAAACCCAAATAGTCCCTCTGGAACCCTTAGAGTGGTCTCTCCTACAATTAACTCATATAGCCAGTTCTGGATGGCTTCAGTCAACTTCTTTTCTAATATGTTCTCTTCAAAAGAGATTAAGCAATTAGTCCTTGCTGTGTACTAACCACGTGTGATAAAATTAAATTAAAAATTAAGCTTTGAAAGAAAATAATAGCAGAAGGTTTTGAACCTAGATAGAGAAATCACCATTTGTTCTGTTTCACCATAAAAAACCTCAAACATTCAAAGCCATGTCTCCTAAAAAAACCATAAAGTTTTTGTTCTGTATTTCAACTTAAAAACCATTTTTAATGGATACCAATGTTCTGAAAACCTGTTTTTTTTCCCTAATGAGAATGTTTTTGCAATACACCAAACTCTATGTTTCTATCAAAGACACGAAAGTCCTGTCCTACAGCTTATCGCTCATATAAGCACTACATGTTTAAACAAACCTTTGAGTTACTCAGCTTACTCGCCTGAGAATATGTTACATATGTCCACTTCAGGGCTGTAACTAGGGTGAAATAGATTATATTGTTTGTTCCCAAAATGAATTTTTCTGCTTTATAGCTGCCTAAATTTTCAATATTCTGAAATATTTCAGAAATAAAACCCACCAAACCCATGAATGATAACTTCATTACCTTTAGCTCTTTTTGTGCATTATTTATGATCCTAATACTAAAAGATGTTTTTCTTGGCTTCCTAATATATCCTGATGCTTTTGTTGAAAACAAATGCTATTAGGCACCGTTCCAAAGAAGTTTTAGCCTTAAAGTGGTAAGTTTGAATTAAAAAAAAAAAAAAAAATTGAATTAGGAGCAACAGTAGTAGAGTTTGCACTATGAAAAACCTCAGTTCTTTCAAAATTGTATCCTCTGCATGTGGAAAACAGCAAGCAATGTATATTTTTACTCATTTTCATGTTACTCAGAAGCATGTTGCCTTCTAGTCATCTACACCGAAGGTTGTTTCATATGTTTGTCTTTCAACAGACATGTGTGTTTTATTCAAATTCTTTCTAACCAGATTCATAGCCTCTGCTCCCAATATCATCTCAATTCCAACAGTAAATCAACAGATCAAGAAGAATTCTGTAACCTTGTGTGTAGGACTGGACAGTTTCTCTGCAGCCATCATGCCCTTGGATGAGAGAAGGTGCAAAAAGAATGTAGAGAATTTCCAGTAAATTCTGCAGCACAGAAGAGACAAAGCCAGACTACATTCAATTCTATCTGTGTGGGAAAAGAAACAGCATTTTTTTGAAAATAAGCTACATGTGATTTTGCAATCTTTTGGAAAATTGTTATAAATTCACTCATAGAATGCATGAATTGCACATAGCTCTCTCTTGCTATTATCTTTAGTTTCTTTCCCTGTTTGTAAGTTTTCAGTGTTGGCAGGCATGTGGATTTGACAGAATGCAAGGGTCTCTTAATTCTCTATGGTTTTTAAATTGAGGAATACAAAAAAAAAAATCTATTAACATATCTGTTCAGATATAATCTTGAGTGAAATTGTAAAATTATTCTACATGTGAATTCTACATATTGGACTATGACCAATATTTAGATGGTATTGGAAAGTAAAATTACTTTTACTGTCTCGGTTCTTTTTTCTTCAGCCTTCCCCCTTTCCTCGTTCCCCATTCCCTCTTCTTTTTCTTCCTTTCCCTTCCTTTCCTTTTCCAGAATTTCAAAAGATGTTTAATAATAATATATACTGGCTTAAGGTGTTTCTCCCTTCCTTAAAATTAGCATTAGGAAAACAAAATAGTTTATGTAGATCCAACAAAATATTGCACATCCAGATAGAGCACAAATACATTGTCACAAACCAGGAAGCAGGTGAGAGTGTTTAAAAAGTAGCTGAGGTTCTTAATGTCTGGAAACTGGATTTTTTTCTTCCTTATATATTCTCCAGCACCTTACTTTTGGCGTCATTCAGGTACCTGTAGGTTAATACAGCATAATTCAATACTGTGGTTTCAGAATTTCTTTAAACATTAAAACTGTTTACTGCAAATTGGACTGAATATTGCTTTTCATTTGCCTTGAAACATGTTTATATTTAAAGGTATCCAACAAACTAAGCCAGACTTTGCTGCATGAATAATAAAGACATTGTACAAACCAGTTTTTAATTAAACTAAACCAATATCTCAATAGTTATCACTGTAAAAGGACATGAAAATAAAAAAAATTGGAACTATTGCTTTACTGAAATGACTGGAAAATTATTAGAGTTTTATAGTAGAGAAGGAAACTCTGATGAATTATTTTCAGCAAACAATTTGTTCATGGAATCCAAGGCAATTCTATTTTGTTGTACACAAACTGAACATAATCTTCATTCATTTGTCCATTTAACAAAAATGACATGCTGATATTTCAACATACGGATTAGTTGTTAAAAGGCCAACTGTCTGTGTTTCCATGGAAATTTTTATGCAGCTTATCACAGGGCATTCTCAAAATCTGAGCTGGGTTATTTGTCATTTTATTAGGTATGACTTATAGGTGACATTACAATGGTTTTAGTTTTAATTTCAACATTGTTTTGCTGAGCCCACTATACCAAAAATGAGTACTGGACATTAAACATTACAAATTTTAACCATTTTTGTAAACAGGAATTGAAATGGCAAACAGAGTACACTGGGGATAAACTATTTCTGCTACTATTATCTGCTGTTGTACATTTTTCCTTGCATTCTACATCCTAACAGAAGACTACCCTATCCGTTCTTATTATCCTGTTCCTCTGCCCACAATGTACACTTCCGTAGGAGGTGCAGGTGTCCAGTGACACTGAAAATCAGGCAATTAGTGTCTCTGTGTTGGTACTGAGGCCTGATTAGCCTCTGCCGTGTGAATAACCCCTTTGACTTGTGAGAATTATTTTCGTGCAGTTTATTGCTGTAGTTAAACTCGTAGTTTCAGCTGGGGAACAGTTTGAAGCTGCTGTTTTCTTTTTCCAGTAGATGAGTTGATATTTTAAATAAGCCCTCCATGTATTATTAATAGCAGATTACATTATAAAGGGAACACAGACCCCGAGAAACACATAGGTTTTTTCTTTGCTCTCTTGTAGTAAAAAGGCGACTCTTAAAGTCAAGTGAGAAAGGAACAGTAGCTGCCAACAGGAGGTGGGTTTGACTCGGGAAGAAGGAAGAGGAAAGGAAGTAAGGGAAAAAGGAGAAGCAGCAGCACTCATTTCTTTAGGAGAAAGGACAAGGAGTGCAACTGGCCACAGCAAGCATGGATCACAGACTGACTTCTCCAATAGCTCCTTATCCAGGCAGTTCTCACAGATGAGGATGGGTTTTCTTCTGTTTAGTACTTATTTTTTTTTAGTTTAGTATTGAGTGGCTCAACAGATTTCTAGAAGAGCCAGATAAAATGATAAGAGCTCTCAGTGTAGACTTACTAAATTATTTTCTATTTTTCATAGGGTACAGTATGGGAAATAGACCTTTTACACTAAAGCAATGCAGCTCTTGTAAGCCTGTTTTTCTGTACAGCCATTTCTTGGTGTTTATTGTGGAATGCTTGTACAGATTTTGATGCCTACATGAAGTTTTAGTTGCTCTCCTCTTTTCTGACAAGCCTTACAATCACACTGGCAGCAGTAACAGCACTTGCTTTTTCTGGTATTCTAATTTTTACTTACAGCTACAAAAGAAAAAAATGACATCACTGTTCTACGACATGGAGCAGCTGTCAGGTGAGTAAAAACCTTGGACTGTGTTCATGGCTTTCCTGCAGAGAGGATTCAGCCCTGCTTTTATCACCACCTTGACTTCACCTGTGCTAAATCACCTGCTGAGAGCATTATTTTTATAAGCCCTAAGCACAAGCCTAATTTGTACAGTAATTCTGCAGAATGGATTTTCTTTGTCATATCACTGTGTCTCATCTGTTAAGAAGGATAGTACCTTAGTTACTGCTGTAGTCCTCTTCTTTGTCTTAGTGTGCTTCTGCTGAAGTCTGCAGAAACACTCCTATTTCCTTTAGTGGGAGGAGAGTTTTGTCAGCACTTTGTGAAAACCATATGCTGAGTGCACAACTAGCCATTAGCTTTAATCTGAAAGTATAAATTTTTTTTAAAAAAAATTCTCGCACTGTAGCACCATCCATTAAAATACTGCATTTAGTGCACACAGTCACCATAAGCAGCACATAACTTTTTTTTTTTCTGGAAGTACATTAAAAGGAAAAATGGGTGACACTCCAGGAAGCAATCTGAACCTCAGTTATAAAATAGATATGACTTATTGCAATTCACGTGCAGTTTCTGAACGCAAGTAAGAAAACTAAAATTCCAGAGATGCAACATTATTTGACAGAAATCAAGAAAGCTCATGTTATCGTGACCTTAAACACCAAAGACCAAAACTGTTGTCTTTGGATCACCACATTTCAGATAGAAAAGTTCTGTTTTCATGAAATTTCTGATGCTTTTAACGGTAAATAAAGAATCTCTCTCAAATTTGGATTTTTTTTTTCTGTTAGTGTTCACTGTCGCAATCTAATACCAGTCTTTACAGCAACTATACCTCAAAACAAATTAGAGTGATGCAGTAGATTGCGTGTTTTTGCCGCATAAATTTCTCCTCCTAAATTCAAGGCTACAAGGACCTTATTGCTATGGTGCAATGAAACCTACATGGAAAATCATTTCATCAACTACAACCAATAATTTCCCAGTTCCATTACTGTTAAGATCATCAGCAGAAAAAAATCTTGTTGAGGATTAGCAAACCTTGAAGAAGCTGGAGTATGAAAATCCATGATCTTACATATACACATTCCAAAATGCAATCTATCATATCCAGTTAATTAAAAGCTTTTCTAAGCTTTTATTTATTTTCTAGAAAATAAATGGATGAATTCTATCTAACACAATGTGCCGCAATAAAACCACATGATCATTAAACAATAGAGACACCCAGTCACAGCTGGAAGAACATCTTTCACAAGAAATAGTTTATACTTGACTTCTCATTCCAGGATGTCTAAAGGGATATCTACAGAATAAATTCAAAAGAGAAGCCTGGAAACTAAATTTCATCACTCACTGGACATTAAAAACTGTAGACTTACATGTTATAATTTTTTCCCACTGGATTGCACAAGATCTAACCATTTTATTGCTTATTTCTACTAGTCTACTAGTTCTTTATTGTTACATTAGTTCTGATTAGCAAGTTCACATTTAATTCAGATTTTTGTTCTTGAAGTCTATTTATAAGATTTTCTTCTATGGAGAAGTTTGATATTTCTATTCCAAATCTGAACCACTAGCATGCAATGAAATGTTCCAGTTTTTAATCAAGTGTATCAGTCCTGGAATAAAATATATTTTCTCTTTCTACAAGTTTTGTTATGAAGTGTATCAGGCTCACCAATTTCAGATTCAAGTTGAGCAACAGTAATCACTGATCTCATATTTGGCTGAACTCCTATTTGGATAGTAGGAGGGCATAGTGTCTCTTTTAGGACTTCTAGAAACAAGCAGCAAGTACCCGATGCTTCCTAACAGGCCTAAATAATGTTCCAATAAAAAAGGTTGTGGTTTATTTATTCATTTATTTATTTTTTTTTACTTAAAACCTTTCTGTTGTCATTTTTGTCTTTCTCCTTTGTGGGGTGGGGAAGACATAAAAGACATTCCTCAAACTGCTTGACTAAATTTTTAGAGCTGGTGTCTNCGTTCCAATCAAAAAGGTTGTGGGTTTTTTTTATCATTATTTTTTTTTTACTTAAAACCTTTCTGTTGTCATTTTTGTCTTTCTCCTTTGTGGGGTGGGGAAGACATAAAAGACATTCCTCAAACTGCTTGACTAAATTTTTAGAGCTGGTGTCTCCAGAAAGATTAAATGATACTGTTACTCAACAGAAAAGACAAAAGAAAGGGATTTTTCCCTGTTCATTTTTGCACTAAGTTGTCCATTCTGTTTCTATGAATTTGACACAAAGACTGGTCAGTTTGGCTTCATCTGAGTCACAAGGACACTCCATGGCTTTGAGTCCTGCTGGCAACACTGTGATCAGTGGGTTTTGGAATTCATTGGCTTCTTGTCTTCTCCAACATGTTTCCTAGGCATGGGCACTCTGTCTGTTACTTCTTCACTGGAGATGAAACCCTAGCAGCCGGATTTAATGATGCATGCTAACTGATCTTGGGACACATTTTGACAGACTTCCAGAGCCAGCTCTAAAACTAGGTTTTAAGGGGTATTTGAAAGGAACAGAAACAGTAAAATTTAAATCTTCATTCTTTACTTTCTGGTATAAGAAATTTTGTAACTGCAACACTGTCTTGGTGTACCTCTCTCTTAATTCTTGTTCCAGGGATGGATCCTCAGTTATTTTCAGTTATGTAAAAATCTTCTCCTGCATTCTCTATTGTACACATTCTTAATAACTCTTGACTTCCTTTTTTTTGGACTTGGGGAGTCCTCATCTCCATCACTAGGAAAGTCTTTCTGTGTTTTTCTTGTTTTCTTCCCAAACCATCCTTTGTGTCTTTTCATCTGTTCTCTAATGCCTTTTTTCTAATAATTACTGAAGTAATTTTACATTATTCTAACCGCATTTACAGCAGGCATAGAGAAAACCTCAGCATTCAGCTACTATGTTCTCCTATTATATTCTCTCAACTGCATAAAAATAGATTTTGCATCATTCTATTACACATAAGAAATTGTTATTAGATAGACGTTAACACGAAAAAAAAGTGTCTCGTAAAAGTAACTCCATAACATGAAACTGAAATCTCTGAGCATCCAGCAACAGATTTCTCAAAACATTGTCAGCATCTTGAAGCACAGACAAGACAGGAATTCAGTAGGGCAAGATAGGAAACACCAGCTATAATGATGCCCCCTTTAACTTATTTTCTTTGCTGCTCATTGAGTACATTCATATCTAAAATGATTTTGGAATAGTAATGCAAGGGCCCAGTACTCATCAAGCAAGGGCAAAGCCACACATCCGTATGACTGTATCCTCTTTAAGTAAATAATAAGCAGGTCTTATGGTTTTCTTGTGGTTATAATACAAACAACAATGGGATCAGGTAATAAATAAACGTCTCCCACAGATCAATGTCACTGAGGTACAATTTTGTACTTCAACACTTGTGACTGCCAGTGCTCTCAGCAATTGCAGTCCCAGTATTTACCTTCTGAAACAGGCATGGGAGAAATAATTCAATCAAATACCAAATATCCTTTCCTCTGCTCTTCTAAAAATCTCAAATATCCCAAACATCGTATTGTGCCTTGTTTCCCCATGGATGCTTGAGTAAGGAGAATATTGAAGATACGAAGATTTATGATCTGCTTTTTTTTGCAGACAACATGTCGTCCTTGCTACTTTCAATATTTAGAAATAGATACCTTGCTTTATTTAATGCCATTCAAAACTTAACCAGAGAATTAGGTGTGGTATATGACAGATGTACAAATAAAAGATATGCAACAGATAATTGCTCTCTGCAATATTTTGCCTGTTTTCATTGATAATGCAAATAATTGAGTCAAATAAAACAAACTACATGCCTGTCTCTAAGGCAGATAATGTTGAGATATCTGAGTCCACTCTACATGGTTGGCACTTTGTGGCATTTTGTATATGTGATTTAAGAAATGAACATGTTTTTTTCTGAAGAACGAATCAAGCTTTCAAGCATCAATTTTTCCAAAGTAAAGGTGTAACTAAAGGAAAGACTTTTGTCCTGTGTGTTCAAGAGAGATTATGCTTAGGAGGGTAAGGTGGAATGGCAAATATTCAGATGATTTATTATCATTTCCCTGAAATAGGGAAACAAATGGAATATGAGGAATGTTATCTCCATCTCATGCGCTAAGGAGCAGGCCCATACAATGATACACAGAAGCTTTATTAAAAATTCATTAGACTGTAAAGTCTCTCATTTTGTAATCAGAATTAAGTAGTTTTCTAATGTCATTAGCTGGAAGTCAATTTAAACCGCTATCAGCAGTTGCAACACACTCCAAAATGCTAAATTGAATACAACAAATGTTTTCCACTTATTTTTTATTAGAAATATTAGAATTTCATATTATGACTCAAACCCACCTAGCATTGATATCTCTAAGAAATAAATTTCACATGAATTTATTTACTAGTCACATTTATGTTGGTCAAAGAAGGCGAAGGAGTTTCAGAAACAGAAATCCAGTGTCATGTTTAATTTCTGAGCCAATAGAATATTGATGCACAGAAAAGCTCACCAGGTGTGCAGTTTTCTCTGATAGGATAGCCAGGTCCCTTGACAGTAACAGCCAAGTGCAGTAAGCTACAGCAAAGTGATCCTACAATAAAGGAAAAGTGACTTTCAAAAAAAAAAAACAAAAAAACAAAAAAACCTGCACAAAAACTTTTCAATGTATTGAATGTATTGTATTAGTTAGGAAGATAGTTGATACTGGTAGAAGCTATGGCTTCTCATGTAAGTAGCTGTCTTTGATTTGCTTCTGTACTAAGGCAGTAGATGTGATCTTGTATAGATTTTTTATGTAGGCAAAAATAGCTTTTTTTTCTTAAAAAATATGCTTATACCTAAGTATTACTAAATTTACAAAGCACATAAGGAAACATAATTTTGTAATATAATTATTTTAGTTTGAGAAATAATTGTGTTTTTCTATATTAGTTTTTTTGAAAAGGATCTAATTTTCTGGGAAGAAGGAAATGGATACTTCCCTTCAAATGAATTAATCTTTCTTAGGGAACTCAGGCAAGTTATCAAACAAATTACTAGCAATTTTTAAAAAGTCCTTTAGCTGATTGTTCATACATCTCAGTGGTGTTAAACGAGCTCACATGTCAGGTATAACCTCTTGACCTCTCATATAGCATATGCAGCTATTCATGTTTCAAAAAAGATATCCCTCTTACACTATATTTTAGCATAATCAAAATATATAGGAGAATATATCTTTTAGAGTCATGAATTCAGTATTAGAAATGGACCCCACACTGAGTTCTTGGCTGGCCACTTATAGTTAAAAATTTTATGTAGCTACTCTTCTAAAATGTATATTGCCTAATTTCACACTTTGGCTTTCACATTTACTCTAAAATAGTTTCCTGCAGGCATAGTCTCCACTCTGTATTGTTGACTGGTCCTTACAAACTGATGAATTATTCCATTTTTAAAGTATTCAGTCTTTTGGACCTGAAACGTAGCAAAATCCCCAAGGAAGCTACTGATGGCTTTTACATACTGTGTTTCCTCACCTTTCAGAGACAAAAAATCAGAAAATCTGAAAACATCCTGCTTAAACTGGAAGTGGATCATTTTGTTTTGGAGAAAAATGTTGGTTTTTTTTTTATTTTTCAAGTAAATTACAGTTATCATGTATGTTTCCATTTGATTTCAACTAAAGCAGTATTTCTCTTGAACACCAGCAATGAAATGTCACAGAGAACTTGGCATCAGATGTAATATTTGCTAATATTTTATAACAAATATTTAAGATGTGTGTAATCAAGGAGACATTTTCATGAAAGGGCTCATATCTAACCTAGTCATCTGTTGTAATAGGTTTGCAAAAGAATTTATCAGACAAACTGAATTTGGAGGATCACTAAACAAGCTCTGCTGGCACGTGCAATAAAATGTTTGGGAACAGGGTGTGTGAGGAAGAAGAAAGGGCAGAAAAACAGAAGCAGATTTACTGTTGCAAAACGCTGTGCTGCCACCAACCTGTTTTCCGTTGCACCCAGGACATGGCCAGATCCTCAGGTGATCCCTGCTTGTCCTGGATCAGCAGGGATATTCACTGCCAGTTCTTCAACAGCTGGCAGAGTTGCTGAAGTTGGGGGTGGGTACACAGCTAACAATGTGGGTAATTACCATGAGTGCTTTTCTGAGAAAGCAATCTCTTTTCCCTCCCCCTTGATAAAAATTGCCACCTCAAAGCCCAGGTTTGGGAGGCTATGAATTTTAATGCCAAATCTTTTGCCATGTTCCTATACAATTCTTTATACCTGCATACACTACTAGGATCACAGCCAGAGAGTTTTAAACTGGATATGAAAAACCACTCGTTATGGTATTGAATGAACAGGTACATTGGGCAGATCATATTGAAGAATTTCATCCCACCTGTAACTCTGGTGTGGTAACAGATTTCTGGAAGGAGCTGAGTGGGGCTAGCCAATACCTCTTCATGCAAGTTTCACTCCCCCGTGTATTTTCTGTTCATGTAAAAGTCTTGTTTCTACCCTCTGTCCCTGCCATTTGACTTTTTAATTTCTTTTTCTATTTTTTTTTAATTGAAAAATACCAGAGAAGATGCACATCTGACCTCTGACTTCACTGATGGCACTATATCAAGCACTCATTTCACAGATGGGATCTAGAGCAGTAATCAATATGCAGAGCTATGATTGTTCTAAAGGTGCTGGAACATAATGCTAATCTTTATATAAACATTTGAAAGATTGCAATTCTGTGATGAAAATGCTTCACATGGAGACAAAAACCAGTCTAAGTGACAGATAATGTGCTGTTTTAGAAAGTCTGTTCGTTATATGGCCCTAAACACTCCCCCTGTGCTTTGGTTTAGGCAAATGTAAATGATTTTAATCTATTTGCACTACTTCGTTACTTTTTTTTTTTTTTTTTTATGGGATTATCTCTACTACTTTTCTTCTAATCTTATGGTTATAGTGTTGATATGATTCAATGAAACCAATGAGTACAAATTTCTCTTTGCATTTCTTATACTTAAATTGTATTCCTTTGCAGTCCTTTGAGTAAAAGGCTGAAAATTTACTGAGCAAAAACAATAAGTTTTTGGTCTTTATAAGTCTTACTTCAAGTAACTAAATCGTGACAATATAAATATTTTTTAATATGACTGATGTGGTTTGATGCCTATTGTAAGACAGACGCATCTCAAAGCCTATTAAAGAAGAGAACGGCCTATTCTTGTTCCCTCTTGATGGGATTATCCAGCCATAAAAGATGAATTTCTGTGGTTTAACATTTCGTTCCACTGATTATTACCAGCACAGTGAAGTGGTAAATACAAATGCTAATTTCAACATACTTTCAAAGCAAATTTTTAAAGTTTGATAGGCTCTCATGGTATTTTAAATTAAAATGCAAGGTACTGTAAAATCCATTTTGTTTACAAACAAAAAATGCCAATACAAATGCAAAGGATGCTGAAATGTAAAGCTTATCAAACAACACTAAGAATAAAAAACTGATGGAAAGAAAGTTAATACAGAGATAACACCAACCAAAGCAGTGATCGGGAAGTGTGAAAGGAATATGGGAATCAAAAATCTCACTAGTGTTGGGGGAAAGAAACCATCTTGCATCTAACAAGCAGCAATAATCATATTCAATTTAGAAGGCTATGTTATAAGACAGAGAATATACCAAAATATTAGCAATTAGAATTTTTTATCTTCCATTTTTTGGTGCTAACTTCTTTTCTCACCAGATGTTCACTGTTTCTTTGGATTAAAATTTAATCTAGAGATATTTTTCTTTTTCTGAGAGTTAGCATAAGATCATATATTTGTAGAAAAATAACAAATTAAAAAAGTTCTAAAAAACTTGCTACTTTATTAATTGATATTTTGAGCTTCTTTTTTATTTATTTACAATTTCCTGCTTTTGCAGTCAGTTTTGTTCTCTCCTTAGCCATTTTTTTACCATGGGTTTTACATGTATTTGTATGAAAGAAAATAGTTTTATATATCCATATTTATAACTCCATACCATATATATAATTTATAAAGCTACTAAAAAGTACATTCTCAACTCATTTTAGTTGAATGCATTTATTCAGGGAAATTCACTTGGTGTTTTGGAAAATATCCTCAGATGTTGAGGATATTGAGATAAAAAATCTTTTGAATTCTTCCCAGTATCAAAATAATGAACAAAGGGATGTGTGTTCAGTTTCTGTATAATGTAGTCTTTTGCCATTTTGGCAGATGTGATGATCAGCAACATCAGAACCTGTAAACCCCAGTTATCCAACACCTTGTGGAAAGTTTTCTTTCCTCCTGCAACTTTTGCTGTAGAGCTGGACACAAAAACATGTAGGAAAATGGACAATACACAAGAGCTGTCCTTTGAGAAATGTCTACCATCTTTTGCTCACTTTCACTTTTGTGAGGGTGTTTTTGTATGTCTGTTTCTGGACAGATGCCTAACTCAGGTTAAAGATTTTTTTGTTGTTGTTTTCTGATATTGTCTTTTTTTTGAAATATATACTTAAGAGGTCAAAGCAAAGGTTTCCTTTACAGGGGAACATTCTAGTACCACTGAACACATGGAAGATATGAAGGAATCTATCTTTTCATGGGAAATCTTCCATCTCATTTTTTTTTTATCCTACATCTCATGCCTGCTTTTCCTTACACAGTTCCATTAATGTGACAGGTATTCTCAGCTGCCAGTGAAGCAAGCAGTGTATGAAGAACGGTTTGGGAAAAAAGGGAGCATAAAGGTACCTTTTGCAGCAGTGTGATGCTGGCAGTATCTAGGCTGCATTGGGATCTGCCTGTTTGCCCGTTGCTCAGAGGAGAGAAGCTGGTATCCAGGAATCAGAGGCACACAGCAATATCCGTGAGAGTGAAGGGGTTACACATTCTTTATTCCAGAGGAACAGCCAGCAAAGCTCAGAGGATTTCCAGCTGTGTCCTGTCTAGAATAACAGTGAGTTTGAGCTTAACAAAGCTCATTTGATTTTGCTCATTGATTTTCATGGGTATTTTAGCATAAAAAAGTTCACAAACTCCAGTGTTTACAAAATGTGAAAATGAAAAGGTGGTGAAAGTAATGACATTGTGCTTGAGTCTGAATGAATTCTTACCAGTTTTTCCTTGGCAGGGCACAAACACCTGTGAACAGCAGCCTATGCACTACTTAAGTGACATTTAGTTTAAGCCTTCAGTGAATTTTACTAATACAGAAACCTAAGGTCAGTCATTCCATCTTCCCTGGAAAGCAAAGTTGACTTAAGCAGCTTTTTCTCCCCTTGCCGATGATTTCCACTCCTTGTGACTTCCCATCAGCTGCACTGACAATTACACTGCAAAAATAAAGGAGGAGCTCTAAATAATATGAATTCAGCATGCGGTTCTTAAGGGAGAAGGAGTGGCAGGATTCAGAGGCCACTTATGTCAACCTTGCTGCCAGGGGAAATAATATGGAGCAATAGTCCTGTGCTTATGGTGTGTGAAAAGTAAATCTCAACTCCTGCTAAGATTTGGAAAGAAGCTTTGAAAAATGCAGAACAAACCACATATCTGCTTTAGATTTGGCCTTTCACCTGTGTGAAAGATGCTCAGGCCTAAGTGCAACAGGCAGTTCAAGTGGAAAAATAAACCCCATAGGTAGCTAACTCCAAGAGTTTGAATTATTACAGTTTAAATTATTAATTTAAGAAAAATTGACATACTGTGAAGATAGTGGACTAAGACATCTGTAACACTCCAATCATTAGTAAAGATATTGCAGTGATGATGGTACACTGGAACAGATATGCAAACTGAATCAGCCAACTCTCATTATAAATCCACCTTTCAATCAGATACAGTCAACATTAGCAGAAGCAGGCATTCTTTATATACTGAATAAACTTATAATTTTTAAGTTCCAGTGGCATAAATCTGGCAGTTGTCACTAGGTGTAAAACGAAAGCAAAAATGATTTAAGCAAATGACTTTGAAAAGTACAAG
The DNA here is from genome assembly GCA_013397915.1 of Daphoenositta chrysoptera. Taxonomy (NCBI): domain Eukaryota; kingdom Metazoa; phylum Chordata; class Aves; order Passeriformes; genus Daphoenositta; species Daphoenositta chrysoptera. The sequence goes on from VZRO01006140.1 coordinate 1,225,486, forward strand.
ATTTTTCTTCTCTCTCTGTATTTATTCCCTGTGACATGAGCCTCACCTTATTCCCTTCAACCTTGTCAGTTTTCATCACTGTTAAATCTCAGCAGAAACTGTGGGTTTAATGAAACAAAAACAATTTCTTCAGTTGAAAATAAAATGTGCTTTTTTCAGGAGGTCTTTGATTTTCAAGAGTTTGCAAACATTAAAAAAATAAATTGTGTAATATCCTTCTTGAATAACACTTCAATATAGTGCTACAAATTAATGTGGTGTTCCAGAAGCACTCACATTAATGCAAAATGAGTTCATCACAATTACCATTATTGCCATAAATACCAAAGGAATTAATAATGATTAGGGTGATATTTTAAAGCATTCTTCATTACTATGTGCATTGTTTGTAAAATTCCAGGATGATGATAATTACTCTAAAGCTTCTCTTTGGGCAAGGTTCTCTTCCCAATGGAGGGATAGCCCAAAGCTAAATGCTTCTGAAGTCCCTCTGAAATCCTCAAAAATGGAGTTAGAATGCTTTGCACATACATTTGCTTGGAGATTTCTTTCCCTATAGGGTAAATTGCAACAGTAGGCTTGATGTAAGTAAGAAACTCCAAGAAATAAGCATTCAAGACAAACTTCATTTTTTCCTGAATCTCTGGATGGTAACTAGCATCATTCCTTTGTGAATGTTGTTGCTAGATTTGTGGTAGGTGAAGAAAGCTCAAGGAATTCTATGTAAGTATGTTTACTTGTTCAGTAATTTGAAAAAAAAGTCAAACTCTGTAGAAGAGAACCCTTTCAGCTGAAAACCCATTGGAATTTTTAATTTTTCATAAGAATGAGATGTATAACATTATCTTGCTTAACCTTCATCAGGGGAACATTTTGAAAGACAAAAAAATTCAAATTATGGCTCTTCAGGATGTTAATGTTGGCAGCATGGGCTGCCTTTCGACTATTTATGTTAACTTGCACATCACCTTTGATTTTAGACATGCATGGCTTAGGAAAGGTAAGGCAAAAGTGCCTTTATAGACACTAGTCCTGAGTTCTTCTCCCACAGTGACTTTCAGGAGTACAAGGTAACAAAATCATACACATGGAAGAGAAATTTTTATAAGCAGGATTTACATCACTATAAACCTGCTTCTTTGGACAGGCCAAATCTTTCAATTTATAGAATAGGCAACTATGCAGAGAACATCCTAGAAAAAGAAGCCAGTTGTTAAATTTTATTCTGAGTTTCAGTAGCTTTGCAATTCTTTCCCTTACCCATCTTATTTCCAGTCCATAAAATGGGGCAGCCAGTGCAGATACCACTTCTCATCCTGTCATGGGCCTATTCTCATGTCCTTAATGAGCTGACACTCCTTAAAACTAATCAAACTAAAGAAAAAAAAAAAAGGCAATAAATGATCAGGTCCCAGTACATCGGCTCCCTAGTTGACTAAATGATGCAACCACTGGACCTCAAAGCCTGGCAGAAGGGAATGGGAGGGAATGTGTGGCTGGGGAGAGGTGGGAACTAAGAGCTCACTAGATTCCCTCTAACAATTTTCTCAGGATATAGAAAAATCACATGCAAAGCGAAAGTTATCAAAATTATTAATCCACATCAGTCCATTCCCATGGAAAATTCAGGCTCTCAAAATTACACTTTTTATATAACAGTCTTTGTAGAAGGTTTAAAAGCCTCAACTCTCAGTTAAGTGCTTGCTTTTTTGTCCTTTAACTGCCACTTTTACATTTAATCTCTAATAAGAAATATTTGAAAACCCTAGACCTAAGACTTCCAAAGCATTTAAATCATAAGTGTTTAAGTCATTGCTGAAAACAAAATTTGCCTTCTAACCTACTTACATGGTTTTAGAAGTTCTGTGCTAGATGGTATGTTAACATTTAACTTGGAGATGAAATTTACTTAGTGCAGAGTTCATGCACAAGCGTTATAACCTTAGAGGTAGTTGATAATTTTGTGTTAAAATCAATTTCTGGTAGGAAATATCTTTTTTTTTTTTTTTCCCTAAGGAAGCATTTTTTATGGTGGAAAGAGTGAAAATGATGCATCCCTGGTTGTTTACCTAGAAGACTGTTATCAGTTTCAATTTTTACATGAACGGTCCAAGTTCCTGGACCATTTGCTGCTTTCAGCAGGGACAGGCAGACTAAGCATCCGTGACTCTTTGGCAGTAAGGCTGAAAGGATGAAAGACTCCTATCAATTTTTCTCAGCGAAAAAGCAAACCTCACAAGAGTCTTCAGTCTGTTACTCAAAACAATGAAACATTCCTTTTCTTTTTCACAGAAATATTTCATTTTCCTGCAGAATCTATCATGTTTTTTAAACTTTTGTCTCCTTTTGACAGAATATACTTAAACATAGGACTCTAGGGCCTTTTAGCTGCTGGTGGTACGCACCTGAGGTCGGATACACAGGCAAGGTGCACTTCCAACACGCTGTGGTGACAGGCTTGGTGCTGCTATGGCTGGGCATCATCATGGTTAGCACAGATGGGGAATGGGGTTTTACTGATGACTACAGGTGAGAATGGGCCTCCCTCACTTTCCCCAAAGTTAGAGCTGCCTCTGTTCACAGGTAAAGATATTTCTGTAGATCTAAAGCAGCTTTCTTTACAGTGCTTGAGGCCCTAAGCTATGACAGCAAAATTCAACATGTGCTGGTTTGTTTTAAGTGTGTATTTTATAAATGCAAGCGTGAATTCCCCAAGTCCAGAGCTGCTGAGAGGCAATAGTGATATAGGGATCCTTTCCAAATTATGATCTATTGCTGTTATCAGAAATATTTCAACTTGTTTGGCTTTATTGGCCATCTCCCAGAGAGGGAAAGAGGGGCCATAGGTGAGGAAACTGCATTAGTGACTGAATAATATTTGAATTTCTTGGTAGGGCAGTAATAAAACCAAGACATTTGGAAGAAAGACAAACCATTAGAAAAGTACCAGCCAGGGATGTTTAAAAATTCTTTTCAGAAAAAGTAAGGGAAAGAGGTGTACAGATCTTGATATTACTGTGATTGGTGCAAGGTAAGTTCATGGCACATTGAGAGTTCACCTTTGATTGTATTTTGGCAACTTCCATTAAATTAATACCTCTTGGTAAGTCATAAAGAATTAGGTGCATTGCAAAATGCCTCTGTTTTTCAAGCTGACATAAATATTGTATTAATTAAATCTATTAAGAACACTGAAATGAGATTTCATTAACTAATATCCTCTATTAGGATAATTATGACTAATTATAGTTATTAGACTAATGGTTTGAATCCTGAAGCACAATGTGTTACAGAAGGTTAAGAGGCCTAAGATAAACTGAAAATCAAAAGTATGATCCAACTCTTTTTAATATTTTACGCAACCACCATCCTATAACGGTAACTATGACAGCAACAGCTTCATTTTTTGCAACTCACTTCATGCTGGGAAGGAAGATAATTTTTTATGATTTGCTAGTGATTTTACATTTCCAACAGGAAGTATTCTGATTTCTAGACTGTAGGTGCTAATCAGTATGAAAAATTAACCTCTTACATGTTCTCGTAAAAGAAAACTGCATAATTTTATTAAAGTTTTCTGGAGAGAAGAGAGTCATCTTAATGGCAAAATTCCACTCTTATATTAAAATGTGGTTTTCATGTAGCTGCACAGAACTACTGTTTTGGTATGTATTTGCTGATGTCTCCTATAGAGAGGTATGTACTATTTGAAAACTTATGTCAGTAATTCAATATCCACTAGCACATGAGTAAAAAATGTGCAATACATGACCCTTGAATCCTTCTTTGGGGAAAATCCAAAATCTTACCAGGCAATAACAAAACCTGTGTTACATAACAGAAGACTTTTTCCTCCTTTTGTGGCTAGACAAATGGACTAAGTTTCTTGGGGTTTGAACTGTAAAATTCAACAAGATCTTACATGAAGTAGATCTGTCACGTAACTACAGTGTGATTGGGATTACCAGCTGCCTTTTAAGAAAACACACACACAGAAATGGCTGAGCTGTACTCAGCTCTTGAATGGATGGACATAAGGGACCATCTGTATTCAGAAAATTTACCGATTTTGGATCTTAGGTAGATAGAGATGACCTAGTACCAGGGAAAAGTAAGAGAGAATCCAAACTCTATCCAATCTGGGAAATTCAGAGTTTGCCTAAAGTTAGAAATTTGCATCTAAAACTTAGTACTATATCTTTTAGATGACAGGCTCCAGAGAGAATCCAAAACAGGTTTGAATATCCAAAAGGTTTAGGAAGAGACATACTTTGAGCTAAGTACTGTAAAGGGTGATTCATCTGCCTTTTTGTGGCCATACAGAACAGCAGACCATGGAGCAGATAGGAATATCCGCCTACTGTGCCCATGAAACTGGGCTAGTGTATCTTGTAGAAGATAAAATGGCTGTTCAAAATGCTGAAATATTTCCATGTCAGAGACAGCACTGTCATTTCAACTACTGTTCCTGAAGATTTCAACATAACCTTCTGAATATTTAGAATATAGTAAGAATATTAGTTTGAACAATAACTTAACTACAGAGCCAAATGTATTTTTAAGTTATCAGTGACATTTTAGAGATTAAAATGGTTCTATTTTTATAACATTTTTTCATGTTGCAAGATAAAGTCTTCATTATCTACTCATGCTAAAAATACAGTGCAAAATATTTCAGTTATTTTAGTGAAAGAACTAGTTTCTTATAATAACTGACCTCTCTTCTCTGGAGATTGGCTCTGACAAATCTTTATTGATCTCTCTGTACAGTTGATTCAATAAACTTAGTTCGCCATTTGTTTGTTTCCTTGTCTTTTATATTGTGACATCTGGATTTCTTCTTTTACCTTGTTACATCCTAAATATAACTTTTATAATTGTACAGATTATTTCTTTCAGTAGATTCTGTGATAATGCTCCAGTTCTACCTGAGTTTTCATGTCTCATTCCTGTGTCATTTCCTAACATGCAGTATGCATTTCTCTTTTCATATCAACTGTACACAGCTGCCCAATCCTCTGCTTAGAGGCCTGGAAGGGAAATTGCATATGTTACTAATCAAGAGTTGGCATGCTCTTTCATGGCTGGTTTCCTTTAAGGCACAGCTATTAGAGTTAAGAGTTTTCTTATCACTAGGTAATAAAGCAGAGTTTCTGCCTTGGATAAATGACACAGAGGCAGGGAACACAGAAGCTGACATGCTGAATCAGACTAATGGCCAGACATGATGTTGTTGTGATGCTGAAGAATTCAGAATTGGATATGAGATCCCTGTAATGAAAGGGACACCTCTTCCTAACCCCAGGCAATCACTGTTAGGATTTGTGTTGTGAAGAACTAACAATGATATCACAAGCACGTTTTTTAATCCTTGGCAAGGCACTTGTGATTCCTATTGTTTGGATGACATTTCTTTTTCTTTCCTGAACCCTAATGTTCTATGTCTCAACTGTATTTCATGACAGCTACTTTAGCAGTAATGATGCGTTTATAAAAATTGCACAAGCACAAAACTAAGAATGTTCAAAACTAGAAATTAAGAAATACCACAAAAAGTTTCTCATGCTGCGTGTACTTTCTGCTCTTTCCTATCATGCGTTTTGACTGTTTATGCTCAGTGGTGTTGTAACTTAACTCAGAAGGTTGTTAAACACCAGCTAGTTGCTTGTTCCATCCTCTCCCTCAGTGGATTGGGGAGAAATTCATTTGAGATGAAGATGGTTGAATGACAGAAACAGAAGGAAAAATTTTAAAAAATTAGAAAATAATTATAATAATATCTAGATTATAGGAAACATTGTTGTACAATACAACTGCTCACCTCTTGCCCACTAATGTCCAGGTAGTTCTCAAGCAGTGGTCCATGACCAGCTTTTTCCATAGTTTATACACTGAGCTTGACACCACATGGTATGGAATAACCCTTTGGCCAGTTAAGGTCAGCTGTCCTGCCTTTCTCTCTTCCCAGCCTGTTGTGCCTTTGAGGCTGCTTGCTGATTGGATGGTGTTAAAAGCTGAAAAGTCTTTGACTTAGTGGAAAAACTGCTTAACAACAACTAGAACACTAGTGCGTTATCAACACTATTCATATCTAAATCCGAAACACAGTGCTATACCAGCAAATAGGAAAAAAATTAATTCTGTCCCAGCCAAAAACAGGGCAATACCCACTCCTTATTCTATACTATTTATATCATGCCCAGGTCTCACATTTTTCAAGGTATCCTTTCCTGTCTTTTATATACACACACAGATATAATTCTCTAAGTCTATGGGCTATTTCTTGAAAATATCCATTGGTTTTGATTTATAAAATGATATTAAATTCCGCATGTCATGTAGTTTTCTGAGGCAGGAGAGGTGGTCTGGTGTGTTTAACTGTTGTATAATGAAGCCAGTTCTGTTTGGGTGGGGCCACTAACCAGGCAGCTTTTGCCATATGTGTATCCTAATGTTTGAGCATCCCAGCACAAACACACGTTGTTGTCACTATAGTCTTTAACAGACCATTGTAACACTTGCTTGTCCCAGAGGCTGGTGCATGATAAGATCTGTGATATACCCACTCAATGCCATGCTCTTTGGTCCAGGTGTCTATGAGGTTGTTTCAGAAATGAATCCTGTTGTATGACTCATGTTGCCAAAGGGTTCCTTTCCAAAGCCCAGGATTGTATTCCAGGCAGTGGCATGGGGGGTGGGATATGTTTCCAGCCATCTGGTGTTTACTTCCACCATTGTAAGCATATGGCGCTTGCCTGGGCAGGTTTGTGGGGGTGTGGTATAATCGATCTGCCAGGCCTCGCCATTTATATCTCAGCCATCCTCCTCCATATCAGAGGCTTTAACTGCTTGGTCTGCTTCATTGCAATGCCTGTTTCACATTTGTTGATAACCTGTGAATCCATGTCCATGATTGAATCCACACCTTCATCATGAGCCCGTTCATACTGCATCTCTTCCTCGATGGCCTGAGGTGTCATGGGGCCCTCCAATTAATTCTTATGTTGCCAGCCCAGACCCATCTGAGCCACTTCAATACTAGAAGCTTGACCCACCTGCTGGTGATGTTCTTCAGTGCCCCCACTCTTGTAAAATATACTTTTACAACCAGGTTGTCTACCTGAGCAGCAATATGCAGCTCATTATACAGTGGAGCCTCTTCAAAACGCACCATCTCCTCCTCTGGTGATACTCCAAAACCTTTGCCTTTTGGCCAGTCCATTACAATTTCCAAAATTCCTGGGTGACTAGGTTTTCCTATTGGAGCCTACTGTGTGATCAGTAGCTCACAAGTTACAAAATGTGTAGAAGAAGCTGTCCCTTTGAACAGCAAGCACTCCACTGTCATTGCCTTGACAATCTGAATCTGTCAGGAGAAGCTGTGCTTCAGGACCAGTAAATTCTGCAGCAGCTCAAAAACCTGCTCAAACCCCTTCATATATTGCCAATTTTTCTTTTTCATTTGGAGTATGGTTGTCTTTGGATCTTTGTATCCCCAACTCCAGTACACTAAAGTCTAACATTAAGTCTTCCCTGGTGCATTCTGCCAGAGATTCTAGGTAGGGCCATTCACCCTGACTGACATGTAGTGCACATTTTTAATATTTTTTACTGCCTGGACTGGCTGAATAGTTACTGCACGAAATATTTCCTGGCTAATTTTTTTAAAAGCCTGTCATTATTTGACACCCCATTTTAAATTGTTCTTCTTCCAGGTCACTTGGCAGAGAGGGCTTACAGTCAGTCTGTAGCTTGAAAAGTCCATTTTCTGAAACCCTACAATACCTAAGAAAGCTTGTGCTTTAGTTTGCCCGTTGGTAGAGAGACAGCTGTTATTTTGTTGATTGCATCCATTGAGACCTGATGACATCCATATTACCATTTTATTCCTAAAAATACTTCCTGTGCAGGTCCCTTCTCCTTTCTTTTGTAGCAAAATGGGTGTTGGGGATTCTGACTATTTTTTTTCGGTTCTTCTTTCTTCTACAGACTTATTCTGTGGTGTTGCCCCATACGATGATATCATCTAAGTATTGCAGGTGTTCTGCTTTCCTGTGTTCCAGTGCAGTCTGAATCAGTCTGTGACAAATGGTACAGCTGTGTTTGTAATCCAAAGAACTGTACTCTACAACCTGTAAGCATCATTGCCTGAGAAAACACTAAAATGATTTTGGTTTTTAAAAAGCACAAAACCAATGTGGTATGTTAAAATACTACCCCAAAAATTATATCTGCTGTATTTTAAGGTTTCAAAGGGCTTCAGTAAATTGAAGCATATTAACTTACTAAAGCAAAGAATCCATGTGAGTTCAGCATAATTTATCATATTCATCTACTAAGAAATTGTACATCTTTCTAAAATTAATTTACCTTGTAATGGAGTGAACATCATTGGTTAGCAGGTCACAACATCACCTCTTGTAAAGATAGGTGTCCAATAAAGACTGAGGGGTTTTTTTTGTTTTGTTAGCAGTTCGGTATTTTCATTCTTTACAACTTTACTATTCAGTTCTGACCAGTTATTGTGATTTAAATTCTCACTTTTTTCTGGCATCAACTTCTTAATCTTTTTTTCATCTTGATTTTTGAGAGTGCCTCATCTTCATTACTAGCCAAGAATAGCTTTAGGGCAGGTGTATATCTGCCAAGTCTGGTAAAGAGGGATGAAAAGAACTCATCTGCTTTTTCTGTAGTATTGAGGAGGAGAGACTGGTCTTCTTACTCCCTAGCAATCTAGTTTAAAATTGATTCCTTAATTAAAACTTGATCAAGAAAAAATGCAGAGATAACTCCACAAGCTCAGATAGATCTTTCCCTCCTTGTTTTCAGCATGCCAAAAATCCATTTTCATTGCTGCCCACAAAAGCAATCTGAATCTGACCAGACATTTCTCTTTAAGTTAATCATCAGAGAGTGATCCTCTGCACGAGCATTTTACTTGAGATCAAGTGTGCATTTTTTTACATAAACCTCCTAATAACCTCCATTTTCTGGTTTTTTTTTGTTTTGTTTTGTTTTTTTGGGTTTTTTTTGGTTTTTTGTTTTGTTGTTTTTTTTTTTCCCCTGGGGCTTGCTTCACAAAGTGGTAACAAAAGTACAAAAAAATAGTNTAACAAAAATACAAAAAATATAGTTTTCTTTCAGATGAAACTAAACTAGAAAATGTGGTCTTGGTATCTAGTATCTAATACCCTCTAAGTCATAATAGGCATTCTGTTCCCAAGACAGAGCAGAGCAGAGCTAGTCTGTTCTGAAGCCCCTCCTGACACATATGTAATGCAGTTGCCAGTCCTCAGCACCAAGTGGTCTGCCAGTTGTGCTGTGCTCCATGCTCATCCCAGCAGAACTAATGCCAGGTTGTCTGTTTGCTCAAGTCAAAGCCTTTGGCCCATCTACAGGTCACTGAGCTGGCAGTCTGGCATCCCCCAGTGAATGGCTTACTGTGCTGTGGAGGGACCAGGAATATTTTCAGCCCTTCTCTGAGATATTAAGAATTGAGGTTCTGCGTTCCTTAACAACATCTGGCACCTGAGAAGCTATGTGTTTCTCTAAGTAACCTACCTTTCTTATATGGCAAAGTGGGTGTGACTAAGAGCCACCCATCATCTAAAGCTTGAGGAAGTAGCAACATGATATGGAAGGAAACCAGAAACCTGGGATCCATTTTAAATTTCTACACAAAAGCTTGCTCCAGTGACATTAATTTCAATCAGATGGGAAAAAAAAAAATTAATATAAAGTTGGTTTTTTCTCACTAGATCTTTCCCTTTATATCAGTGAGACTATTTTCCTGCTCTCTCTGTAAGTTTTCAACATTTGCATTTCAGATTGCCTTTGAAGCCACTTAATTTATGTTTTATCTAACAGAATTTTATTTTCCTGTCTATTTCACCAAGACTGGGTTTCAGTGTCTTCCTGGCTTGAATGATTACTTTGATTTGTTGGTTAATCATGCTATTTTTATTTTCCTTTCTGTTTAATTTTTAACATACAACTGTTTAAACTGCTAAGTCTGATAATAGTTTATCATAAACATACATCATACATATATATTCCACTGCTTTTACTGTCTGAAACAGACAGGCTCAACTCCCTTGCCTTACTTTACAGTCCTGTTGGCTACAGTGTTGAGACTAGTAGAAACAGGGCTAAAGACACTGAAGAAGGTGAAAAAAAATTCCTACATCCTGTTCCTATTTGGAAGACCCATATGATATCAAGCAATTATAATGAGGAGCTTATTGCACTTTTAGACCTTATTGCCAGCAGATCCGTTGTTGGAAAAAGAAACATTTGGGTATTTACTAGAAGATAATATCTTTACTCAATGAAATTGATGGTAATTTTAGCTGAGATTTTTATTTATCCCTTAGACTTTCATGAAAGGAGACAATGCAGTATCCAAGTTTATTGAACAACATACCCAGCCCCCCATATTTTTAAAACTTAAAAAAAAATCCCCAATCTCAGTGAGATCTAGGTCCAAGTTAAGTAAGTGAACTATCTCTCCTGTTGTTAGCTACCTTGGATAGCTTGCTGTTGTCTTTCGATAAATTTTAAATACTATTTGATTTTGCATTTCCCCTTCATCAAAGAATACAACAATTGTACTACATTTATTTGCAGACAAATACTTGAAACAGTATTTGAATATCACTGTTATTCATTCCAAATCATTTGGTAAACTTTCAGGACTGTGCTGGGATTCTGGACCTTTATATGGTATTGATCTACCAGGACAAAGTGTTTTTCTGAATCTAGCAACAGCCCATTTTAGGCTTCAAGTAAATAATTTCTTGCTCTAGTGGCATTCAGAATGTCTGAAGAATGATACTCTCATATTTCCATTTATGTAAATCTGTAGATGGTAATTTATTTGGTGGTTCACATTTCTAACACAGCTCTTGAAAGCTGTGGGTGTTATTTTTATCTTCAGTGGGTTCATCCATAATATTGTCCACTAAGAATTCTAGCTGCCTGAGAGCACCCATAAATCAAGTAATTTGGCTGCTCAAACTTCAGTCCTTCAGACACATACGTAATTTTTTTTTTTCACATGGAACTGTCCCACTTATTTTAATAGGACCATGTAATGTGTTTCAAGGTAGGGGCCTAAGAAAACAGTAAGGGGTTCTAGAAATACTAGCTAGAAGAAAGTTTTCCTCCAAAGTATGAATGACATAATTCAGAAATATTGCAGCCCATTATTTATAACCTAATATCTATTCATTTATTTATTCATTTACAGTTCTTATACATGGCATATATTATAGTAAGTAATAGTTATTATCTTACCTTATTTTGCCGTATTTTCAGCCATGAATTCCTATGTCACTGATCCATCAGGTTCTTGAATGGTCTTTTCTTCTGTGAAGGTAAGTTCCACAACCATACAAAGAGTTTTGGCTGTGGTCTGATTTTTAGTGACAGCTCAGGATGTGGGAGCCTGTTTTCAAATCTCTTATGTCTGAGAGCTAGGCTCTAGATGCCCCTCTTCATGGGGGTCAGCAAATAGGAATTGATTTTGGTTTTTTTTTTATTAGCTGTGCTTTTTCTACTTGCTGGTGCTATGAAGAAGGCACCAACTTGAGCAATACCTGGACAATTCTGTTACTCCATCCAAAATTTCTTCTCGGTTTCTTGAATATATGAATTACCAAGGGCTCTCTGCACCATGAGCCTTGTCAACTCTTCTTGCCACCAGTGAATCCCATGGTTCTAAAGGATAAAAAAGTACCCAAGTTTAAAAAGACATTTCCCCTTCTAGAGTTACTGAAACCTTTTTTCCTTTTCCAGAAGATGCAGAGCAGCAGTTGATGATTCACTGAGAACAGCCACAACCCATAAATCTCTTACCATCTTTCTGCCCAGAATGTCTTTCTATTTCAGGAGTGGGTTAATAAAATAGGTATTACTGCTCTTTCTTAGAAAACCATCTGTTGCTTTGTTAGACCAGCTGTTGTCTCCTGAATTTGACAGATCAGTCTTTGTCTCACCTTAATTCTCCTCAGTGATGGCACAGTTCCTCAAACAGTCCAAACCAAAATATGCTGGCATTGCTGCTGGAACTTAACACCAACCCCCCACTCATGTCTGCCCAACCTCACCTTGTCATTGCCCTTCATCTTTGCTTGCACAATTCTGGTCTGAATCAGAGAATCAACCCAGAGAAAAGACTGAAATTACAGCAAATTGTGCCAAAATAGAAGAAGCAGTGCTACAGGGATAGAGTAGTGCAGCCAGGGAGAGAAGAGGGTGAAATGGCTGGTTCAGCAGAAAAGCCTATTTATGCCTGCCCGAACTGACTGTGAAACTGTAGAATTGGTGATCAGATACCCATGTGAAGCAACTTAATTAGCTGAAATATATCTCATATCAATCCTTGTATAAACTAACATGCAGATATCTAGACAGGAGATATCTTTATCTATCTCTATACCTCTATCTCTATCATCTATATCTAAATATGCTATATCTATATATCTATATATATTATTGAGACAAGACACAGTTGTTATCAGCTGGGGATGCAGTAAGTTTTGGGGTGACTTACTGTAATTTAGTTATAGGAATAAAACCGTCTTGTTTGCTGCAGTGTAATTCTAAACTGCTTCTCATTTTGTATGCTTGTGTGAGGCTTTTAAGTTTCAGAGAAACAAATCTCATCTCTTCCACTTAATCGAAAACCTCTAGTAGTGGTGTGTTTATGATACAGCACAATGTTGTGAAATAATCTCCCACTGCATTTTCCAAACAAGATTTCTGCTGAAGCATTCAGTTCTCATAGAGCGCTTACCTTTTTAAATGTGCATTTAATTTTTAGCTAATTGCCATCAATATTTATGCTGCTGAACTTTTATCCTGCTACATATTGTATAATTGCTACCATTAGCTCATTTCCCAAAGGTTTTGTTTTCAGATTCCTAGAATGTATCCATGTTATTCTTTTCCAAAGCACAGATTTTTATAATATTGTTAAATTGCCTAATACTCAGGTTATACTTTGGGCCACAAGTGAAGTTGAATGCATTTAAAAATTTAGTAACTTCATATTCACTTTTCAATTTAAAGAGGAATAATGCATCAGTAGTGCTGTTGTCCACTATTTCCTATTGATTTCTAAAATCAGGGTTACAATAGGTATCTTACTATCCTGAAAGCAAAATGCATCCCCTCAGTCTCAGGAATTTTCTAGGTGTTTTTCAGGTACAACCACAAAAGCCCCAAATTAGGCTACCCTACAGAAATAATTTATTTTTATTTCCAGGTAAAAGTGACAGAGAAAGAAGTGCCAGTCACCTTCTCATCCAGAGGACAATTAGGAAACCCTGTAAAACCCTTGTACTGACTACTGGTTCTCCAAAGGAGCCATGGCCCTCCTGCTCAGGGCAAGGTTCACACTAGAGTAAGATCATATTGTGGTGGGATGACTGTTGCTGGATGCCAAGTGACCACCAAAGCCTCTCTATCATTCCCCTCCTGACTTGCATAGAGGAGAGAATTTATAACAAAAGGTTCACACTTTGAGATAAGGGCATGTAGAGACCATTCAGCCATTGCAATCATGGGCAAGACAGAGTCAGTTTGAGGATATTAACTGAATTTTTTGCCAATCAAATCATAGTAGAATAAAGAGAAGTAAACACAAATCTTAAAAACACCTTTACCCAACCCCTCCCTCCTTCCTGGCTGAGCTTAATTCCTGATTCTCCACCTCCTCCCCTCAGTGCTGCAGGGGGACAGGAAATGGGGGTTGTGGTCGGTTCATCACATGTTCATCACATCACTCTGTTTCCTTCTCAGGGGAAGGAGTTCTCACGCTCTTCCCTTGCTCCAGCGCAGGGTCCTTCCCACAGGCTATAGTTAATCACAAACTGCTCCAGCAGGGGTCCCTTCCATAGGGTGCAGTCCTTCAGGAGCAGACAGCTCCAGCACTGGACCACCACAGGGTCACAAGTCCTGCCAGCAAACCTGCACCAGTGTGGGAAGCTCTCTCCACAGAGCCACAAGTCCTGCCAGGTTCCTGCTCCAGCATGGGCTTCACATGGGGTCACAGACTCCTTCAGGCATCCACCAGCTCTGCAGGGTGGATATCTGCTCCACCATGGACCTCCATGGGCTGCAGGGGCACAGTTCCCTCACCATGGTCTTCATCACAGCCTGCAGGGGAACCTCAGCTCCAGTGCCTGGAACACCAAATCCTCCTCCTTCTTCAGTGACCTTGTTGCCTGCAGAGCTGTTTCCGCTTTCTCACTCCTCTCTTCCCTGGTTATTGCTTTCATGCAATAACTTTATTTTCCTTCTTAAACATGCTATCACACGTGCACTATGCTGTCATTGAAGGGCTCAGTCCTGGCTAGTGGCATGTCCAACTTTGAGCTGACTGACTTTGTCTTCATTGGATGCAGGGGAAGCTTTTGCACCTTCTCAGAAAAACCACGCCTGTGCCCCCCCACTACCAAGACCTTGCCACACAAACCCAATAAACACATGATAACCCACACACTGTTTAATAGCAGGTCCAAGTCCTTACATGCTATTTTGCCTAAACACATGAACACTTTCCCATTCAGTGCCCAAACAAGGTTTGGTCGAGTAGCATGTTATATTGACTATTCCAAGGAAAGATGAATTCGATGCCCCCTATTTTGGTGGGCTTTGGAATGCAAACTGTGCCATGGAAATGGCCTTAAAGCCAGTAAATAACAGCTGTTTGGGGTTTTTTTTTTTGTTCAAAATTAAGGATACAACCTTTGATCACATCTGAATTCTGAGTCCTGAGAGCCAGGGAGAAAATTCAGCTGCAGACCATATAATCAAATCTGAAAATTCTCAATGTAAAAAATGTTTAAAAATATTGTGAGAACTAATTGTAGTTGTTACTCATGTGTGTTTATGAAGTTAGACCATAAACTTTGTGCAAAAATGATCTGTTTCATGACACTTTTAAGATTTCATTTGTTTCTGTTCTTATCCTGGTACAAACATTCTGGTTTTGGCTGGGGTAGAGTTAATTATCTTCACAGTGGCTGGTACGGGGCTATGTTTTGAACACAAGGTTAATAATATAGATATGTTTTTGCTATTGCTGAGCACGGCTTACACAGACCCAAGTCCTTTTCTGCTTTTCATGCTGCCATGCTGGGGAGGAAACTGGGGGTCCATGAGAAATTGTGAGGAGACATAGCTCAGACAACTGATCCCAAGTGAAAAAGCAGTATTTCATACCATATGGTGTCAGGCTCAATATATAAAGTGGGGAGTAAAAAAAGCAAGGAGAGGACATTTAAAGTGATGGTCTTCCCAAGTAACTGTTGCACGTGGTGGGGTTATTCTGCTCTTCTGCTCAAACATGTGGGAAAGATTTGTGTTGATTACCTAATCCAGAAGAGAAATTTATGTGTTTGCCATCTTTCAGGTAAGGACTACATGAGCAGAACTCAGTGACAGAGAAGATTGTGGTGAGTTCATGGGTACAGTCAGTTGAACATACAATTTCAACAAATCACTAGGTTTAGAACATACAGAGCTTTGGAATCATGCATTGAAAATACAGAGGAAAATAACAAACCACAGCCCTTTGTGTTATGTACATTTGCAGCCACTATGCAATACGGATGCTGATTTTGGTATCCACACATCAATGAACTTCAGTTCTTCTGCGTGCCACAGGACCAGTTGTAACCATGCTTAAAAATGGGTGAGGTGGGGAGAGTAGTTGGGTGTGGGTGGTACATATGTGTAAAAAAGCCAAAAAAAGCCAAAAATAGAAGTAGCTAAAAAGTTTATTTTGTCATGTTTTAGATTAACTCACAGTGTCTAGAAAAAAAAAAATTCACAGAATTCTTCCACACACAATGGAAATATGAAATTAAATAACTGGCAGTTATAATTTTACAGCTGGATTTACCAGTTGGCTGATATTTTCCCCATAATGTTATCTCTGAGCTGCAAAGTTCATTGATGTTGTAGTAGATTTAAGACATTTCATATAGCCATATGCACTGTCTGATGTGTGTGCAAAGAGTGGGACATTTAGGTCATTGATTCAGTTGCAGGTTTTGTCTTGATTAAAGGATATTCCATTAAGTCAAACTGACTTTTAATTAAGGTAATCAAAAAATAGTTTAAAATAAGGAAATTCTAATTATGCCCAACTTGGGAGGAGGAGGGGAGGAGGGAAGAAGGAGATTTGAAAATTCATGCATTTTTTTGAAGACTCTAGTTGTTTTGCGTTAGGCAGACATATTACTGTGGTCTCGCCAGTACCAAAAAGAAATATAAAATAATGGAAATATGACTGCATGTTATAAAGAAGATTACAAAATTCTACACTATGCACATAGCCAAAGTCTTATTTCACTGTAAAACCTTGCCTTGGATTTCAGCATTCACATATCTTTGAAAAGAGACATCAAGGAGCAGACAGTGTTCCATAAAGGCTTTTTCTACTCAGTGGGGAAATGGAGTTTTCAGTGAATCAAGTTTATTATTCATTCATCAACACACTAATTTCCTTTATTTGCAAGCAAGTGGTTCTCTTGCACTGATTTACAGAAGGGCAGATTAGTGCTGCTTACAGCTGTGGGAATCAGTGTGACATCAGTTGTGGTTTTCCTTGATTGTAAGAAGCTCACTGTAAACCAGGGTCATATCTCTTTTGACCGATTATTCCTTCATCTCACTTTAAGCTTATGTTGAACTATCTCTCATGGACAAATTTAAATTCTTTTGCCATTTGTTCCTTTTAGCCTATACATCAAGTAGGTTTTTTCCATGTGGCTGAAGGATGGGTGAGTATCTTTGCTACTTTTACTGTATTGCTAATTATTTAATAGTCACTTCTCAACCCCGAGTTTGTGCTTGTCTATATTTGTTTTTTTCTCTCTGCTCGGTGACCCATAATAAAGCTCATTAACAGCCAGATGCCTTTAGGGAACACCCTCTTTGAACACATTACAATATACTACAGTAATTAAGAATACATTTGGAAGCTGTTATACACTTAACCCTGATATTTATGTCAGTTCTAAATTCAGCTAGACACTACACTCATTTTGCAACAGGTTTTCTCGTGGCTGACTCTGAGCACCTCATGAGCAGGTTGTGCACCAACACATTACTTAACACAGATAGTAATTGAAAGCCTGAAGTACTGCAGCAGGAATTTCCATTCCTGTACATCACTGAGGGTTATGCTTGGTGAGATGTGATAGTCACAAAAATGTCTAAACCCAGAGCCCAATTTTAGACCTGGGTCACAAAACATTGCTGTAAAATACTTTTCCAGGTGGTTTTCTGCAGCTTTAACTATGGCAAGATTCTGCTAGATATCAAATCATTGGGATGGATATATTATCACTTTAAACACACTTAAAAGAGCTATTTTAAAAACTCCAGTGACTGTAATTCTGCCACTACTCAAACCCAGAGATTTAATAGTCCCAACAACTTTCTCCAGACTTTATGGTAGCACTAAGGTCACGAATGCATTTTTCACAGCATAAAAAAGTATGTGGTGGCTGGTAAGTAGTTATGTATATTTCACTGTTCTGGAGAAGGCTTTGCATTTTGAATTACACAGGACCATGGGCTTATGTTTAAGAAGAATCAGTGGATATTAAATCAAAAAAACCCTCTGAATAAAAGAGCTTTTCAGGTAACATGCACACGTGTGAAGGCCAGTTTCAAAAGCCAAAGAAAGCATCTCACATGGCATTGAATTGTTGCTGAAAATCCTCACATGTAAGAGGATTATGAGCTGCCATTGCATTATTCAAAGTACAGAAGCAGGAATAACAGGTCCCACTTGATGTCCAGGAGAGCCAAGCATATCTTCTTAGTAACATATAAAAAAAAAAAAAAAGCTTCAGTAAGTATCTGATAGGTTTTTCCAGTAGGAAAAAATATATGCCAACCACAAACCATAGCAGAAAAAAAAAATTATTAAGTATGTATGTGTTTAAAGACAGTTATTTAAAAATGAAAAATAGTGAACTATTACAAAAATAAGTCCTTTCCAGCAAACAAAAAAACCCCCTGCTATAATAAGGCAAAATGTGCTATTTTCTCCCTCTCATCTTTAATACAAATACAATATTTTAGCTATAAACTCTACTCACAAAAATAGCATTATAGAGGTTGAAAAGAAATCTGTAGGTAATTATTGAAAGTATGATGTACATCAGCAGCAGGAAGGCAGTGTTCTCAGTTTCACTCAGTAAATCATGCTCAAATGTTTGTTAGATTTCTTTAAACAGTTTTTGATTACCATCTGTTAGTGATGAAACAGCAACAGCTACTACGTTAATCCATCCACTGGGAAAAAAAATAAGAAAAAAAGAGAGAAAGTGAAAACAAATAGAGAATTGAGCCAGAAAAAAAATCTATTAGAAACATATCTGAGAGAAATGATGGCAACCAGACTACTAAGTCATGATTTCTGGAAAGAGTCCATTCCTCAGTGTTCAGCAGGTTAGTGGGCAGTATGAATCTGACATGTGTCTGTCCATTTTAGAGACATAGTAAACTTTGACACCAACATGGTGTGGTGAGAGATGTTTATCTGTTAAAGGGAGCAGAGCAGGGAGCAAGAGCCAGTTAAGGATCAAAGCTCCTGTCCTCACTTTGCTCCTTGGAGCAGCTGACCAGCAGAGCTGCACCAGGGGTGTGTGCAACCAGATCTTTCAAAGGCCTGGTCCTCCTTCTGCCCAAGGAAGTTTATAAAAATGTGATTAAATGGCTCTTTGTGTGGTTACTGCCCCAAAGTCATAATGCATAATGCCTGTTCAAAATGCAGAAGACAGAGGAGAAAATGCCATAATGTCCAGTCTTTTCTTTATCCCTTCCTGGAGATCTCCAGTTATTTATCATTGCTCTTAATAGCAATGGCTCAGCCTTCCCCCTTGAGCAGAGGCTTAAGCAGTATAATAAGGTAAAGTTTTTTAAGGGCAGAAGAGATACTCAGAGAAATCTAGTCAGATTATGATAAGAACATGCTCACATTTATGCACGGATTTTAAAATATTGATTTATAAACTTTCTAAGGAAGAACTGATGATATAATTTATTTCCTCCCCATTCTGTTTCTTCCTGTGAGTTGATCAAGGTACAGATGGAAATACTTGGAAGGTCAGACTCAGTGGATAGTGCTAATTTACATCTTACTGGAAAGACAACATAATATTTAATACTTCTAGGCTAATGAGATTTTGATATAAGTATACTTACTTCTTGTGACCTGCATTTATGGATCATAATGAGTTTTGTTCCATGATGATGAGCAGAGGCAAAAAACCCAAAACCCCAGAAGAGGCACTGTATTTTCATATGTTCTTTATTTAGAACTACAGATGAATAGCCACAACAGAAGGAAAGGAGTTCTTTGCTTCTGCCCATTGATGAACAAAGAATATTCAGACACAGAGGAGTTGTCTTCCTAGTGGTCTTTGAACAAAGTTTTGGGAGTCATAATTTTCTGGAAACTTAAAATTGTTCACCTAACCAATTTGTCAAAAAAATCAGAAAATGTTTCCTCTTGGAAAGGACTTTCAAACCCTATTATGAGTCCTATTCTCATCCATATAGATCCCAAATTATTCAGAACAGCATACTGTTTGGTAGAAAATGACACAAAGGTACTTCACTTTAGGGGTTTTGGTAGTCATTGGTGATGCTAGTCTTTTTTTGCTATGGACTGCCACATAGAAAGAAGACTCTGCTGACCCACAGAATGAAACAAATGAACTCATGGTCCTTCAGGCTCTTTTTATCTAGCTAGTAAATATCTGAAATCACCAATTCTCATTATGTGATATGTCCTGAGCACAGGAATGGGAAACACATCTTAAGGGATGAAAGGCAGACTTGCCTGAAGACAGTTCAGCATTTTTTGGAAACAGGATAAATGTACTTTTATTGGTGGTGGAAAGCACTTTCATGGAACAAAGAAATTTATTCACTGGATTTCTGCATACCTGACTAGGTTACCATGCTAATGAATACTGTAAAAATTATGTTTAAATTATGTTTAGCACTCAAATACAGTTAAATGAAAGTTGTATTTTCGATAGCTGCAGATGTCTTTATGCCCTTATTATAGCTTTTCTGGTTTCTAATATAACTATAGGGCATCAGAAAAAAACAGGAAAAATTTTGTAGTTACAATAAAAAATAATTAGTGATCTAAGAAAAACTGTGGGAGGTTTCAGAAGAACATTTCTTAGTTTAATAAGGAGCCTGGATATTTGCTGTTGGAATTCTTGGGAGTAGTATTTGCATAACACATCTCTGAAACATCTAACTTAAATCATAAACTGTCTTGTAAGAAATCTTGTGTGTCTGTGCTGCTATGACTGAAAAACTGTTGCATCAGAAATGTGCAAGTGCATATTAAGTTTATTGCTGTTTGCTTTTCCTTGCTTCAAAATCAGATTTCTTTCTTGCAACATGAACAGTCAGGAAACCGGAAATTTTGAATGTATGGCATGAAAAAAGACTAAAATTTCACTAATGATGTTCCTTGGCTTCACCATCTGCCTGCACTCTATTGAATTCAAAGGTTCCAATAAAATCCCTGTGAACCAGGGATGAGATATGTACGTCTAGCAGAGCTGGCTGAACAGAAAAAAAACACCTGAAGTTCACATTTCATACAAGAACCTTCTCCCATGCAATACATTGCTTTTCCTTTCCCTCTTCATTATATCTTTGTTGCCTTGGTAAATGTTAATCATGCGGACAATCCTCCAAACAAAACAACTAAGTGTAGGTCTGTATCTGAAATAAACCCTTTTCTCTTGTGGCTGCTTTTAGACACAAATCTGGGAGAAAAAATGCTCCACTGCGACAGTTCTGACCACCCTCCATGACAGGTCAGCAGATGGTGTCTTTAAGTGATGAATCTGACAACTTTTGGGAGTTAGTTGACTGAAAATGAAATATTATAAAGGAAAGATGTGCACTGTTTTCTAACTACAGTTTCCTACTGCCATCCAACAATAGCATAAATGAGGATTCAGTGCTGGTCAGAGAAAACCACTTCCTAACATGTGATTTGTGGGCCATTAATCTTGGCTGCCCATCCTCCAGTTTCAGTCTGAAAAACATTTTAGCTCAGCAGGTGATGCTGTCAGTGATAAATGAACAAGATTAAAATCAAGTGATGTGGACAAAGCAAACTGTCTCAAAATGAATCTTCCTGTACTTGGAAACTACTCAGATTCTTATGTTACCTGAAACAGGGCTACTGTCTTTTTGAACTTAATCTAAGAGAATTAAGAAATGGTATTTCTGTCATAGTGAACTAAGAAAAAAAAAATAGGGCCTTTATGAGAAGTAACTGGCATGCTGCTTGTAGGATTCAACAGACTCTTTCAGGTTGTGCCTTATCTCAAGGACTCTTTTTCATATGGGTGTTAAAATGTATTACACCTAAAGATAAGAATGCTATTACTAGTTATGAAATTTCCATACTGAATAGGGTCACAAATAAGAAAGATGGCACAAAGCAGTGTGCCCAGTGGTCCAGAAACAGTCCAAATGTGAGAGCATGAGAGACTTTGGAGGAAAGGAGTGCCTGTGAATTTGTACATTTGCACTGAGTGAAGAGATGAAGATTATGGGAATGGCTTCTGAGACACTGGGAACAGCAGTACAATTGAGGCAGCAAGGACTCACTCTTTAGAGCTGGCTGTGGGAACCTACCTGGAAAGAGAAGGTAACTTAAGCAGGTAAGAAACAATACCCCACAAGAAGTGATCTAGCAGATCCAGAGAAGAATGAGAGAGCAGACTCTTTGTAGGGTAGGGAAACAAGATTTTCCTTACCAGGTGTCTTAAGAATCAGAAAGGTAACATTTTAAAATGCTACATTAATAAAGAAGGAATGGACAGGATTGAAAATCAGACCCAAATAACTCCTTTCATCTACAGTCTGCTGTAATGCCTCTAAGAAGTAAGGCAAAGTATGGAAAAATGGCACGGAAAAATGGCACAGAAAAAGGGAGTACAAATGGAGAATGTTTTCTGAGGCACTCTTTGATGTGTCACATGGTTCCCAATATTCTGCAATTGACAGGCGGATAGTGCACATTCTAATGTGGGGGCACATTCATCTCTACTCTCCAGATGCATGAGACACCTTGCTTCATGGGTGGTAGGTGACAATGTATTAGGACTTCCAAAGTATCTTCCTTCAGGAGCAGCATAGGGGCTGGGCATGTTTCCTCTCATGAGAAGTGCTAATCCCTACATAAGCTCATGCTTTGGAAAGACAGGCGATGGTGACTCCTGTGCCTGATGATAACGGCAATAGTGATTTAGATTTGGAATTCTTGGATATTCTGGAAAAAAGGATGTGAGGGACTGGGGCACAGCAGCAACCATCTTGTCTCAAAGAAATCCTTCCTTGGAATAAGATGATAGGGAACATCTAAGGGCTGCAGAAAGAAAGAGTTGTACAGAGCAAAAGAACAGAAAAAAAGAATTAGACACCTGCAAAACTGCTGAGGAGAAACTGGAGAGAAGGAAATGAAAGAAAATTATGGTGTATACATAAAGTTTTCTTTGAATTTAACACAGACATGAACCTTTAGGACTATTTTTCATCATTTTTCATAGATGACTGCTGGGGAGATTTGTGCCCTGGTAGAAGGGAGGAGAAACTGCCCCTGTTCCTACATCCGATCTCTACTGATGCCTTAGGTTTTAACTTTTATATTTTTCAAATCCTGTATTGCCTAGTGTGTAGCTGAAGTTCCTTGTAGCCTGCTAACTTCAGTTCTCTAGACATAACAAGGCCTCTCTGGGCCTGCTCTCCAAGGACACCCAGGCTGTCCTGGGCCTGAAAATATGTAAACCAACATCTTAGAAGGGGGGGTGAGCTCGGGGAAATTACGTCATTAGCTAAAGTTTTAATTGGCAAATTTATGCTGATATGCAAATGAACAAAACCTATAAAAGTTTGGGGGACTCATGACTCTTTGTCCATCTTGGGGTCCATTTTTGGATGTAGCCTTTGGCTCCCAGGGTGTACCTTTAAAGGCCTTTCAAATAAATATCTACCTTTATTCCCTTATTCCTGTCAAAGTCTCTGTTTCCAGGTAGCCACTCAAGGCATCACTATATTATGCAAAACTGGAAGAATTATGTGAACTTATATCTATACTGAGCTCCCACACTTATGCAGTCAATAAAAATGTTGCAACGGTTGATGAAGAGAAACTCAGATTTAAAGCGCAAGAACAGCAAAAGGCTGTAATTTACTACTTTTACTTGACCCTCTAGATGTGCATTGAACAGGGATTATGTAGATCAGCACTTCTTTAGGCTGCAAATAGTGTTCGAAAAGCTATATGAGTTAGGGAAGTTCATATGTCCTTTCAGGCTTTCTTGTCTGCTTTTCCTTTCATTTAACTGTATTTTCCAACAGTTGTATCATGTTATATTTATTTTTAAAACCGGGTTTTTTCCACATTTCACTGAAAAAGGGATGTTTTTCTCTAGCCACCACAGAAGATATTTTTGGAAGGCTTATTCTTAGGGCATATCTCTGCCCAGATTAACTTCGTTCTTTATAACACCCAAATAATGTACCTTGTTTACCTGCTGTGTCTGGTCTAGGAATTTCTGTAATGCACTTCAGAATTCAGGATTTAGCTACTAATTGGATAGGGAGTAACTTCCTAAAGATATGTGAACTGTATAACCTCTGATCTAACTATTCTAGTTATTCATAAGTAATAGAGGGAGTAGAAAGTTCTTTGCTGATGGGGGCAGGACAGAGATGCTGCCAGAAATGAACCCTAGATTGGAAGGAGTGGGGCTGAAAGGCAAGGAAAAGTATATAGGGAAGCTAAAGAAAATAACAGTGCACTCTGAAAAATTGTGTGCAAATGCAGATGTCTGTCAGTATCAACAGATGTCTTTCCGTGTTGGTTTAAGCCCTCATCCAGAAAGAGGCTGTTCCATGATCAAATTTTCTAGGCATGGAAGAATGATGCTTCTTGTGATAAAATATTTCCCTTAGTAATAGGTAGTTAAGTTGATACCTGTTTTCAGATCAAAAACCCATGAGGTTCTATGTCTGGGAATTTTTAGGTAGGTAAATCTTAAATTATTTGAGATATTACTGAGGTGTTCTATCATCCTACTGAAATCTATTTTCTTCTCTGAGGTTTTTATAGAGGAAAAAGTGAGGCAACTGAACCAAAAACTGCTCCATGAGTTGTAGGACTGTGAAGGATGAAGGATTTCAGCTAGCTGCTAGGAGAATCATGAAAAAAAAATACAAAAATAACAAAATTCCCAAATCATCTAAGTGCATTCTGGCCAGCAGATTTAGGGGATGTCTTAGCTGGTTGCATGGGGACATCCAACATCCTCCTTTATCTCTATTTATCAAAAAGTTAGTACAGGATATCCAGTTTCTAACCAAGCTGGCAGAGATATTTCTTCAGGTACTTCCTATATGTGACACCTGTGTGAAGCCTAATGGAGACTTCTGCAGTACCTGGTGGTCCAGATTCTTTGTTGACTTTCAGATTTTCAAATCATCAGAGATTTACCTGATTTGCACTGCTGTAAATGAACACTAAAGCAGGATTCAAGAAATTCTCTAAAATCACAGAAAATATTCACCTTGCAAACAACTAAAGTTTTTATTATTTTCGTTACCCATCTGAATAGAATACTTTTTCACTTACATTTTGTGCCAGCAGACACGCCAATATTAATAACTTTGAGCATGTCAAGCAAATATTACTTGTTGCTGAGGAAACAGGATGCTAATCTCAAAACCAACATAGATATTTCCTTGTAAACTACCAATTAGGCAGTAAGGTTCAACAGGGCATGCACTTCTCATAGAGTAATCATAGCTGTGGAGATTTATATGGCATAGTAGAATTTAATGATATAAGTTCATGGGGGATATGAATTCAACTCAATAACAATTATGAATAATATGCTCGGTCCCCAATTTTTTTTTTTTCTCTTAAGTCACAATAAAATTACATGGACAGGAGACAGCACCAAGTTTGAAAATTTACAGTTTTCTTCTCTCTATATATGTGTTTAAATCCTCCAAATTTTTTTGGTCAGAGTCATGCAATACTAGATTATGGTACATTTTCTCGTAAGTCTGGTATTAGTCCTCAGCAGCAGCTTTTTGGAAAGAAGTCTCAATCCCCTCCCTTGTCAGAGGATTGGAGCCAGCACTGCCACTAAAGGAGCTTCTCTGTCTGGAATGAAAATCCTGTAAAGAGTGTGAGATCTGCATCAATAAAATGTTATTCCTTCTTGGCAGAAACTCAAAGGGAAGGCAGGTGGCAGTAACACTGCCTCCACTCTGATGATGTGAATATCTCTGCAGAGGTCTGTGGGTTCAGTTCTGATGAAATATGTATGAAAATACAACATACATCTACTTTTATTGGATTTGGTGAATTTAGTTCTTTTGGTTTTCACTTGAAACAAGTCTTCTGGCGTTCTTTCACTGAGTCTTAACAGAATCCACGATAGTCCAAATGTATTGAGATACTTTAGTGTCAAAGCACCAAGTATGTGAAAGTTAAGGGTTTGGTAAAATGTGATAAGGGAAAGAGCTTTCTCTTCCTAGCTGCCAAAAAAACCCAGCATACAGGGAAGGCATAAACCACTTCAATAACTGAGTTTTTTTCCTATATATCCTGTGAAAATAGTCTATGTAAAGCAATTAAAATGCCTGAAAAGACCTAAGCAGCCATGTTCCAAGAATGGAAGGACTTGGGGGAAAAATTAAAATAAACCAAAATTAATCTACTATTTTGATCTGGATTGACGTGTAAATAGTTCAGGTATATTATGAAGAAATATTTTGATGAGCTAGCAGGCTGCTCACAGCTGCCTGGATCTGAGAGCCCATCTGTAGTGTCCACAGGCAATGCAGTCATCAGTTGTCTTTCCCTCATTAAAGACAGATAGGGACTAAATCTCTTCCCTTGCTGAACACTTCAGCTTCCCTGAGAAGAAAGAAGGAGGCAGCAGCACAAACAGGGCAGATGAAATACCGCTGCAAATTTAAGAGTGACTTCTTGCCAGATAAGTTTCTTCCACCAGACTGGCAAGCAGAATAAAACTCCTTGTGCTTCAGCATGTGTGATCACAGTCTGGGGTTAAGCTTATGTCAAGCATGGAGAATCTCTTACCTTGCACACTGATGGCAACACATGTAAATGGCAATTAATCCTGTTAAAAACTACTTTAAAAGGCTAAGATTTAATATATCTTAAACAGTGTCTGGAAGTCATCTAGAGAGATGGTGTTTGTCAAATCTACTCTTTAATGTAAAATTTTTTCACTGTTCAAGGTTTGGTAAACTAATGGAAACCCTGAATCAGCCTGCCTGATACCTTATCAGTTGCACTGAAGAAGAAGGCGTGCTGGAAGTTTCCAAAGGAGCAGACAGAGAGCTGCATTAGTACTGAGGCAGCCATGGGGTGATCGAATGCAATGGATTAGTGACGATGGCTTTAGAAAAGAAAGTAGCAATTTAACCTAATTGTTTTAGAGTTCACTACCCAGAATCAACTTAGAGCCAGTTTCACTCCCTTGACACGGGGTCAGAAATCATAGAACCACAGAAGCACAGAATGGCTTTAATTGGGAGGGACCTTAAAGATCATCTAGTTCCAACTCCCCCACTGTGGGCAGGGATGCCACCCACTAGATATGGATGTTCAAAGCCTCATCCAGCTCCTCTGTCCATTAAAACAGCTTACCAGGGGATCTCTCGTCTACCAATTCTTTAAGAATCTGTAATTACACTCTTCCAAAATTCAGGCCCATGTTTCTCAAGATCAAAAAGTTGCTACACCCCAGAATTCCTCCATTCCTAACCTCTTTAATGAGTTTATTTGCATTGGTGAGTACCAGGTCCAGTAACTCTTCTCCTCTGTTTTTTTTTATCCAATACCTGGATGAGGAAGTTATCCTCAGCACAGTCCAGGAGTCTCCTGGATTGTATACAGCCAGCTGTATTTCTTACCCAGCAGACATCCAGGTGGTTGAAATCCCCCATCAGGATGAGAGCCTGTGAGGGTGATGCCTCCTGCAGCAGAAGAGGCTTCAGCAACAGCCTCCTCCTGCTCAGGTGGACTTAGAACCTCCACCACAAGGTGTACTTTGTCGGTCCTGTCCTTGATTTTTACCCAGAGGTTCTCAGCACGTTTGTGACTGTTTCTCAGAGGCAGCTCTTCACACCTTATTCATTCCTTAACGTGGAGTGAAACAGCCCCTCTCCTCCCACCCAACCTATCTCTTCTGTGCTTGTAGCCCTCAATTGCAGTGTTCCAGCTGAGACATTCATCCCACCAAGTTTCCATGATAGCAATTAAGTCATAGTTTTCTAATTCCACCATGATTTCCAGCTCCTCTTGCTTATTATCAATGACAGATGCATTGGGTTGTAGAGGTACTTCAGCTGAATAAATTTTCTGGAAAAAAAAAAAGAAAATGTGTAGAAAAGAAAGAAATATCCCTGAGTTTTAGACCTCATGTTGCAGTGGGTGACTATAAACTCTCTTTTGGAATTATTCCATTTTGATTAACATGCCTAACATTCATTAAGACCAACACAACATAATGAATAATCTCTCAGTCTCCCAGTTGAGAGAGGTATGTAGAAAGAAGGACATCATGATTTCTTTTCCAGCTCTGCTGAGTGCTTGTTTATGTAAAGAGAGAGAATGCTGTGGAAGATTGACACTTCTGCAACCCATCCTGGAGTTTTAAGCGGCAGGTAATGAACTGCTGGTGAAACTCTAAGGCTTCAGTAAGCAATATGCATCTGGTGTTAAACTACAGTAAACAAAAAGATGATGAATTCCTCAGATCATGTGTTAATCCAAGTCCAGCTGCATATGATTTCATGGGACTGCTGCAAAATCCATGGACTTCATTCTCTGACAGTGCTCAGACACCTCTACTGGCTCTTCTTAACTTCCTGGTAGAAATAAGAAATGTCTAATGTGAAGAGAAGGAAACTGATTGCAAAGGCAACTCTGAAGAGATGGAATCAACCTTTTGTAAGTATTAGAAAGAACCAAACATTGGCATTCTATGTAAGATAGGGAGGCCCTTCCGGTGATCATTGACCATTCTTGCTCTTGCAGATTACAACTTGAGTATTTAGCAGTACATTAATTTTACTTTTCTGGTGTTTGCCCAAAAAGAGAAGAATTAAGATTTTACACAAAACAGTTAAAAAAAAAAATACCCAACCCAAACCAAACCAATACAAAACAAAACCAGACCACCAGCAAAAAAAAACAAACCAAAACCACCACACCCTTAATTCTTACCATGTTTTTTTCTTAATTTTCAGTTTGCTTCAGTAGAAAATGAGTCATTTTTCTTGCCCAGAGAGACAATATTTGTGATTGCCACCTTAAATATTTTAAATTTCATGGATGTTGCATTGACAAGTGTCTATAGAGTTGTCATCAACATTCTTTTCCAAAGTAATTGCTTACTGTTTCTCACTATACTACATTTCTTAGCCATTTTAAATATTTAAAAATTAAGAGGTCTGACAAAGCCTACCAAGTGCTTATAAAATAATTAATTTCTTAGTGTAAGTTTCTATTGTTACCTTAAAATTTCTATCTCAGGTCACATTTGAAGGTGTAAAGTAATGAATACACAAATTTTCAGCAAAAATTCAGATATTTTACAACCAAGTATATGTATTGTGGCTTCTTAGTTTCAAAAACAATCATGGGGTAAACATATTGCCCACTAGCCACTATCCTTGGTTTCCAATATGCATTTTCTTTGTGTATGAGAAACAGATCTTTGATTAATCCCCTGCAGTTATTTGGCAACTTTTAACAGTTTTTCTACTTCCTTGTGAATCTCCTATATGGTAAAAAACTGAATTAAGCAACATGAATATATTCATAACAGGGTTTTTTTCCTTGAAGTATGCATTCTATGTAAAAGTGAAACTGAAGTATCAATAGTTTGAGTCCAATTTGGGTTTTTTTGATGTGTGGGGGTTTTTGTGTGTTTGTTTGTTGGGTTTTTAGATTGGGGGGGAGGTTTGGGAGGGGAGTGTTTATAATTTATACTTAGGAACTATGAAACACATGGTTCAAAAGCATAGACCCATATTTTGCTTTACATATGGAGGTATGTTTTATGGCAAAGAGGTAAACAAAACAGAATTTTAAGGTGGTTCAGTGTTGTAGTCTTATATTGTATAGCACATTCCTTTTCAATTAACTACACAGTTATTGACTTATTTGAAAAAAGTACTCAATTTACCTGAATAATGAAAAATATCAAATAAGAAATATTTGCTTGAGGGAAATACCTTTAATGACAAACTCTCTGCCAGTTGGACATAGACCCATAATTAATGGGGATATAGTAAATGAGGTTAGAAGATTTTAAGGAGCTATTTAGCTGATCAGCTGCTAACTTGAGACTTGTCTTCCTAAAAGTTTACAAGGAGGTTATACTTATGTAAACAAATCCCATCTCATGTGTCTGCATCACAGTAACATGAGCTTCTTGAGTGTACTGACTATGAGATCAAATCAGTCATCTAAACACAGCTTCTAGTCCATCCAAGATGGTCCAAGATAGTAAAGATAGCTACACAAACCTGTGGATATGACATAGGTCCTATCGGAAACTTGTACCTTTCTACAGTAGCTGACTTAGGCCATAGAGATTGACCTAAAAAATTTTAAAAAAGATGTTTGTGTTTAGACAGTTAAATCCAGCCTAGATATATATAAATAAACACACAAAAAAAATCTGCCTGAAGGACCTGGACAATCCTGGTCCTTCAATGAGAGTTGAGTCTCACTATTTTTCTCACCAAATACATTACACTTATTTGTATTCTAATTTGGGGTTCAATTAAAAAGCACAAATGAGACTTTTTAAAAGTAAGGGGATTATGATTATCCAAAAATGTTTCTGCAACTACTCATAAGCAAAGGACCCAGCTGGTGCTAATGATATTGACTATGTAAAGACAGTTTTCTGTTTCATAATTTTCATTTTTTTTTGCACATAATGGTTTTGACAAAATGACCATAGCTTGCACGTCCACGTGGCCAATACAATGCAGAAGCTGCAGCTGAACTCAGTTTTATCATAGATTTATTATGAAGCACTGCTCATAACATTTAGAATGTACAGATTCAATTATTAATGTTCAAAGCAGTAGAAATCTCATTGCAGGTATGGATTTAAATTTGGATTACCTACATGGAATGAAAGGTATGTTTTGGCAAGAAAAACTACTGACATTAATGTGGGTATGACTGTGCAAAGATAGCAAACACAAGGAAAAAAGGGGAACTAATTTGAGCAGTGATAAAGTTCTTTGTATAGAAATGGCAGTTACCAATATGAACCTTTTTTAGACCAATACACTCTGTACTGTTCCTTGCAACTGTTAAATATGCATTTAATTTCGCATTTACTACTGTGACATTTTAGTCAGATAGTAGTATTGTTCATTTCAATGGTGGTTCTTCTTATCTTTATGCTTTCTTTCTTATTGTAACATGCGGACCAATATTAGCTTTTAAGATAAAACCTTTCTACCAAGAGAAAGTATCAGCAGAAAGGGAGAAGGAGGTAAGTGAAAGATACCTTTTGGCAATTAAATATGCTGGCACAAGATTTCATGCATACATATTCTTCAATATCTAAGAAAATTGTATTTCCCTCATAGGAAGAACTACCACACACCACTATCTCCGTCTGTGCATTCCTATGTATTCCTTTTTATAGCACATATACATAGTGTAGGACAGTGCACAAAGAACACTTCTTGTCAGGAAAATGGCATTTAAGAACAGAGTTTTTATGTATAAACATTAAATGGGACATTTTACTACCAGAGTGACACCGTTTGGTGTTGCCTGAGGCCCACAGCATCCGCTTGTAGACGTCCCCAGCGGTACTACAATAGGCGGCTTGCCGTCTCCTCTGCGAGGCACGAGCCCCAAGAGATGTTTTGAATAGGCGTAGGCAAGGGCAAGGAAGAGAGGGAGGCCTCCATGTGGGGTTCCAAGAGGTTTATTTCTTGAAGGGGTCCAGGGACGGAGAGCAAGGATTCAGAGTGTGCAGGGGTTTTCAAGGGTAGGAGGTACCAGGGGCAGTGACAAGTACAGAACCAATAGAAATGTAACAGAGGAGGGTCCAGGACATACCTGACATTACATAAGCTCAACTGATAGTGGGAAGGGAGTGGGGTGACTTGCACAAACCAATAGGATATCAAGTAACAGAGAAACGTCTAGAAGGAGGGGTGGTGCAGACCTCAGGGGAGGGGATACAGCAAACTGAGTGACAAGGGAAAGGCGGGGCACAGAATTCAGGAAGGAACCAACAATGGGGGAAACCAGGACAAACCATACAAACAGGAGACGATTCATTGACAGAGGAAACAGATAACCAATAAGCTTAAAAACAGTCCGCAACACCAGAGTTAACCTAATCCTAAAGGTAGGCTTCATACTCCTTGTGGATTTCTCCCATTCCAGCCTGATAGATGTGATATTGCTACAGCTTTGTGTTCCCGAGCCCGGTCAATAGTGAGGCTGAGCATGTGTCCCCAGTAGGCAGCCAGGGGTGTGTGCACCTGTACACAGAGGCACGAGGGCACACAGAACCCTACACACCGTCACACAGGTCAGCACACGCAGAGACAGGCACCTTCACTGACACTCACATGAACACATAAACTGCTACATTTTCCCATGCTGGCTCCTCCTGGATCTGCCCTGATCCTTTTCTTGCCTTTGGTCCTGCCCATAAGCCTCTTACATTAAGTTTTACTTAGTCACCAAATGCTCTTCCCATGCATCCTCTAACAAGTCCTCTACTTCTGCAGGCAACCACACCATCTACCTTGTATGGCTTTCATGATGGATATTTCTTTCATTGGCACTGAAGGGAGGGTTTCAAGAAGACGGAGCCAGCCTTTTCTAGACCTAACAATAGGACAACACACCACAGGTAGAAACTGATGCACAGGAAGTTCTACCAGATTATGAGAAAGAACTTTACTGTGCAGGTGATAGAGCACTGGGAATAGATTGCCCAGAGAGGTTGCAGAGTCTTCCTCAAGGCAGATGTTGAAGAACTGTCTGAATGTAATTCTGTCCCATGTGCTCTAGGATGACCCTGACTGAGCAGGAAGGTTGGATCAGATGATCCCAGTGTGGTCCTATCTGACCTCACCCATTCAGTGATTCTGTGACTGTCGGTGAGTTTCCCATCAGGGACAATGAGCAAGTTTCCTTCTTTGCTAGCTTTAGGATAGTAAGATCAGTAAATGCCATTTTCACTGGTGATGTTAGCAGGGTTCTTCCACCAATCTTTGCATTTTTTGTGATTGCTCTTTAATCACACACTCTAACATTTTTATATGTACAGACAACATATCAATGTAATTACCCCTCTCCCTTAAGTTCTGCTGTTTTTCCATCTAAATCAGAGTCTGCGTGCAAGGAACTACAGGGAATATGTTTACCTCTGTCAATTTCAAGGTGCAAATTTGCTAAGCTGCTGCCTGGCTCCTTTACATAGGCTCTCTCATTACGCTATCACTTAAATGAGGTTAAAATTTCAGCTTTACTGAGCTCCTGAGAATGTAAGAGTTCTGTGGACACAACTCAACTTTGCTGTCCTCAACTCTGTTTCTCTGACAGTGATATTCTCACAGAGGTAAATAGACAAGAGAACTAAAGGTAAATTGAAGCTCTCACTGTTGAGAAGTAAACTGTTTCCCTGAGGACCTGTTTATTCAAGAGCCTACTACATTCCAAAGTTACAGTTCAGATACAATGACACTGACGTGCCAGGTGCTGGTAGAGGAACTGTGCAGAAATAACTGATTTATGAAAATTAAATTTTCTGTGGAAGCTTTTTTCTCTCTTTCAAAAGAGATTCAAAAGACTTATTTTCCTCCTGGAGTGTCTGGACATGGGGCTTATGTCTGATAGCCTTCCAATATATATTCAGAACATGATGAATTCCAGATTGTAGGTTAATGTTTGGACTTGATGATCTTAGAAATCTTTTCCAACTTTAACGATTCTATGATTCTATATGGCCTTCTGTGTAGAATTTTTTTTTCTTGTTGGATCAAGCATGTTTTATTTTCCTCTTGCATAAAAAAGATTGTTAGCTTTTAAGCTGTCTTCTGCAAACAGTGTTAGGGAAATATCACTCACTTTTATTTAATTCTAAGAATTTTAATAAGGCATACAGAGCATTAATATTTAAACTCACTTACAAAATTATTTTTTCCATGGTAGTATTTGTTCAGTTTTATGACTTACTGAAGTGCAATATATTCACATTTCAGAGCTCTAAGAAGAATTAAGAACTCGTCTGACACTGTAAAGAGAGTTCATTCAAACTCATATTCAGTAGGAAAAGAGCCCCATAAGATGCCAAAGAAAACAGATACCAGAGTGCAGCTAAGAGGAAAGTATGAACAAAGACCTTGGAACTCACTCCAAAATTATTATTTGGTAGCTCTGGCTTTGGACAATCAACTTGCTGTTCCATTGACTTAAGTTGTTACCATTAAAAACTAGATTGAGTCATTTCTATATTCACGTATAGGCTTTTTTGTTGCTTTGGATAATCAATACTGCTTTATTTAAAGGCATATTAATTTCCTTACAGGTTTGTGATGATTTTACATTGCCAGAGTCCTATTGTGATATCTATTCTCAATATTCAGTGAAATCACTGAAACTAGATCCTATAAATAAAGGTAGGGATTCAAGAAACAAAAGAGAGAAAACATTTCTACTGCATAGATTTGTAGTTCAGAAGATGGATAAATTACATGACATTTGTGATTCTTCTTTCTTCTCTTCTCAGGCATTGAGGAAAGTATCTTTGATACTACTGCAAAAGATAACTAAATCCAAAAATAGTTTACTACATGGTACCTCTTCAGAGATTTTGAAATTATTAAATAAAATTCTTCAAGATGTACTAAGATAGTCTGCAACAATGCACTTGCTGCTATTAGAAAGAAATATTTGGAAAAATATCTACTAATTAGGCTAGAAAGAGTCAGTTCCTTTGTAGCTATCACTATCATTGCTGCATGGCCTATGGCAGAAAAATCAAAGTTGTGTCAGTGTCCATCAAAATCACTGATCTCTATCACCATGAACACACTATGTTGTGATGTTGTCACATTAGCACATTACACATGACTGAGGAAAATGGTTTTAACAGCTAAATTACAGTAATACAGGAGCTACTGAGAAGTTCCTACAGTTTCCAGCTTCTGTACCACAGAATATCTTGACACTTCTGCAGCAAAACCGAAAGTCAAACTGACTGCAGGACTAAATGTAGTGTTTACTGTGAAATTCCTGTCACTGCAATCACAAGTGTTTATTTACTAAATCCTAAAAGAAAAAAAAAGATATTCAGGGGTTTTTTTCAGAAGACTGGAAAAGCATCCTGTGGTTTTCATAGACATTTGCTTTCATTTTCAAGAGCTTTGCTGCGGATAATTCAGTCCTTGTGGTAACAACTAAATAACATGGGCTAATCCAGCAGCCTTTGAAGTCAGAGTGCTGATATTCCCACTGCAGTAAGCAAGCACTTGTTAATGAGTAGATTGACTTCTTATCTTTAGGAATATGCCATTATCACTAAAGTTACTCTGCTCGTACATTCACCTTTCTAGCTGTGGGCCCAACCGTAATGCACTTGAGATAGTCAAGCCCCAGTGTTGACTTACTTGAAATCTCTTGCATTTTATAATTTCTATTATTTGCATGAAACTTGCTAAGTGTCTTTTCTCCTACTAGTTCCTATGGCTTGCAGAGGTACTTGGCTTCATGAATGATGTTAAAGGAAATTTGTTACAGATATGTGATTTCACAAAGATGTATGTTTCTTCATTTTCCCCTAATTTCTCCCCATTTGTTTCTTCTCATATTCCAGATTATACTTATTTCTTGCTATATTCCCCTTCTCATTTTTTTTTAAACCTTTGAATCCAGGGTGAGACTTACATCACCCATTTTTCTATAAGCTAAAAAAAAAAGACTAACATGTGAATAACCACTATAAAAATGGGAATTTTAGGCAGTCTTCATTCATCTGGAAATTAAAATGCATGTTTGATTATCTTATAAGGTACAGAAGAGGACAGTAAGATCAAATATTCATGTGCATGCCTCTTAGTGATTTCTTTCATTCAAATACATGACAGCACAGGGCTGGATGAGCCTAAAAATAAAGCCTCACTAAAGAAAAGTTGTACCCTGGCTTAAAATTTCACAGACACGTAAGAAAACTGAATTAAAACCACTAGAGAATTTCAGAGTGACAAAAGACTGAATGCCAAAAAGAAATGAATCTATTTATAACCAAATTAAAAGTTTGAATCAATACAAGAGGAATCAGTGGTTATGTCAGTTATATATGAGATGGATGGAATCCATCAGTGTGACAGATAGCATCCAGGAATGCAATGAGGTAACTGGAAAATTAGCGAATCATCCCACAAATATTGGAAGGTACTCAACACTATGAAGTCAGCAAAATCATGTATGTGATTAACAGCAGGTATGAACAGAAAGGTTAGCAAGCCTGTGTTAGATAAAAGTCAAAGCTTTCCTGATCTTCCTCTTTGTTTCTTCTCTGCCACAGAACCGCAAATTCCCAGAATATAACTCATCCAGAATATATCATATTTAAAAGATATGACTGGATTGCTTTTGTGCCATGTGCATAGTAAATTTAACTGCATCCATACTGCAGATTTGAAATGTTGGTTCTCAGCTGTTTGTCCAGAATTTCCAGATATCTTCATCTGTATCAAGTGTCATCCTGCAGGAGGTAAAAACTCATAAGTCAGCAGACAAAGTAGCCAAGTAATTTCCAAGCAGAAAAAGAAGACAAGCCTTGAAAAAACTAGATCAATGTCCATTGCTTCCTTTATCCTGTAAGTTTTGAGTGAACTACTAGTAGGGCCCATTTGTAGCATATTTCTCCCTCAGTAGATGCTTTTTGCTTTCAAGCCCCTATTCCTTAATTCTTAAAAAAAAAAAAAAAAAAAAAAAAATTAACTGCAGTGCTGTTTCGGAATTAATGTGTTTCCACAACAGAAATTTTAATAAAAACATGATTAAATATAACTAAAATAGCAAATTACAGTCTCTGAAAGTAATTTAAACATATGTTAAGGTGTTCAAAATGTAGATGGACTTTGTGACCTTTAATACACAGAACTTAAAAGTAAAGTACCTTTTTTCTTACTGCAATTTTCAAGACATTTGCACTACTTCTCTTTTATGAAAAAAAAAACCCCAAAATAGAGCAACTTCTTAATTTCTTCATCTTTTTTTTTTTAAAATTCCACAAATCAAAAAGTAAAGCTGTAGAGGCTGAAAGGCTGATATGCCCTTCCCTTAGAGTTTTTCAGCATTAAGTACCCAGGATGGACAGAGAAGGGAAAGGCCCATTGCAACAAAAAACCCCACATATTGATGTGTCCATGACCAATACAGATATTATTTGGCTTTCAAGACTGTGTTCTAGTGTAGTGGGATGACAGTCATACAAATCTGCCCACTAGGGCTTCAGGTCCTCTGTTTGTGCAAAATTCCTGTGTTTCTTTAGATGTAATGCACCCCTCTATGTGATCTTTAAACACATTCTGGCTGTAAACAGCAAAAAAAACCCTTGTATATATAATGGTAAGTCTTTTTCTAAGGCCTATTCAAATCTAAGGAACAGGAAGCTGAATTTCTAAGAGTTTCCAAAGATAAAGTAGAACTTT
Source organism: Daphoenositta chrysoptera (assembly GCA_013397915.1). Lineage (NCBI taxonomy): Eukaryota > Metazoa > Chordata > Aves > Passeriformes > Daphoenositta > Daphoenositta chrysoptera. The sequence continues at coordinate 1,262,317 of VZRO01006140.1, forward strand.
TTACCTTTCCATTTGCTTGACATTTTTCTCAAGTTAACAGTAAACAAAACATTACCATTTAATGGTCACTTGTGAATGAAGACATCGATGACAATATGTTGCTTACCTCTGTAATTCTCTAGCAATAATCTTACACAAGTGTTCACTAATGCGACTCTTGACAAATTACTATGTATTCCAAGAACTAATAGAGCTGTATCTAAACAACACACCTTTCTTCTTTAACAAAGACAACAGGATCTGTTAATTTGGAATTTTTTGAGAGTTATGAGTTGACAAACAAAAACAAAACCAAAAATTCAAATCAATGCAGAGGGAAACTACCATCTCTGTTACTTACTTTACAATCCTTATTGAGCATTTGGCTGTTCTGTGATGTTCATTAAACTAGAAAAACAAAGTTCAGCCTGTCTCTTAAAGTCATTGCCAGAACAGAAACAGCTGTATTTCAGCAGCACAATTATTGATCTGTGCTATTTATAAAGACAAGTGTTTCTCCATTTTCTCACACATGTTATACGGTATTTGAAGCTTATTTCATGTTCTCCAGCCCTTCTTTATTTATATTTCTACCTTTATCTTCATTTTTTTCTGTCAGAGGTATATTGTGGGGACCTGTGTGGTGGCCTGTAAGGCCAAAAAGCAAAGGCCTCAATCTCCTGAAAGGCAGCAGCCAGGAGACCTTCCGTTAGGGTGAGTGGATTGGCTCCTCCCAAGATCCTTTGTTCCCTCATCATCATGTATGCACCTTTCGTTACTGCTATTGGTTTTGTATCTCTCCTCCCCTTTTCTACCCTATATGGCTCCCCTTCCAGATTGTTCTCCCTTCCCCCCTCTCCCATTGCTCCCCATTCCTGGCCACTCCTTCGGGTTTTCCCTGCTGGCCCCTGTACCCCAACCACGCCCATGCACCGCCCCTGTGCCCTGGGACCATTGGCCCTCGTGCTCTCTCCGCCCTCCTCGTCCCCACACAAAACCCCACGGCCCTGCTGTGTCTTTGTCTTCACTCTGGGAACCTTCATGGCATGTAAATAAAGTTCTTCTGTGGAACCCCATGCAGGGACCCTCCCTCGCCTCCTTTATCACCGCCGGGCTGCGGGGCCGTGCTCTCTGGGAAGGTTGCGGATTGCTACGCCGTGCCACGCTTAAAAACGCACCGCAACAGTATATATAAGTACTACTTAAATGCATTATTAGAAGTCTTTCTGAACATCTCATTCCTCCGAACCTCTCACTCTTCTTGAGAAGATGCAGCATTGACTCCCAAACAGTGTAACAGAGTGTGGCACTTTGCTGAGTCTGAAGTGAGCAGTACAGGGCCGGATGAACACCATCTTGCCAGGCCAGCGCTGGTGAGTTGTACGCAGGGGAATTCTCTCACTGGTTTCTCAACCAACCCCAGTGAGCTACCTGTTCCTCTTCTCGACCGTCAATTTCCTCTGGTTCACACCCACACTCACCTAGCCATGTGCTCCTAACAGAAGATGATAAATATCTCATTTCTCTGGAGGTTTATCGCTCTGCTGTGTGTTCCAGTTTGCTCACTTTGGTTTGATTTTTCATGGGCTGGGATTTGTACCTATTCCGACGTAGCCCCTTCAGGTTTGCTGTACAGTCAGAGAATGTGACAGCTCTGGGGAGTGCACAGCTGGCACCAGCACTTGCCTTTTGCTGAGGTCCCCCATGCAGCAAGGACTAATCTAGCACTGGAGCTGGTATGGTGAGAGCAGAAAAGATTCTGTGGTACTGCTCCCAGACGAATATCGTAACTTATCAATGTTCTAACTTAAGGAACAGTGATAATTAGCCCTTCTCTCATCCTTGTCCTTTCTTGGTCAGACACAACTCATTTCACAGGGGAGCTAGAGCGAATGGAAAAGACATCCAACAGAATTTATGGAGAAATGCTTCAAACATGAAGGATATGGGAAATGGATTTTCCTTGCCATTGAAGATGTGTTGTAGATTGTTAGCCTGCCACTTCTTTTCTTCCACAGGCACAGTGAAAAGATTCTTTTAAATATGTAAAGAAATAGAGATTTCTTTGAGATCCGGATTAATAATTTATTTCTAATCTTATCAAATAATTAAGTTACGAATGAATGTCTCACTTTAAAAGCTGGAATCTTGAGATTTATGAAAAGTAAAGCGTAATTCAATGTTTAAGAAATATATCACTAAAAGGCAATTTGGTTGGTCCTAATCTGTTCAATCCTAAAATAGAGGATTTCAGCTATTGAATAACTCTCTAATCAGTGAAAAAAAAAAACCTTAAAAAGATTCTGAGATTTTTATTGGTCATTTGGAATGTCTGTTGTTTCAGGCTTTTATAACTTTAAAACTTGAGGGGGTTGTAGTTTCTTTTTTTATTGTTGTTGCTTTGTCTTAGAAGAAACAAGCAAAATGCATTTTCTTAATTATTTCAAAACTGAGAAGCTACTTCTTTCCTCCAAATTCTCTCCTTTACTGAGCAGTCCTTATTTACGTCTCCTTGCATGCATTGTTTCAGAAAGGACATATTCATTATGGAGTGACATTTTAAGTTTTCAGAAACTCCACATCTCCAGAAGAATTCTGTGGCATGCATGGCGATAGGTGACTGGACCAGCATTTCATAGATTGGTCCAGTGGTTTTCAAGTACATTCCAAAGTTTTGAAGTTTTGCCTCTAAAACCATGGAAAGTCCAGAGGCATTTCTGCCATTAATTTTTCAATGAGAACTCAAGTTCCTAATGTCTTTATTGTTTCCAATAATTTTTATAAAATGCTTTCATTTAACTACTAATATATAATATATTGTACTTTTGCAGCAAGTTACTTCGTTTAAGATCATGAAGGACACCAAAATTAATTCATGGAGACACAGGCAAAAGCATATAGGCATAAAAATGCAGATCTCTGTCTTTTGTTGTGTACTTCTGAGGTGATGCTGGGATGTGCATCCAATTTCTATAGTTCAGGTGTCATTTTTGTTTACAGAAAGATAGCTTCATGCTGAGAATTTAAACCATAAGGTCTTTACAGCACTGAAAGGCTACTGTAAAGCTTTGTTTTTCCTCTCTTGAGTCTCCTTAATCCCATTCTGGAGTATAAATACTTCCATAATCCCTTGCTTCTGAGTGTAGATGTCATTGTCAGAAGTGTCTTTCTTTTCACTAATCCATGTTCTGAGTGGACACATTGCTGCATAACCAAGATTCTTTTTACCTAGCTAACAAGAATACTCATGTCCAGCTACTGCCTCTGCTCTTCCACAGTCTCTGTTTGCCAAGGTGACGGGAAAAAACAGACTACTCTGAACCATCTAAGAATTATCTTAATTTTTTTATTTCTCTTAGTTTTTATTTATGACAAGACAGTGGGAATATACAAGGAATTAAAGCTTTGAAGAGAGATTTTTTATTCATGCAGAAAGGGCCCTGGAAAAAGTACAGTTGCAGAAGATGACAAAGAATAAAGCTTAGTTCTTAAAAGTGCCACATCTTTCTATGACTGTTGTTTTCAACTGCTGTTGTGAGCTTCTGAATCAACATACAATTTTTGAACTTGCTTTTAGCTGAAAGCTATTTAAAGAGTCGTTTTTTCAATCAGCATCCTACAAAGGTAGAAGTGTTTACTCTTTACTTTCATTGTTCTATTTTAAGAAGAGAAGCCCAATTCTAAAAGTTGAGTGAAAGACAAACCCTTGTCTGTTGGCACTTACACAATAGATACTTACACAAAACTTAGATGATTGACTTTTTAATGTTAAAACATGACATAGCAGTGCTGAGACACGCAGACAAAGCCATTCTGTAATGGCTTTGGATTCTAGCAAACATCAGTTGGATACTAGCACAGCTCTATTATTTTCATTCTTGGAGAATCAAGACACCTTTTTTTCAACTGTTTCTTTAATTTTTGGTGTACTGTGCCAAATAAGGCAGAAATTAAACTAATATTCTATTTCTGGAAGCTCTCAAAACTGAGATAGTTACTATTTTTAATGCTATTTGCTAACCAATTGATTGTTAATTAAAACTGGATTTTTTTTTTTCATTTTGTATTTTATATCACCAGGTAAGTAAATAGAAGTAAATGAAGTAATGACAACTCAAAACTCAAAAGCTTCTTCCTTCATTTCAAGTATATGCCGTCGTCATGACATCTTCCTAACTGCTCGCAAGTGTTCTCATTTTATTTTTCTTTCTTAAAAGAGAAGCCCTCCTATCCATAATTCAGTTTTGCTGCTTGCTTGCTTTCTTTGTTCAAATGAACTGATCAACTGCCATAAAATTTCCATTCTTATAAACACACTTTTATACATAAACATTTTGAATGATGTTTTAAGACTGTGAAACTTACATGTCATGTTCTAGAGAAAATACATACTTCATACTCAGCACTTAAATGTGTCATTTCACAGTAGCTTTGCAAAATACAGTAATATTTTAACAGTAAATATTTTACTATAATTGGACCATTATTACTCACAATATTATTACCAGTAAGCTGACAGCTAGTAAACCATCCTGAAAGAACCATAGAAAAAAACAGTCCTTTGATTGTACTGTCGAAAATCAAACACAATAGTTGAATAGTGTACCCTATCAAAATAGCCACTTCTTAAATGATGTCTTTTATGTTTCAAAAACTTGAAAGTGCTCCAGTGGGACAAACTAATCCTGGTAAAGTACCATAACGTTTTCCTAGTAGATCATGGTAGGAACAGATATCAGGACTGAAAGATCCTTAGGAAGGAGTTTGAATCATTGGGCAGGCAAGAATCACATCCTTTTACAGTTTTAAAATGTGAACAGATGGCCGTTCTTGGATGTGCCTGACTTAAGGAGTGCTGTGAAAATAACATACACTCTAAATGGGATGCTAGTTAACAGGGATGTAAACAGAAAAGTCAGTAGGAGGGTAGGGGGTGAGGAAAATACTGTATCTCACTGATACTGCTCCTTACAGAAAACTTGTGACACTAGATTTATTTAGTGAGTTGCCTTTTTATGTTTAGTAACAGTTCATTTCACCACGTCAGTAAGTTTGTACTGCCATTATGCTATCAAATATCGTATTAATGCTCTACTGAAGCACTTAAAGTGTAGCACTGCTGCACGATGCACAGCTTTCTGGTGATGAGTTTTATTAAGCAGCCTTACAAGCCTCTGTGATAGCATTTTTCTTTGCACTTTGAGTATAAAACTAAAGAGATTTGATGCATTGTGTCTTGTTATGTCTGATTCTGTCAGCATATAGCTTTGTGTGGCTCAAAGTGATATGATGTGATGTGAGCTGTAATGCATCAAAGACACTTTAAGTTTCTTCTGCATTCTGAATAATGACAGAAACTTTTGCTACAAAACTAATGTCATGTAATGTTACATATGCAATAGAATAGGATTTGTAGAAGAATTATAATGCAGGATGAAATTGATACAGGGGAAAGGGGTGAAATCTACTTCTTAGACACATACAGCAACTTAAAAGGAAGTCATAAGATAATGAATATCTAGCATCCTTGGATATGAGAGATGATACTTCTAAAAGCACTTTGTTGAGTGTTTACAAGTCAACAAGAAAAGAAAGATTACAAATAAGTTTTGGATTTTTTTCTGGAAAACCTACATGTTTGTAAACTGAATAAAAGAAGAGTAGGCATTTTTGGATGAGAGAAATAATTCTCTGTGAGTGTGTTTGTGTGTGAGAGAGAAAAATTTGGGGAGGGTAGCAGGGAGACATTGAGAAGCACATTGAGACAGACAATTGGATGGGTAGTGGGACAAATACCTATAATTTCAAGTTGACTTGAGTAAGAGCCACACATCCTGGATCTTCAAGATACCTGCTAAAGGCAGATATGAGAAGTTACATGGAAATTCTTGAGGTAACTCACTGATGGACATTTAGCCTTCTAAAACAATTTTATATGCCTGAATTAGAGGATGTGTTCTAGACATATAATTTCCCTTTTTCTTTTCCCCTTCTCCTAAATAAGCATAATAATATCTTACTATCGCATGAGATGTGATGAAATGGACATTTGAAGGGAACTAAATTATCTCAGAAATTAAAGCCATGTGGATAACAAGATCTGTCAATCATGCAAATGTTTTTGAAACATCAGAAGGCAGCAGCTTTGTAAATCTTACGCACAGATTAGAAGGCTTTTTTGAAAATCTTTGCTATAAAAAGGCAGTTTATTGTAGAATACATTCAGAGCTGCTGATTGCTGCTACCAAGAAAATCTTTGATCCAAAATCCATTACAGGCTTCATTAATGCCATCAGGTGTTGTAGACACTGTGTCTCAGGCACAGGGTAAGTATCTGTTAATACAGAGATGGAACCAGCTAGGATTTTGGACATATGGCAGATCAGGAGTAAACAGAAGGATATGCCTATTGAAAAGGACACATAGTAGGAGAGGAAGACAAGTCTAGGGAAGTATTTATGGTTAAGTCCTGAGAGAAGGCATTGAAATGGGACTTTTAGGAAACAACTGAAGTGAGATTAGGTAAATTTTGGATCTTTTTTGCTTCTACTAATTTATTTTGTCATAAATAGAGCCAGTAGTAAACTTGATATAAAGTACTGATTTCTCCTAATAGCAACAATCCTTCTTGAAAGAAGACACATATCTTTGTAAACTCTTTAGGTCCACAAATGTAAGAATGTTTTATTACACTAGATAATTTCAATTTTAAGTTACAAAACACAACAAATAACTGCTAATTTAAAAAAAGTAATAGGAGTTCTCTTGCTTCAAGCCTGAGAAGGGAAAGAAATTATAGTATTTGATTGTGAATCACGTATACATACATTCATACATTCTGAAAAATCTTCAGTAACTCTAGTTGCTTGTCTTTGTGAAGAAGAGAGCTGTATGAACAAGGTCTTAATTTTTCCACTCTAGGCAGAATCTTTTTTCCATAATTGTTAATGGGTTAGAAAGGAATACATGCCAGCATACAAGCTAGAAATGTTGGAAAGCTTTTCTTACAAAATGCATTTTGTATCTGTACTAAAGCAATTAGAACTTTAAATGGAAGACATGACAAACAGTTTTATGAGTAATATATCAGTAGAGGATGAAATTTACAATTGTTATTTCTAGATAGATAAGTTAATATGGCCTTCCCTATACTGGTGGTGGAAAGTTAACCAGATGTTTTCCAACTTTTGTGTTTCTCTCTGCAGGAATAATATAAATAGAAATTCCAACCGTGATATGGCAATTCTGCAATTTGTTTTAAGCTGGTCTTACTGGTACTTTCTGGGTTGCTTGAAAGTGGCATTGCAACATGTGGTATCAACGAGCACTGCTGAACCCAGCTTTCAGCCATGGCTTGATTTTGTCACCACTCGTGTTGAAATCATCTGTACTGTGGCAATTTATTGTAGTATCAGACCTACTATTATATGCAGCTCCCAGAAAAGTAAAAAAGTGTGTATAGCTTCAGCTATAATCAGGCAGTAGAAAATACTGTTCCTTTTCCATTTTTTGCTGTCACTGTGATGGGCGTGGTGTAAATGCCTGGATCTAGAATAGAATCAATGTGACTACTGAAACAAAAACAGGCTATCTTTTCTGATACATAAAAAAATATTATAGTATACCTTAGTGACACTGTTGGAAAATAAAATCAAGATCTAATATATCTTCCTTAGATGGGTGGCCTAATTTGTTTGCTCAGAACATATTATCATTCATCACAAAAGAGAAATAAAGGGAAAAGCTAGACATACAACCAAAGAAAAATGTAATCTCTGGGTGAGACATAAACATGATGATACCAGAATCGATGTGTTTCTTTCTTTGATCTTCTATATCACAAAACCTGACTAACATACAGAATTCCAAGAAACGTTCCATCACTTAAGAGTGTTACAGAAAACAGGATTGCAGAAATTCAGTAAGAAATTAAAAGTTCACTGAGAAAGTAAAAGTTATAAAAATGAGCCTGCTCAGAGGTATAAGAACAGACATACTGCCTTTCAAAATGAAAACAGCTTTTTGATATTTAAGAGGGAAATTTTTTGTGATACAAAGGAACTAAAATGGTGATTTATATTCTACCAATCAGGAACAACATAGTTGACTGTTGACACTTGAGTACCAGCTGCAACATACAGCAATTTTTATTTTTGTTTTGACATTTGGGCCTACATGTTCTATAGTTTCAATTTAGTGAACTATTTTAGGGCCTGGTATAGAACTGAACCTTGGGAAAATAAATATAATGACATATAGAGCTTATCTTCAGTGCGTATGTCATCATTTTCCTACCCCTTCACATAAGAACCATGTCCACTTTTTCTACTCATTATTTCAGTCTTGTAAAGGCTCTTGAGTGTCAGGTTGATTCATTAGCCTTTGTTTTTATGTTTTTTTACTTAATGCTTCTCTAAGTCACTCCTATTCTGGTCACCTCCCATTTCATTGCTCATAATGGAAGTTATTCTGAAAACATGTTGTTCTAAAATAATTTTCAACTGACATTTTAAAAGCATGCCTTAAATGTGTCCAGCAGGATACTCAATATCTTTTCAATATAGTTAATAAATATCAGCTGACATATTCATACAATACCTCTTTGTGATTTGGGTAGGAATGAATAAGGAATTCATAGGATTATAAATTATAAAAGGAGAAGAATTGGAAACCAATACAAATATGACCATGCTACAGGTATGCTTGTTTTCATTTCCATCTCTCTTTGCAGTCTAGGGTATTGAATTTGAATTCTTCCTTTCATTACCTTCTTTACAGTGTTTTCCTCTGTAATACAATTTGTATTTTGTTCTTTATTCCAGTTGCAACACATCAATCAACTCTTCTAAAGGCAGCAGGAATGTCAAGACTAATATTGACATAAGCAAAAGCAGGAATGAACCTTTGGATTAACAGAAAATACACATTCTACTTGTATTTTTCACTCCTGTTAAGAGGGCTAGATATTTCTAGCAAAAGCACTTACTATTCTGGTCATCATACATGTAAACGAAGTCAAGACATAACATTTTGTAACAGGTATAATATTGAGCTGAAGTCAATTTAAGAAGCAACAGCAGGTATGTGCTTTCCCACAGTTTCAAGGAATACAGAAAATACATTCTCTCATCCAACTTTTTTTCTAATATTTCATGTTGATTTTCACTACCATCAGATATCACTTTTGGCCACATTCAGCAGTGTGGTCTCAGAGTTGTTTTATATGCACTTCATTTATGTTTGCCATGATTTTTATTTAAGGACATTCCTAAGAACATTTTTATAAATGGTACAGATCATTATTCATATTCATTATATGGATGGTTTACTAGTTACTTGGCAGCCTGTATGTGATTTATTAGATGAGTGCTTTGATGTCTAGAGCACCAGTTTTTCAAACTTGTCTGAAGTGGAAGCAATCTTGAGGCTGTGATATATATTGATTTGATTATTGTTTTGTAAATATTTTCTTGCTTAATAGAGAACAGAATGCCCCTCTTGCAATGTAACTACTTGTGGGAAAGGGTTTTTGCTAGTCATCAAATAGGACACATAAATCAGTATTATTGAATACAAAATCTATGGCTTGATTTTAAAAAATAGGCTTAAGGCTTTCTTTTCAAGCTGAGTGTTTGGAGACCAAATGAATTTGTATTTATTTTAATTGTTTATATTATTTTTAAAATTTATTATCTTTGCATATTTATATTGCTTTCTTCATTTTATGCAACATAAGGTGAATTATATACACAGAGGTTTCTCCAAAAAAAGGGTAATTATTAACAGGATATATGTTATGTTCTATTGTTGCTATAGGGCATACTTTAAGTGAGTTGATGTATGGGCATCCCTTTGCTTATTTTTCTTCCTTTATTTCCACGTCTTTAAATAATCTTCATGCTGAAAAACAATGATAATAAGCTGATTACCACATGTTAATACAAGATAATGCCCTCTCTCATAGAGCTAAATAATGGGGTTTGTTCATTGTTTTTCTATTTCTCTTTTTTGACCCATATCTTTCTCTTTTTCCTTCTGTCCTAGGACATCTCACTTCTCAAGCTTTTGGAAACATGGATCCAGTTCTGCATGGCTTTTAGCTTGTCTTTCATGAAAAAATGTTCTTACTGCTGAATGCTTTGCAGCAGGTTGTTTTTCTAAGATATTCTTTTAAATTACTTTTTCTTTCATGAAAACCATCTATTATTTTAATTTAGTGGTGATGGTGTTTTGGTTTTTGGAGGGGGACTTTTGTGGTTTTGTGGTAGGTATTTTGGGGAAGGTGTTGGTTGGTTGGTTGGTTGGTTTTGTGATTCTTTTTGTTTAGTTTGTTTTTTGTCTTTTTTTCCCAGAATCTTGGAATATTCTTTAGTAGGTGATCTTAATAACATGTCAAACTACTTTTTCATGTAGTCTTGGACAATACAGTAACATTACAATTATTTAATTGATTCACTGGTTATACTTTCACTGCATATAAATTTTTAAATAATTTTCTTTGCTTTGTTGTTTGATTAGTACCTAAAAGAAGAATTATTTTGCTCAAAGTTAGGGTAAGTTACATTATACTGTTTATTTTTCAGCCTTAAGAACAAAAATCTGCCTTGAAAATTTTGCAAAGCTCAATTTCCAAACCAGGTCACAATCTTCTGGAAATAATCAGGTTTGTGCTCACCTATCTCTTACATTGGCATTTCAAATTGTTGGACAATCTTCTACAGAAGTTCATGAAATTTTGGTACTTTTAATTTTCTTCCATATTCTGTTTTTTTCTTTCTGGGTAGTAAATACTTTCCCTAGGTCATATCAACTTTTCTCTATCTAAACAAAAATTATTTGTACACTGCACTGTTGTAGATTTGTCCTCTGAAAATGATATCCACTGCCTTATTTTTTAGAAAACCATTCCAGAAAATTCATCTGTGAAATGAAGAGGGAAAATGTATTGATACTTTCTGAAATCTAATCAAGTCTAGTCGAAGGAGGGATCAATTTACTATTGCATGTTTGTGCTTCTCTTGTTGGATCAGGAGGTGATCTCAGAGCATGATGTGACCTTATCTTCATCTGCTTTTCCTGGGTTTACCAGTATTGGGCTTTGCTTGGATATTGTCACAAATTTTGAATTTTCAAACTAGTCGTTTGTGCTTAGTTCTCAGCATGGGGTTTTCAAGAATATGTTACTGTATACGTGACCTTCTTAAGCAGTTTCTTAATAGTCTGTGATTAGCTGTTTTAGTTGATTTTCTACTTAGAGTTGCATGAGTGTTTTTTCTCACTTCTACAGAATAAGTTAATAGCTTGGAAGCTTGTTTTGTTTTGTTTTGTCTTGAAAAGCAGATGCTTTTAATATCAGAAAATACAGTGTGTTGTTTTATTTTTTATGATATTTCTTTGAATCTTATATCTGAAGCATCACAGAATAGAATTAGTGCTCTGTCAAGTACTGTAGTGTTAAAAGTGCTTCATTTTATAATTTTGAGTTTTAACCTTCTTTGTTGTATCTCTTCCTACACTGATAGCACACACTGAGAGCTATCCAAGGATTTACAGCTTGTGGGAAGTGGGTACAGGTTCTGAAAAGTGACATGACTGTCAATATGCAGCACATGGTAATGCACAAACTAGAAAACAGAGAGAGGTGTGAAATAATTGATATGAACCCAAGTTGTCATGTCTCTCACACCTGCAAGGCATTATCAAGGCTTAGAAGTACTTTGAGAAGGACACTGAAATTAACAAGAGAGAACTCCAAGGGTTTGAGCTTCAATTCCAAGGTATTTGGAAAAGTGATTGAAAATAACAGATATGCTCCTTCAACCAGTGCCATCAGAGTTCTTTGAGGGGGAAAGCTGGTAAGAATCTTATGAAACAGGAGTTACGGCTAACACGGAAGTACTGTGCAGATCTACAGCTTACTGTGATGCAAAAAGAAGGGAAGTACACTAATCTTCGTGAATTTGGTGTATTTTAGGGAGGATTTTTTTCCAATTTTCTGTTCTATGCTTTGGAATCCATAAAAGACACTAGATTCTTCAGTACTGTTTTGGTTTTGGTTTGTTTTTTGGTTTTTGTTGTTTTTGTTTTTGTTTTTTTTTTCCATTTCTCAGAGTGTTGCTAATTATCATAATCAAGATCTTGATTGGAAATGGCATCAAGTTACACCAAGGGACATTTAGATTGGATATAAAGAAAAAATTCTTCACTAAAACTGTAGTCAAATATTAGAACAATAGCCCAGGGAAGTGGTTGAGTTACCATCCCTGGAGGTAATTAAAAGATCTATATAGATGCAGTGCTTAGGAGCAAGGTTTAGTAGTGAATATGGCAGTGCTGGGTTAACAGTTCAACTCAGTAATTTAGAGGCTTTTACAACCTAAATGATTGCATGATTTTAGGATCTAATAAGATCTTATCTCTTTAACCATCTTATATCTGAAGTCCAATATCAGATTTGTTGTTGTTGAGAGGTTAAACACGACAGAGCCTAGAGCCTTACATACAACACAGGAGGACTCTCTCAGACAAAACTTTCACTGCCTCTCCTCCCCCTCTCTCAAAGGAGTGTCCATATCCTCTTCCCCATGAGCTAGCAATATGCCAGTGTGTAGGACCGTGAAGAACACGGATTTTGGATTTACCTACCACTCCTGTGGTACCACTGTAATAAAATACGTAATTTCACAGAGCAGCTCTACTGCCACTTTGTTGCAATGCCTTTTATATCCCATGTATACTTTGGCTACTTTGACTGCTCAGCTGGGACAGAACCCTTTTCCTTGGGAGGATTGCTGTCTAGGGACAACTGTAACTTTAAGGTTTTCAGAAAAGCTTCTAGATGTAAAAGAGCACACAAGTTCAACTGGATAATGCTCCTCCAGAGGACTCCAAAATAAAGTACTGTTAGGCTAAAGTGGGAACAGAATCATTTAGGAAAAATGAGTCCACAGGCTCATTTTACATGCCAGTGAGAGAAAAAGCAACGTAATTCAGTCTCCCACCAGATGAGGAGATGGTGGAATAAGCATTTCTAAAAAATTAGAGGGCATTGAACAGAGGGTCATAGTGAACTTTTGTGGTATGACTTTGCAGGCAGATAAGGGTGCAGTATGGATATATAGAGGAGTGCCAAGTCTGTTAGACTACTGTTGCAAGCAACTAGGACTGAGCCACTTTTATCCAGCCCTCACTTAATCATGAATGTTCTACACCTGTCCTAGAAGGAAGGAAATAAAAAGAAAGTTAGGTTTTACTTTTTTTTTTTTTCTTACCCAAATTCAGGTTTTCTCAGAAAGAGAGGCACTTTATGCATGCCAATGTATATACAGACATAACACTGTTTCAGACAGTCAGGAATCAGGGCTTAAGTGTGACATAAGAACAAGCTATTACAAAAGTACAGGGGCTGGGAACTGCCTTTTGAATAAAGCCAGATTTAATCATATGCTTGTGCACATTGTGAAAGCAGAGTCTTGATGTTTAGGTCAAAGAGCAGCGCTTAAATGTTGGAACACATCTCTGAATTAAAACCACCTCACTTTTCTCAGTATCCATTGTGGCTCTGTTTTCCTCATGATAACTCTAATGTTTCAGGTATTTGGATTGAACCATCTGGGAATAAAGAGCATGTGTGAATGCACATAAAAGCAGTCTCTAAAATAAAGGTTACCTCTTTTCCAAATATTTTCTATTTTTTTTGTCAAATGTAACATGGCATTTCCAGGTAAAGAATACTTAGAATTTATGTGGAAATTGAAGGAGGAAATGTGGGGTGAGTTAAATAAGTTGTATATCAGCTCCTAAAAAAAGGATAAAAACTTGTTTCAGTTCTCCCTAAAGCAGTTCTGTGTTTTAAGCAAAAAAGTCTTGAAGTGGGTCACAGGCTGATGTAAATAGGCATACCTTTTTTGACTTCCATATATTTCCTCAGTCATATTCTTCTTTTTATTTTTTTTCTTATTATTTTTAAGTGTTACTACCCTATAGAGGACCTAAAATATTTCCTCAAGAAAAGGATAAGACATGATGAACAATCTTTCACATATTAACTACCCTACATTATTGTCTTGTGTGATAGTCTAGGGGACAAGCCATCTGTGCTTTACAGTTATTCTGGCAACATTAATAAAATGTTCACACAGGGTACTTGCTTACTAAATACACAAAACAATTATTGCTAGTTAGTCCTTTTGTTTAAAACATTCCACAATATACTCTCCCATTGCAACTACAATGTCAGCCTTTGCTATACAGGGCATTGTATGAGATTATCACTATTTCTACATGCAGTTTACTTGGAATGGAAGATTTCTATTATAGTTGTGTATAATGGTTACCAATGTTTTTCTTTCATTAAAGTTTTCATGTATTTTCATTAAAGATTAGGTCTGCTGCCTTTAAATTTCATTGGTTTACCTTAAACAAAATAATTCTGACAAGATTGTTAGTGGAATAAGGAAGTAAGAGGTGTGAAAACAGAAGACAGGAACTGTTTGAAATATTTATAGATGATTTAAGCTTTATTCTCTCTATTTTCCTTCTCTTCATTTCCTACAAGTAGGATGCATTGTTCCATTATTATTGTCCAATGAATAAACACAGTTAACTAATGTAATCTACTAAGATGTGAATATAAGCTCCCATCCCATTTTATTATTCTACTCTTATTCTTTAACTTGACTTTTGCTAGTAATCTGACCGAGGTGTGTAGACCTTTCTTCTCTTTGATAACATTTTTTCTGTGAAGACCCAATTAAGAAAACATTTGGGAATATAGTATACCTGTGAAAAGCCTGGAAAATAAACTCTTCAAGCAAAACCAATACTTAGAGTAAATTAAATGATGAGCATTGGATTAACAAAGAGTCTTCTTTGTAAACAAGTAAATTCCTAATAATATTGATTGTTAAGAAGGTAGCATTTTCCACAGCATGAATTGGAGTAAAAGAGATGGCTATCTATCCAGTGCTTATTGTTTTAAGCGTCTATGAAAGCCTCTCTTTAATCAAACACAAACTGGAACAGGTCTAAGGGTAAATAACCTATGATGTAATGCCATGCTGCACACAGTGCTAGTGCTCTGGCTGGAATCCGACCAATATCAAAAGAGGAGCCCACAGTGCTGTTTGTGGAGTATATTAGAAGTAAATAGGAATTAGGAATATGATTTGATCTTACTCTTCCAGAAACATATTTTAGGACAGCATGATTTGTCCTTTGAAAGTGACCTCTCTCTTCAGCTTCTATACAGAAAGACTGTAGGAAAGAAAAAGACAACAGTTTATCCTGGACAAGAGGATATGGGGTTTGATAAAATTACCCTATCTTAATGTGTGCTACAAAAATTTCAAATTAATTTCAAGGCAAGGTATTTATAGACCTCCATGTACAGTTTAAACTCAATCTCAGGATTTGGGATGAGATTCTACATGTACATGATTCATCCAAGAAGTGTGTCATTGAAAGTCAATAGGATGTATAAACCTGAATTGCTTCGACTGCAGTTTTAGAGTCCAGTTTTTATTCATGCAATCTATATGTATTATTTAGAAATATAGACTAGTTTGTGTGGGGGAGAGTAAAAACTTTTTTCTGCTGATCATGGAGGCAAGGAGCATTTAACATTTTTAAGTTAATTCAAACCTAAGTTTCATTTTTGTCACACTTTAGCACACACTCATGAATGCTTCTCAGGGCACTTTGATTTTTATGAATGACCTATAATGAATGTAAAATATGGTTTGTTGTTATTTCCAGATCACAGAATATTCTGAGATGGAAGGGATCCAAAGGATAATCAAGTCCAACTCCTAAGTGAATGGCACATGCATGGAATGAATCCACACCTTTGATGTTATTAGCAACACGCTCTAATCAACTGAGCTGATCTCAGGGTCTTCAGTCAGATTTTTGTCTAGTTGGAAAATACAGTTGCTGAAGAGAATCTCAAAGCCTCATTATAGTATTTTTTAGTCATTTTTGAATATATTAATCACCAAAATATCAGGATAAAACATCTTACATAATACAATTTTCTCTGCTGTTTAACCAATAACACTTCAGGAGTTGAGTGGTCTTGTGAAATACAGCTGTTTCAATGAAATAAAACGTAGAAATTATGAGTCTTTTATTTTCCAGTTCTATTGCCTTTGTTTCCTCCCCTGAATCTGTTCAGCTCTTCTAAAGAGCAGTGTTGAAAGTTCCAAATCAGGGGAGGAAACCACCATTGCTTTGGAAAAGTGTCATAAGAACACTCTAGCAAAAAAGGAAGGTTTTTTTATCTATCTGATTTAGTGGGATGGGTGAAATCCTTAGGACATATGTTCCTGGGCAAGTCTGGAGATAATATTTTATTTTTTTAAAAAAATATATGTAAAGCTATATTTGTTATATTTATAACTTTTTTTTTTTTTTTTTTAAATACCTATTTGTGCCTTGCTCATAAAAGGAAAGGGGAAAATTCTATATTTGAAGGTTGACATTTTCCACTAAAAATTGGTTTTTTCTCCTCAAGTTACAGAAACATATCTGGAAAATAATATTAACTGTAAGTGTACATTAATGTTGACAAATCTATCTTAGCCATTTGGATTAATTTAAAAAATACATATTTAATCTTTTCTCTTTTCTGTTCTACAGAGTTTTTCACTTTGTTCTCTGCAAAATTTCTGCTCTCAAAGTGAAAAAGTAAGTAGTTAGCTCCCATTTTAATGTGGACCAATTTTAGCAGTGGGCTTAGTTTAAATTTGCTGTATCATCTGTATAATGTTGCTTTTGTGGCATTATAAACTTCACATGTGTACTGCCAGAAGACATAAAATGGCCCAGTGGCATATGTTATGTTCTTGCATCTGCCTAATTTTCGACTTGAAATACCACACAGCAATGTTTGTGATAAACTACACACAACAAGGTCAAAGCAGGTGCCTGCTGGGATGAGTAATCATCTTTATTTCATCATCTTATATCAACAGGTATCATGGAGATAAAGTAATAGCTTTTATGAGAGGAGCTTCATATGTACCTCTGAAAAGTTATGAGGCACAAGACAGAATCAACTAAGAGATAATGACTGTAGATTTGCTATAGAGTGCCCCGCAGTTCAATTTACATTGCATCCTGAAGGGTACTGTGTAGGAAGGACAGATTTTTCAAAACAAATAGGCTTGAAAGTACTATCTAATCACTAATGCTCAAACTGTGTGTGCTGCTTTAGAGTTCCCTCTCTGTAGAAAGAGTGTTTTGTTTTGGTTTTTATATGCAGTTTTACCTCTCTCTTTACTCTCTGTTTTTTAAATAGCAAATATATGCATTCCCCAACATATATTTCAACACTTGTGCAGCCCTAATTGTCACATGAAAAGTGGCTTTACATTACCTGTAATAAAAATATTGTACCTCTGTGTTATCTCCGAAATCTAGGGAATTACTATATTAGTGACATGGTGGAAGCTAAAGTCAAATAAGTGAGTACAGGTAATATTTTAAGATATAAGTGATAAGAGACGGAAAATACATAAATACATCATTGCCTAAAACAGCATGGAGTAAAATCAAGAAAAAAAAAAATAGTGAAATGGCTGTAGAAAGAATCCGGATATGCAACTCACAGCTCAAGGGTTCAGCTGTCTGCAAGTTTGTGCTTTGTGAAGCACAACACTATGACTTTGAGTCAGCTCTAATGAACAAAACTGTTACTGAATTGTGCAAATACACAAGTCAAAGCCATATAAGACAAGGCAAATGAAAGTAAAAACAGAATTTAGTTTTTAAAATTGGTAATAGTAATTCAAAACATTATGAAAACTATGAAAACCTATAGCACATGATCAGTTTTGGAAGACAATTACTCACAGAAATAAAAAATCGACATGTTTTGAGGACCAGTTGGTGTTAGAGAAAAATATATTTTGCTGGGCAGGTCCACTTGTTACCAGTTACTGTCACCTGGACATACAAACCCCTGGGGCTGTCGGCCCGCTCTGGTTCCTGGCACTGACGATTCCTCTCTCACACACACAGCCCCCCGTGCCATGTTTGGCCCCCAGCAGACGCCCCATTTCTGCTCTTCCCCTAGACACACCCACATGCAACTGTGATTTCCTCCCCTGATTTGTAACTTTCAACACTGCTCTTTAGAAGAGCTAAACAGATTAAGCAGAGGAAACAAGGGCAATAGAACTGGAAAAATAAGAGACTCATAATTTCTATTTCTCATCTCTAGAGACCCCCCAGACCCCATGGTGTCACATGTCACCAGCAGCTGTCCACGACTACACTGGTCCCAATAGCCAGTTACTCCTGTCATCTTACTAATGGGAAAGAGTTAAAAATTTAATATATAAGACAGACTGTACTGACTAAGCTTGGTGAACAGACAGATAACCAACCAATCAACCAGAAAACAACACATGACCAGGTCTTTTACTTCCCTTATGTCTCTACTTTCCC
Source organism: Daphoenositta chrysoptera (assembly GCA_013397915.1). Classification (NCBI taxonomy): domain Eukaryota; kingdom Metazoa; phylum Chordata; class Aves; order Passeriformes; genus Daphoenositta; species Daphoenositta chrysoptera. The sequence goes on from VZRO01006140.1 coordinate 1,280,746, forward strand.
ACACTCATTCCTTCCCAAACCAGTTAGATCCCTCCCCTAAATATACCGGTAAGAATTCTTGTGAAATCCTGAAATACATTTCCTCTAATGTACATTTCCGCTAATGTATCTCACAGCTTTAGGCACTGACCCCCCTCAAACCAAAAGGTGCTCCTGCATTAGCTCACTTTGATGTGTTTCACAATGGGCTGTAGGACAGGCTCTTCTGAGACAGCTACGGAAGGGCCTGGGCAGGGCAGTTCTTTCTCCAAGTCCTTAATTTGTTTGGCTGAATGACTTTGTGCCCCTGTACACCTCTGTGTTTGCGGTGATGAGCCTTTGATGGACTGATGGCTCCTGTGATGGGCTTGGGAGGAAGGTGAGGGTTTGTTTGGACCTCCTCACACCAAATGCTATCTCTGTGTTCTGCTTTGTAGGGCTGCAGATGAGCTCTTGTCACAAAACCTGGCGATTGAGCAGTGGCCTCTTGCCCAGGCTTGTTTGGTGCCTGTTGAGCTAGTAGGGAGCACATTCATGCTTTTATTTTTAGAATACTGGTCTTAAATATTGACATGGCATACTAATAAATACTTGTTTTGTGCTATATAGGTCCCATATAGTTCTGTCAAAGTTGCCCAAAGAAAAATGACCAGCGAGGACCAAGCTGAAGACCAGATTTTATATGCAAACTAAACTCGTCTCTGAAGAAGAATATGTAAAAAGAAGGCTTTTCTATCATGTGTACCTCAAGCATGCAAATTTAATTCTCTTTTCCAGTCTCCAGGTCTACCAGAAATGACGTTTTTATAGATGTCAACCTTTTTCAACCAGACATATGGTCAAAAGAAAAAGGTGAACTTTAACTTTCAGAGTTTCCTTTGCCTGGGTGACAGGCATATCAGTAGTGGGAGGGGATTATGTATGACGTAAGACACCCTTCCTTGACAAACCACAACACTCCAAACTCTATCTTTCAGTCACCATTATGTCCTTAAATATTTGTGACTAACATGGAAAGATGCCCGAGGGAAAAAAGAGGTTTTAGCCTTTCCCAGGAGAGTTAAATTGATTGCATATTTTAGTTTCAGAAGCATCTGGGAAATTTTTTTAATGAAGAGAAAAAGTGCTAATTGTTAGATGCAAACAAACTTGTCTTGAAAACCAAGCAGCAATTGTAAGAAAAGCTGCAATGTGGTTGCAAAATTCCCTTGCTCTCACAGCACTTCTTGACATTTACAGAGAATAAAACCTTCATAATAAAAAAAAATCTGTCTTGGTTTCCATGCATCAATTGTTTTTAAATAGGCTGTGGTTTTTCATACTTTGTTAACGTGTAGCAAAATATTCTAGTCTGGTGAAGGTAGATTGCAGAGATTTTATGTGACTATTTTCACAACAGGAACATCACACAAGAATACTTCAAAAAAGAGCATGTAAAAATTATCAGAGTCTTTGCAAGCCCATGCAGAATCTAGCACTATTTTTTTTCTAAAATGTTTTGGGTAAATTGTTATGATGTATTTAAAAGAGTGTCATTACATAAGAAAAATTTCTATGCAAACCACATCTAGTATAAAAGACTTCAGGGACCAAACTAATAGGCTAAAATCCATACTTTAAAAAATATGATTAACCCTGAATTTCCTCTTATTCCAAGTGAATTGTGTAATGGGCCTTTTTAGCTCTACAAGAAATAAATTTTCTTATCCTTTTCTAAAAGATTGGCCAGACAAAAATTAAGCCAGTCCAGAAAAGAATACATTTCCTGGAATATTTCCTCCATCCTGGGAGACAGAGAGGGAAAATGTCAGGTCAGGTGAGGTCCCATTTCACCCAAGAGCAAACTTGAATAACTACAGAAACCAGAAGTTTTGGCAGCAAGCCTACATTAGGGTACCAAAATAAGACTATGGGTTAAACCTGTGACTGTGGTAAGAGAAGCCAAATGGGATTTTTTTCTGAAAGGCCAGACAGGTCAAGGTGTTTGAACACTCTGCCTTAAATCTGAATAAAATTGAAGTTATTTAGACACCCATTGCTCTAATTTCAGTAGAAAAAGACAGCTTTGGACTCAAAGACTAAACTGAAGTTTGATTAATATTAAGCTCCGGACTTTGATCTATATGAAAGAGCAGATATGTGCAAACCAGCTGGATTTCTTAGTTTTATCAAATACAGTCCGTAAATGTCATAAATGATACAAAAGGCTTCCTTATGCCCTAACTGGAGTTTTTAATGGTTACTCTGCATCCAAGCAGTCGATGCAGCTTGTGTCTGGTTACACAATATGTCAAATTACAGATACGACTTTCAATTTAAACCCACATTTCAGCTGTGCTATTTTTACAGGAATGTCTGGCTCAGTGTTCGTGATTAAACAAGTGGTTTCTTGCAGGCAAAACACAAAGGAAAATAAAGAAATTATGATAAACAAGAAAATTGTATTTTGCTGCCTCTCAAGTTATTGCAAATAATTGTACCATAGATACAACCTATCCACAATATATTAAGTGTCAGATTTACATATGTAAGAATCTATATTCAATAACTTGTTCCTATAGATAATCAAAGGTTTTTAGTATCATTCAAAAATGAGAAAAAACCCTCATTTTTCTTCAACTCTTTTTTGAGCCATTTTGGAGTATCTGTTTTAAATTTTGCCAGATTTTACAAAGAAAAAAAATCTTTTTCCAAGGGTAAATAATAAAAAATTTACAGTACTTTTGTATTTTAATGCCACAAACATTTTTACTACCATGAGTTCATGAAAAATCAGGAAGTTTCTGCACACATCCCAGGTGAAACAAGTGAGCCAAACCTCAGCTGGCTGCAAAAATTGCTGTTGCAGTTTTCCAGCTGTGGAGATCTCACTGCAGATTCAGCAACCCCGTGTGACATTATGCTTATTCTTCTTTGGGAAAATAATTTAAAAGCTCAGGTTTCATCTATTTCCAGTCCACAATTTATTACATTTCACAGGGGAAAATGCATCTCAACATTCCAAAATGTCTTTAACAAGAAATATACAAATAACAAAAAATAATACACTACAAACAGTTGTTTTTACATGTGAAAAAAGAGAACATCCCTCTCCATCTGAATAATTTATTTAAGATTATTTAAAATAATACATGGGATTTATCTGTGAAAGAAAATTCAGTAACATGCAACATTTGAACAGGAATACAAAACAGCAGTCACGTTTCTACTGTCTGCAAAACAGGCACTCTTTTATATTTAAAAGAGGAAAATATAGCTAGCAGAATGACACAATCACAAGCTGAAAATCTGCTCACTGACAAATGCACCTCTCCCTCTTTGTAAAATAGCATGAGAAGCCAAAATTATTATTTTTAATATAATAATAGTCCCATAAAATCATACATATGTCGAATGTGAGTTCATATAGCAAGCAGACCATTTGAAGTAAACAGGAAATGTAATGAAATAAAAAGCACAGCGTAACAATTTAAGACAAAGTATCTGATAACCAGACAGATGAGCCATTACAGATGATGCCTAAGTAGTGGCAGAAAAAAGCTATGTCAGGTTGTACCTCTGTAACTTTAAAGAATCTTTCCCACAATGTGTGCTGACTTTGTGAGTGTAAAAGCTCTATTTCCATTTCCTGTGTTGTTGTATATATGAATTGACTTTAATGGATGAAATTTTCTGAGAGAAAGTCAGGAACTGGTGTAATAATATTTGTTCGTAACAGTTGCTAGATACCTACCTTTCTGCCCTGTGAGAGGAGCCACTTCAGCTTTTCAAGTGCAATTTTGTTAGACAGTACCCCAGTAACCCTGGTTATAGACAGACAGCAGCAGTGATAAAAAGAATAGCAGTGAAGATAATACCAGCAATCATATGTCCCTTTGCTACAGCTTTGACTGATATTCCAGAACTTGCAAGGCCTAAGGAATAAATACACAATGGAGGCTTGTCATGTTTTTTTTTTAAACTTTTATTATTTCTTGCCTTTTCATATGCATTTTGTATACAGGATACATGAATACATATAGACAGCATATTTTATATAGTGCTTTACACATTCAAGCACCTTAGAGGAGACAGAATCCTAACAAAAGAAACAGACTTAAAAATACTGTTTCACAGCTTTATAATACCAGTGCTGGCATAGCATTTTTGAAAACATCAGTTATGGCTACAAAGGATTATACTGGAATCAAGCAGGACTTTCAAGATTCTTGATGTTTACCTTTCCCTGTTGTCTTCCTAATAAATACTTTTGTATTTAGATTGGGTTTTGATTAGTAATTTCAAGTTCAATCTCTAGGTTAGCATTCTATTTTGAAAGATAGAAGTGTTTATGTGAACTGGAGAGGACTCTGAATGGGAAGAGCAAAAATTTCATGAGAAGGGAATGAAAGAATTCCTGCTATCCATATTTTTCACAAAAGTATAATCACTTGCAGCAGCAGAAGGGAAAAATACCTGGCCATGGGCACAGAATCAGCCAAGGCATGGTCGATTATTTTCCTCACAGCCTCTTCATACCTGCTTGATTACATATTCACTCCCTTCCTGCCCTGTTACCCTGTTTACTTTCCTTTCTTCCCTGTGTTTATTGCCTCTGATCACTAAAGAAAGAGATATGAAAAAATAGTAAAATAATGTTTACTGACTCCCTATAGTATTGCTGTAATAAGAATGACTCAAAATTAGTACAATTTACATGAACTGAGTATCTTAAAAAGCCAGCAACAAGATCTATGTCTTCCAGGTCCCAATCTTTAAGTTCTGAATTGGAATATCGTTATATTAGATTTTTTTTTTTTTTCCTAATTAGAAGAGGACTAAAGGATTTATAAATAAGGTTGAACAATTCTTTTAGGCAAATATTAACCCACCCCTGAAAAATAAAAGGGGAATACAGAAAGACTCAGCTGTCTTCTGACAACAACCTTCTACCCTGCCATATCGGAAGACAAACTGCTCAGCAATTGCACAACCAGGGAGCTTCCCAGAGTACCTGTCAACTAAGCTTAGTCCTACTGCCTGTGACCTTTCACAAACATATCAGCTTCACTTTAGTCATGGAATCTAAGGCTGACTTTTTTTGCAGTTCTGTGACAAACTTTGTTGTTTTTAAAGTGGTTAATGAGTATTTTTGAAAATTCAATGTAGATGCAGAAACGCCTTCCTAGTGTTGAGTAAAACCCAAGTCCTTGAACACAGAGAGTGAAGGTTAGTTCTCAAGGGTCTTCATCTAAGTGGGGCTGCAGGACACCCTCAGGACCTTCCAAGGTGTTGTGGACCAGAGATTTTGAATTAGGAGATCAGGTTTTCCAGATTGTTTTTGTGTGAACTGGAGCTCTTACAAAGGGGTACGAGTGCTGACTCTCATTACAGCTCTGCTGCAAAAAGCCAATCCTTTCATGAGGCAGCAGAAAGCTAAGTCTGAACATTTCTAAAAGTCTCATCCACAAAGTCTTAGTCACTATGACTGCATAGCTTAAAAAAAATTAGTGAAGATGCAAAGGGAGACAGACATCTTTTGTCATTAGTCCTCACCAAAAAAATAAACTCTGTAATGTCACAGAAGAAAAGTCTTTTGACTTTGATGCACATTATACCCATTTTTTCATATTATCTTATTTCTTAAATGTTCTATGATGCAACACCATGGTTTTCCATAGAGAAATGAAAATAAGATTGCAAAGATAAAGAACATGAATGTCTCAAGACAGAGAATTTTCTTAATGCTAGAAAATGATGGAAACCAGAAAAGTGGAAGCTGTTATGAAAGAGTTGAAACTTGAACATAGGATTGCAGCTCTGGAGTGTTTCTTCACCTAGAAGATGGTCACACATTTTCACTCTCAAGTGGATTTTCTCCCTCTTCAGTAACTCTTGCTAAAGTGTTTGTGGGGAAATGCTGTAGACAGATTTTCAGGAATGGAGATAACAAATTGATACATTTTTAACAAAAAAACCCCTAAATTATTGAGCTGATCTAGAGATCAAGGTCTTTGACTCTTTTTTGTCAAAACCAATGGGGTAACAGGCAATGGTTTGAAGATCCTAAGCTGTATTAAAAGAAAAGAATAAGGAACAGATGTCTTAGACTTTACATAAAACTATATTTAACTTCTTGCTATTTGCTGTCTTGCAGTAAAGGAATGTTTTGGCATCTTCCTGAATCTTTGAGTTAAAACATTTGTTCCTATAAGTAGCCTTTTCCTGAAAAAGTGAGAGACGAAACATTTTTCCAGGACCCATGGACTACATTACAGGGTAGTAATAAAGTAGAAGATGAAGGTTATCTTGAGTGATCTGTTCTCATGATAAATTGTTAAAGCTGTAATAAAAAAAAAATTATCCTTTTCACTAAAACAAAAACCTAAGGAAAACAAAAGCAGTGAGAGTACTGCAAACTCAGCAATTTCTGCATCCTTCATTACAGTGTTTTCTTTCAGGCTCTGGAGAACTTCTTGTTCGACTCATGAGGCTTTGAGAATCTCTCCAACATATTCTCTAGTAAAAGCTGAGGAAAATTAGCCTTCTGCATTCTCCTGTATTTAATAATAGGGTATGGCCTTTCTTCTAGAACAACACAAGAACTGAAACAATGAAGAACAGGCAAATACACAGGCAGATGGGGGGAAAAAAAGAAAGCTGAATGAACTTCACCACTCCATTCATATCTCACATCTTACATTTCTCCAAGCAAAAGGTCAATCAGTGGCATAGCTCTAACAAGTGCTTAACAGCTCAGTAAACATAACAAGAATTGTGCCAATATGCCAGAGAGTAAGAAACATTCACACAGGCAAAAATATGTAGTAGCAAACTCAGCAGAAGTTATCCATTTAGTAATGTAAAAAACCCATCCTAAGGTAATGGAAACTGGCAACAAAGATGAACTGCTTTCCCAAGAGGAAGACTATTATCATAAGCTAAACAGCTGTTTAAAAGTAAAATTTGCTTCAAAGAAGAAAACAGATGATTAACTAATTTTAGACATTCTTCAGAAGATAAAAAAACCCACAAAACCACCAAATGTATGAAAATAAGTTTCCTTTAAACACCCAGAGAGTTTTATAGCCTAAGCTGAAAACCAAACAAAAAACCAATTTCTAATACAGCATACTGTCTTTGAAAACCCTAGGTATCCTAACACTCTGTCCTTAGGCATGTGTTACAAAGCTTTCTCCATCTCAAGAATCCTCATGCTGCTTCTGGGTATAGCTAACTGAGAGCTGCTGCAGTTGAGGATTTCATTTATCCACAGCTTGCTATGTGCTGCTAGGACATTACAGGCATTTTCCCCAGGTTCAGTCACAGAGGGCAAGTCCCTGTTCCAGACAACTGAAGAAATTGATGAAAAGAAAACATCTCACAGACAATTTTCAATTTCTGCAATACCTTCTTTCTACATGAGGAGTGCTGATTATACTCCCAAAATTAAAGTGATCTGTGTCTGTGCTATAGAGATTATTAGCTCCTCATACAAAGCAAAATTCATCCTTATGGAGATACAGGCTTTGGGGGGTTAGACATGAGTGTTGCAATCAGAATCCTGAAGTTGAGAACACAAATTCAGCCAAGTGTATGAAGTTCCGATACAACAAAGATCATAGATGCACAAACTGAAATGTGTAATACTTGCTGTCCACAAATAATTTTCTAAGTAAGTCCTGATTTAAAGGAATTAGTTATGGATCCCAGAATTAAGTTTTAGTCCTAAAAATCCTGATGTGATGTGTGAAAAGACTCTTTTCTGGAGATGGACAAAGCCTTCTGAAGCTCCTTTTTGGTTTTTTTCAAGCTTTCATGTGATTAGGGGGATTGGATTGTTTTGTTTTGCTTTGTTTTGTTTTGTTTTTTATGCAACTTACCCTCTGAAATCCACATTTAAGAGCTGTCCCTTTCTTCCAAGTGCTATGCAAGATTCCTTTTGGGACCTGAAAACTTTCTGAAAAGTGTCCCATAGTCATGTATGTGAAAATATTCATTCCGGGTAGCAGAGCTAAAAATTTTGTCAGAAGGTACGATCTTCTGACAGTTAAAAAGTAGCCTGGATATTTTGATTTGTCTTAACAATAACAGTGCAGTTCTGGAAGCAATAGTTTGATCACCAAATTTGGTTCAATCCCCTGTTCTTGTATGAAATCACATTACAGAAATAAGGATGGAAGGAAGTTTCGGAGATTGTCCAGTTGTCTAGTCTTTCCCCATGTTGTGTGGATCACAGTGCTCAAAATCATTTTGCTATGCTGTTCTTTAAAGCTTGCAGTAAAAAGTTTCCCTAAGCACCCTATGCAATCTGTTTTAGGGCTCAAAGGTTCTTACTGCCAGACAGAAAGCATTCAACAGTCAGTTTATAACCAATTATTGTGCTAACATTGTCCTTTAGTCAAACAGGTTTTCCCTTATTTTCCTTCCAGTCTAGCTATAGAAAGCAATTTTCCTCCTGGCCTTCATTTTGCTATGATAAATAACTCAATTTACGCATTCTCAGAAAAATACCTCTTTATTCCCTAAGATTACTATTAATGTCTATTCTCTTGTCCAGTCTAATCATTGCTGCAAATAGGGCATTCAAGCAATACTCAGTCTTCTGTCTAGGTAAGGTCATCCTAGAGCTGATTTTCTGATTAAGTTGTAAAATAACATCTGAATTTTGAGCAGCCAAAATACAGTTTTCAGGCTACAGCACCACCGAACAAATGGCTCTCAAATATACCAGTGGCACTAGTGAAAACCTTTCTAGCTAAAAGCAGGACATTAATAGATCACTAAAACCAAACTATCTCAAGGTTATGTCTCATTTGAACAAAACCATTTTGAAAGAAAATGTGTAGGGAAAAGAGGGGTTGAATTCCCATTACGTAAACATATTGTTTTGATAATCGATCTTTTTTTCCCTCCCAGGTCCAAAGTGGAAAGAATTCTGGGGAAAATTTAAAATTAGATTCTTACAGATGTCTATGTATTGGCCACTAAATGCAGCATCTTGTTTTTGAAAGATGACTTTTATAATGCCGAGGGTATTTTCCTTTAAGAGCACACTGTTCTCATTGTATTGAATAGACAAGCTACAATAATCAACTAAGTTAGGTTCGCTACAAGTTTGCTCCTTTTCTCAATCCTCTTCTCATTTTCTGCCTTCTTTCTTTTCCCTCCTACTTCTCCTCCCTGGAATAAGGTGTTAAAAGACTGTGACCAAGAGCTGTTGTTGAGCCAACCTAGTGGAACAAATCTGCTGAATATAGCTGAATATAGTATTACACAAATGGAATTTAACAGTGACTCACAGTAATAATAATTAGGTGGGAGAGCAAGCTGGTTTTGAAGATCTGTAATCCATGTATGCCAAAAGATGTGGTCAACTCACTATTTGTCTGTCAAAAGCCTTGATATCTCAGTAAAAAGTTGAAATATTAATGTACCTTGGTCTTACTCCTGAATATTCTGCAGTAGAACCAGTTTTCTAATGAAATGTGGGTAGGGATGTGAGACCTGTTAAAGAAAAGAATGCAAGTGCATGAAAAAACATTTTGCTGAGTGCAAAAAACCCACAGAGCTTTCTACCGTAGCTCAACTATCTCTGTGCTTCAAAGCTATGGCTAAAATTTCCCCTGAAGCCTACAATACTGCAGGGAAGTGAAGAGTAAAAAAAAGACCTGTACTGCAGGCTATGCAGTTCTCTGGCCACTGAAAAGCTCAAGTGATCAAAACTTTGAAGTTTGCATAAATCCTCTGAAAACTTCATGTATTTCTAAAAGGAACTGTTTGAAGGGACTCTCCAAAGCTTCTGTGAAGGCAACATGTGTCAGTATAGCTTTCTCAGAGTAATAGGAGTTGTGTAAAATTTCTAGCTACCTTTTAAGGTCAGTAATATATTTTTCTAATACATTTCCATTTTCTAGTGTTTTGGGGTTTTGTTTTGCTTTGTTTTTCCCCAGCTGCTCTCCATTTATTTCCTTACACAAAAAACCCATCATAGCTGGAATCCCTTAAATTAATTGTGGAACCTATCTTCTGGTTATTTCTACTGCTCTGTGATTTTATGTTTATGGTTTACAGGCAAAGATTTGAAATAAGAGAGAGTCAGGTTGAGTGATAATTTTAGCTAAAGGAATACTCAAAAAGTTTCTAAATGCTTTGAGATACTTCTAAAGCTGGGGAATTCAACCAGTAAAATGTAGTGCTTGGAAGGAATGACTCCTAACTGAAATGCTGGAGGAAATATCACTGAAGAATGATGTGGAGGCTTTTTCATTTTGGTTTTTTTGCCTTTTTTTTTTTTTAATCTTGGATTTATTTCTGTATCTTCTTGCTCGATTTTGTGCCCTAAAGACATGCTGATGTTTTGGAATATTAGGTACTATTTAATGCAGTTTTCTTAGAGTCATTAGCATCCTTATAAGTGAAGCTTTCACTCTGATCTGCCCAAAGTGTAATTTCTTAATAAAAATGCAAGCTTTGTGCTTTGGATTTAAGTATACAAATAATGTAATACCTGTACCTATATATTGTTCCCTAAACTTCTCATTGAAAGCCCTATCATTGCTATTATAACATGAGAAACCAAGTTGCCATTCCATGAAGTGGAAATACCCTCTGTGTTATACTCTCCTGCAGATCTGTACCTCATGCTATGCTTTCATTTACTTTTGAAAAGAATACTAGTCTGAACCAGAACCAAGGGTATGTCTGAGCCAGTGCAAAACCTGATTGAGTGCAACATACACAAAAATGCAGCAACACACCCAATATGTCAGCCAGCAGTATCTGAACCATCAGAAAGTCCTATTAAGTACTTATTCTATGATAACAGCAAACCTTTGACCTTGGGTACAAGGTCATATCTGAATAATTTGGTTATGTATGCAGCTATCCAGCTGAGCTGAGTTTTGGAATTACTGACCTTATTTTGACTGTAGTTTCCTTCTGCTTTCCTTTGCTTTTTTAGCACTGCTAACACTGTGTTTCAGAGACAATTTCTTTGTTCTGTACAGGGAGATAAACTGTGAAATTAAGCCTCATCAGCACAGCAACTTAGTTTATTTAACACATTTTTCTGAGTAAAAAGTATGAGAAATGAAGAGCTGAAGCAAATAACTTTCCAGTGAATTGCTATCTGTATTTCAGAAACGTATCAGTCTACAGAATTTCCCATAAACCAGTCAGGTTTTATATATTTACATAACACAGCTAATTGCAGATAGTTATGTATTCTTTCCTTGCATTGCTTAAAATATTGGCACAGAAATAACACTAGATCTATCTTGTGGCAAAATGCCATAGTGTCGTCCAATTTCCAAGGAGCCATATGGCAATGGTACAGCCATCTGTTTATCTTGATATTCCTTTCCTGGCAAACCTTTTACCCATATGGGTTATTGGTGCCCTCATCTGTGTATATCATGAAGAGGTTCAGAACCAAAATCTATAATTTTCTCTGGTATAACTTTCAACAATTACACTGAACATAAAGATCACACTATCCTCATGTTTAACCTCATCCATTTTTGTTATGTACACACCTGCCTTCTTCTGTTAGATGCAGGAACAATTTGATTTCCAGAATTTGTGAAAGCTGTCATCACAAGCTGTCAGGTTCGAGGCATCATAATCATCTCAAAGGACTGATAGCTTTTGCTTTGTGGATTTGAAACTTCATCACTAAAGAGATTAAATGATCCGTCCTTTTACATGCTGACAGGGTAGCAATTTTGTGTCAGTGTAGAGATTCACGCATTCAGACAGTAAAGCCATGCCAAATATATGTGGAGCCCTTTTACATTTTATGTGACAGCCATTTTTAATAATGTCTAAAATATTTGACATGCACTGTTTAGAATAATTTTAAATAAGGGAGAGTGTCAGCTTTCATCCTGATGCATTAGCAAGCCTGACTGAAATCATGTTTATATTCCATTTAGCAATCTGCTCTTCAATTTCCTCTTTGCGTGAAAGAGTTGTTGCAAATTGGATACAACCAGAGTACAAACCAGACATTTTAAATGTATATATGTTTCAAATCACATTAGAATAGATAAATATGGCTTTTATTTATTTTGGAGTTTTTTTCCTGTTTTTAAAGTAGTACAAACAATTCCATTCCAGACACTAAGCAAATGCGAAGACGCAAGGAGAAAGAACATAGACTAATGCATTTTTGGGGGCAATACTGAATTATGTAAATAATGAATTGTTTTGCAGCTCTTAGGTGTTTGTTGACTAATGAAATACATTGACTTGTTGCATTCCTCAAATTTGTAATACAGTTTATTTATGAAATTCATTGGTTTATTTGGCAACTTTATTGCTTTTTTTTGAAAGATCATGTTTTGGGTACATTAGACTAGTTACAATTCATTCAATGTACTTTTATGAAAATTTAATTGGATTATCTCCTTGATTTTCTGATAGGAATTTTAAAAAAATTAGAACTGTATTTGTTTGCATTTTAAGTATTCTGTGTCTGCTGCTGGTTTCAGCTTAGTGAAATTTAACATAAAAATCTGTTTAATTTTTAAGGATCTCTGCCATGGCCCTTGTTTTTTGAATTCTTTGCTTTAATAATAAGCCATTAGGAAATCACACATCCTGTCCCTTTCTCTTTTAGATTAATTTTACCAGACTTCCCACCATGCATTTTAGAACCAAGATTGTTCTTCAGCCCTTCAAAAACTCTTACTATCCCAACCACTAACAAATCAGCCCCTGGCTTTGATACTAGGAAGACTTTGAGACATAATTTAACTTTTTATGTCACATTGCATGCTTGTGTGCATATGTGTGCTTTCATCCCCACTGCTGCTCTATATATCATCTATCATCTACAGATGTGCTACAACTTACATGTCTTTTCTTTCTAACCACCTTCCATGTTTGTACATTTGTTGACACACCTCTCTCTGCTATATCTGTGAGCAGATGCTTGAATCAAATTTGGTAGTAAACAAGCTCAGTTCAATTTTTGGGTAAAACACTCCCATGAAATAGAGAGCAAAGTTTTCACAAGACTCTTAGTCCAAAACTGGTGCACCAAAAAGGGAAGAGTTTTAATGATTGAGGAGTTAATAAAACTGATTTTTTAAGAAGGCACCCCTAATTTAACCTGTCAACTTTACTGTGGTGTTGAGTGTTCTGTAACAGGTGCAAATACACTCTACTTTTCATTTTGAGTGAGGTAATTTGTCTCACCCTTTGCACTTGAATGGTGCTCCTTCATTTCATGTGCAGACATAATACCCCCTAACAATGTTCAGACATTTCTGCCTTCCTTGCTTCATTTAAACTTTCTGCTAACTGAGGACACTTGCATTTGAAAACCTGTTTCGCTTTCCAAGGGGTTGAAATTTCTATTTTGGGACACCTTGAACAACATCCTCTTGGTCCCAATTTAGTAAATATATCTCTGTCTAGCTACTCAGATTCTGCCTTAAAGGTCTTGGCATAAGGAGGAGACAGCTGTGATTTTTCTCCCTCTTTTCCAACATGTCAGTGTCCTAGCAACACATGAATAACACTGTCATGAAAAGAGCCTAGAGCAGAAAGAATAAACAGATAAAATATTGGGGTGCACAGCCTATCAAAGTAAAATAGAGGAAAAGAGTCTCATGTATGCTGTAGTTTCCAGAGTGTGTACTACAACTGCACCAGGCTCCACAAAAGGGCAGAGATCAAAGGCCATCCACCTGAATTAGAATGTCATTTCACCCAAGCTAACACTGCCACTGATAGTCCCTTGTCCAAGGCAGTTCATTTATAACATAAATACAGTTTTTTCAGAACCCAATCTAGAACTTTTTCTTGCTTCTCTACATGGTGCAGATCTACTGGTATTTAAAGACTGATCAATCAGAAAATATAAAACAGTTTTAGGTACTTAGAGCCTGAGACTACAATTGATCTACGAAGTGAGACAGTCTTCAGTGCTTCCCAAATTCCTAATCCCTAACATTTCAAGCTGATGACCCAACCAGATCACATCACACCTCCCATCTAGGCAAAAGTCAGCCTTACACTTTGAAGACAAGAAGAGGCAGAAAGATGAGAGGAAGAAGGAATTGCATGTGTCTAAAGTTCTTCTTGAGACAAAATGGGGTGACAGCTGGAACAGATAGTCAGACTGAGTCCATCACGTAAATACAACATACTTAGGTTTTGAAGATGGAATTTGTACAGATATGGAGATGGAATTTTTACAAATTCTCCTTTATGCATTACAGCTCCTCTGATAGTTTGTGTATCACTTTCCCCAAACTATGTTGTTACTATGAATGCACCATATAAAGAAATAATAAGATTGAAATTTCAGATAGCTTTTAAAACAAGGCTGCAAAATCTCAGTTAACTGTCTCTAAGTAACTTTGAAACTGGGCACTTACCTAGGAATCCCAACCAGTGCTTTTCAAACCATGAAGGGCCAGAGAAAATGCTGAAGTATAAGTAAGAGACTGTTAAGGTTTTGGCAGGGCTAGAGTTAATTTTCTGCATGGTGGCTGGTATGGGGATGTGTTTTGGATTTATGCTAAACACAGAGTTGGTAATATAGAGATGGGTTTTTTTCTGCCAAGCAGGGCTTACACAGAGAAAAGGACCTTTCTGCTTCTCATTCTTCCACGCTGGTGAGGAGACTGGAGGTGCATGGGAGGTTGGGAGGAGACAGAGCTGGAACAGGTGACTCAAACTGACCAATAGATATTCCAGACCATATGGCATCACTCTCAATGTATAAAGCTGGGAGAAGAAGGAGGAAAGGTGGGGACGTTTGGAGTGATGGTGTTTGTCTTCCCAAGTCACTGTTGCACATGATGGGGCCCTGCTCTACTGGAGATGGCTGAACATCTGCCTGCCCATGGAAAGAAGTTAATTAATTCCTTGTTTTGCTTTGCCTGTGTGTGTGGCTTTTTGTTTTCCTATTCAATTGTCTTTATCTAATCCCATGAGTTCTCCAGCTTTTAGTCTTCCAGTTCTCTCCCCAAACCCACAGGTGAGGGAGTGAATGAGTGGCTGTGTGGCTGCTGGCTGTGTTTAAACCATGACAAAGACTTTTAATTAAATCAGTGTAAAGTCAGCTTATAATAGCATTAATCAATGGCTTAGTGCAGTTAACAATAATAAAATTAAATGGTCACAGCATACAATTTACTGCAGATAAAGGAATAGGCTTAGTGAAGGCTTTAGTGTTTTCTCCTCTCACTGACAGTAAGCTACGTAAATCTTAAGCTAAAGAACTCATCAAGCATACCCCTGACTTTATTAGAAAATGCAAACTTACCTCTTGAGCTGCTGTATTTAACATATGAATACCATTAATTAGCAGTGATGTCAGGAATAATTCCTTTAAGCAGAAGACCAATGTACATATCACCCTCCCTCTGATCCTTGTGAAAGAGCTCTTGCTCCTGGACAAGTCTCAGAGAACACTGCTGTTTTCCAGTGAGAAGGGCTGGCGTCATGTGAAAGCATGGCTGGAAGGCTCCTGGTGTATTATCCAGTGTTCTATTAACGGACATGATGTTGGGCATTAACACTGAGAACAAAACTGTTCATTCCTTTAAATCCACTGACGCCTTGAAAACAATGTTCAGGTTAACCAATTTCTTTGGGCAAAGACATTAAAAATCCTCTATGGAAACACAACCAAACTGCAGATAACTACAGATTTTTCATTAGGCACAGATTTTTGGAGGTTTGGAAAATAACAATATTGATATTGTTTCTTTTTTAATTCATATCAGACTGGGTAAGAATTGCAAAGTTTCATGAGAGAAAGAGAAAAACGGTACACCTCTACATAATGAACACAATACCTTGTGGCTGAAGAGATTTAGTGGTCTCTCAAGAAAATCATGAGTCCACTTTTGCTGAGATCTTGCTTTACAGTCAAAAACATTTGAGGGTTTTTTCCAAAAAAGGAAAAAAAACCTTAGATAATAAGTGTTCTCTAACCTCTTTACATATTAAAACTCTACTTTTCATATGCCCTTTTACTGGATCACTTCAAAAGACTGACTGTAAGAGGTGAGCAAACAAAAGTATTTCTTCCCATTTTGTAAAACTGGTTGCTTTTGTAAACAAGACACAGTTTGACTGTGATTCATAACAAATAGTACACGCAGAATGCTTACAATTTTGCAAGTGTTGTTGGCAGCAGGAAAAAGGAAGCTTCACCACCACCACCACCTATTTGCAGGAAAAGAAGACGTCTTGATTAGGATGTGCTTCTTGACAAGATATCTAAACTTGAATCAAGGTTTTATTACAGCTTTTTCTTACTTTTATTCATTTAATTTAGAAATTATTTAATGCCTATGGTAGTGACTGAAGTTTAAAGCCAGATTATATTCTAGTTCTAATGAAACTTCTGTCCAGCTTCAGAGATTTTTTAAAGTGTTGACTTCAGTTTTGCTTTCCCTCTCTTGTCCATAAATGGTCAGAGGCCAAAGCCATAGGAGAGCCTATTTGGGACATTAAAAAAAATGGTTTTTCAAAGAAAAAGAAGAGATGAGAATCAATTAGATTAAAAATAAGACATACAAAAAACTGGTTGAAGAACAAATTGAATCAGGAATTCCTTTATGCTTAATCCATGTTAAATTTTGAGCTTTTTTTTTGGGGGGGGTGGGAAAGCAGTACTACAGATGAGCCATTATTTGGATGTGTTTGTTGAATCACAACTGAAAAAAAAAAAAAAAGAGAAAAACATAGACTGTTACAGTGCTTCCTCTTTTGACCTCCTGCTCCTCTGTACTTGTCTGCTGAAGAGTTTGTGCCACTAGAACTCCAGGACAACCTAGTGCTACAACTTCTTAGCACATCTTCAACCCTATTTTCCAGGTCAAGAGAGGTGGAAAGAAGCTGTGGCAGTATGAGGGGAATGAGACCATGTAAAGAGTGAAAAGGAGGTAAACCCGTGTCCTGAAGGAAGATCTGTCCATTGCTATTTAATGTTTTCTAGTCTTTAAAACTGCATTTTTGAACACTGCACAACTAATTAATTGTTCTAAACATTAATCACAGGTACAACTTCAGCCATAACTGATGTGGAAGTGGAAGCAAATGGAAAAATCTGCTGGTTTGTCCCACTTAATACAGCATGAAAAAGGGCAACAGAGAAGTAAAGTCACTGGTCCCTTTTCCTAACATAAGATAGGATTACACAGTAACAGGATATTTCTGATGCAATCTTTTCCTTTTCAAGATAGCTGCAAGTGATTTTTCAGAGAACATAAGCAATTTCCATCATAAGCATACATAAAATTATTTATTGTTTCTAATATGCTTATTTTCACATGAAATACATGAATACAATGGCAAGAGCTTGAGTTGATGAGGAAAACAGAATTTGAATGCACAAAGATCACATAAAAATGGGTGCAGGAAAAAATATTCTGAATGTATGACTATGATTTGTATCAAAAATGTTGGATGCCTTTCCAGTTTTCTTTCAGAAGAAAATTCCGATTAATTTACCTGATTCATTAAACATGTTGATTTTGGCAAGATTTTGCATTTCAGTGAAAACTAGTCCTGTGAAAACTCTTGAAACCAGCTCTATTTGCAGGCTTAATGACTGACTTACGCCTTAAAGCACAAGAACTTCTATATATTATGTTGGAAGAGCAGTAGTAGTCCAAAAGCCTTTGATGGTACAGAGGGACCTGGATGGGTCACTCATTGCTTACTTTGCTAAAAGACTGAGAAAAAAAAGAAAACTCTTTTTCATTATGTTATGTATTTAAGATTTTCCTTCTATGTCCATCCTTAGCCAGTGTCCTCATAGAGGTTGGAAATCACCTCTTCATTGACTTAGAAGGCAAGTTTCCTACTGCCTATAGCTCATTAAAAAATTTATCTTTATACCATATTATCCCTAATTAAACTGTGCCTAATTATAACTGCAATATTTTATTACAAATCTGCTATGCATCCTTTAATTTTATTATGGTCTGCTGCCCAGCAACTCAGTAGTAGACTGGAATGACTTCATTTTTTTTCCATTTTTAAATCTTGTGTTATGAAGTTTCAGGTTGATTCCTCTGTGAACTCTGCATACAACTATTTACAACCACACCTAAAAAAATAATTTACTTTTTTTTATTTTTTTTTAGAATTGGTACAGTGTGATGGAAGCAAAAAGCTAACAATGCAATCATTCATGAAGATTTCATTTTCTTTGTAATTTTTTCCTTATTGTAATTTAAAATGCGTCTCTTAGAACAGAAATTTGTTATTCTTGTTTGCTGGGAGAATTCACAGAATGATTTGGTTAAAAAGGTTCAACAAGAGCACTGGCCATTCTGATTATGCATTCAGTTAGAATGAAAGATACCTTAAAAATGTACAGTATTGTATGGTCCAAAAGACTTATTACTGTGCAGTGTCAACATTCATAGAATTACAATTGGATAATGTCCTTGAAAAATGGTCAACATGAGGAATGAAAATAGTTTGAGGGCTTTTTCTTTTGTTTTGTGTTTTTTTTTTTTTCTCTGTGTGTGTGGCTAAAAATAAGAGGGAATGGAAAAAATATTAAACCATTATTAATGAAAACAGGACTAAAATTTCTCAGCAGGCTTCCATTTAACTAGAATTATAAGTTAAAAGAGAGTTAGTATTTAAATATCTTATTTCTTCTTGTTAAGTAATAAACAAAAAAAAATTGTGAGTGTAAAATTCCAGTTAGATAAATGTCATAAAATTCTCCATAATTATTTAGAATCTTAGGAACCCTTACATAAAGACTAAAGTGTACCTGAGTATGGAAGTGAAATGATTCTTTTGACACATCTAACTCTTCCAGGCATTCAGGGTGGTATCAGATATTGTCTCAGCTTTACAAGTTAGACAATATTCAAATGAAGGTATGTGACAACCTTCACGAAAGGAAACGTCACATTAAAAATTGAAAATATTTAGAAAAAGTTAGACGAATGCAGCTGTAAAATTTGAATGGATAAATTCAGAACGGAGAAAAAATTAGCATAGAGAAATGCTTTAGAATGCCATGACAACACAAAGACAGGCAGGCTCAGGCTATTTTATATCATTCCATTTGACTTGTTCTTGCCCCCTGCCTCTCAACTTTCAAACCAGGAGAAGAAATCCTTTGTGTGATATTTTAATGAATTCTTTGTACATTTACTGTCACTAAAGCCTATTTTCTCAGTGTTAATTATAACAGTCCTCCTGTTAGTAAAAAAATAAATGCTATCCTAATGGTGTACAATTCTTGATTTTTTCCCTCTGGAAAAAAACAGTATTATTGTGCAGCGGCATGCTTAGGATGCTCCAGTTCAAAATCTGTCAATATTTTTATTAACTTCTAATTTCAGAGGTTTCAAAGCTTGCAAACTACATTCTGTGCACAACTGGACAGGATCTGACAATGCCTAAGACCTAAGCCTGGGGCCAGAGTCAATACACCACTCTCAGAAGGGTGAGTGAGCTAGGTAATTCTTGTATATACAAAGAATTTCTGTTAAATTATATAGAAAGATCTGTAAAACAATGATATATCTACCATGGAATCACAGCCATGTGGTGTGTTAGAAGGTACAACTGTATTATTGCTTATACTATATGTTTTTTATAAATCAGTGACTGACAGATAAACACTGGTTGTTCTGAGGTAATCTGATTGTTTTCCCTGGCCCAGTGCTATGTGCTGCACATAGTAGGCATATCACTTTCATTTATTCTTAAAAAAACACTGGTGTCTGTCATTTTAGTTGCAGTAATTTATATTTTTTCTGAGGAAGATGAATCTTTGTAAAGCAGAAGCAATTGTCTGCAACATTATAAATCATGTAATACAGGAAGTGTTATGGCATTAACATCAGTAAACTGCACAGCTCCAGCTCTTCTTTCCTTAAACACTCAGTGGGTTAAAGAAAAGGGAACATTGTAGGATTACAGCCATGAGGCTAAATTAGTAAATCTGTTGTTACTAAATAGCCCAGCTGAAAGCACATTCATGAGTGAAGAATCATAAAAATCAAGATAAGCTAAAAAATCTCAGGCATTTTTAATTATAAATTATACAAGCCCAAAAACTAAAAAAAAAACAAAACCAAAACAAAAGAAAAAAAGAAAAAAACCAAAAAATGTCTCATCAGATTTTGAGTATTTCTTATTTTTAAAAAAGTGAATCTTCAACATGGGAGCACCTTCTTGCTGTTACCTATAGAGGACCAAAACTGGTTGTGTAGGAGCAAGGACGGCTCCAAAGCCAGGAAATGCCATTCCCAGCAGCAGCACATGCCCTGTCAGTCAGAGGGGCACTCGCAGTACTTGGTGTGCTTAGTGCTGCCTTTCTCCAGACTACTGATGTCAGCCCTGCACAGTTTGAAGTCAGCCCTTCTCACATCATTCTTACCTCTGCCCTGTGTCACATTATCTTAAGAAGACACAGATAAAGACACCAGCTACACAGGAAGACATGTAGACAGAAGTTTGACTGGCATTTTGGAGATACAAGCAGGGTGTTCTTCCAAGAAGCTTGGCCTTGCTCTTGAAGGCAAACTCAAATGATTATTTTGGAAAATATTATCAGCACCCTGAAGTCTCTTGAAAGACCAACGTACACAAATTTCTTGTTGCATTTGTGAATATTTTCAAATTAAATATGAGTATATTTCTTTACATTTAAGCGGGATGTTAGCAACAACTTTTGATTTACCATTTTAAAATCTGTTTCCAACTATTAGTGTATTTAATTTGCAATTCTAGTTAATGCATATTTTAACTGCAGTGAATATTACAGCCTTAGATAATGACAGGTCATAAAGATATTTTCATCAGGTAGATATTATTGATATCTTTGTAGTGGAGAGTGATCTTAATCCATTTAGCATTTCTAGAAGTGTTAACATACACTGAGAACACTGGTACTGCTATTTTGGATGGGCAGTCCTCCATGACACTGGGAAAGGTAGAATTAGCATGGCCTTCCCTGGGGAATTAGGGAACTTAGTTCAACTCTTGTACAGAAGCATTTGAGAATTTGGCATTTACAAATTAAACTAAAGTAGTTCACCCTGCAAGCAAAGAGTGACTGTGAAACAGAAGGTTGTATTTAGAAATTATATTACTAAAAGAGCTAACCACTAAGAAGCCCTTGTCAGTAAGCCTTTTAGTTAATCAGAAAGAAATCTTACACTGAAAAACTCCCTCACCAAAACTTCACTGTAATTCAATATAATAAGAAAGATTTTGTTAGAAGAAAGAAAATTGATATATGACACAGTGGAAGACAGTATGGAAGTACAATTATGGTTTACTGCATACTCAATGATCTGAGAGCATATTTTATGAAAATTTATTTATAATGAGATGGGTACCTAGGTAACTCTTTGGCCTTAGTGCCTGAATTTAGTGCTTCAAAATATGCTAGACTTAAAGGAAAATATTTAAAGATGAATCATAATAGTCAAAGAAAAATGAAGTTATGAAAGTGATTTAAAATTTTTTATTATTTTAGTAAAAGTTTATGGTTTATTTTTGCTTCCATTGAAGTGACTAGCATAATTTCCATTCTCTTTCTAGTTTCCTGTTGTCTGTTGACTTTATGTTCTTTAGAGACAGTTGTGAGTTTCTCTTAAGTTTAGTCTGGAGTGTGTTGTTTTGAAATCAATTTATAGATTCTAGTTCACAAAAAAATGAGCAACTACTTTCCCTTACTATGGCTAGACCTTTTGCTCAGGTGAGAGTACTGTATTTGAGTCTGTATAAGAATTTATAAGAATTTAATTAATTTTATAAGAATTTATAAGAATTCTGTAAGAAAGAATTTGATTGAAATATATTTGCTTGTTCTGAGGGAAAAGTATCTCAATCTCTTGTTGGTTATTGCCCCACTTGGTAGAAATAATTTTATTATTAGAATATGGAGGCTTTACTTTGTATGTGGAGGTTTTCAACTGCTTATAAAATACTCAAATATTCATTGAAACAAAATATTTTTTTTTTAATAATGGGTTTTAATAATAAATGGTTTCTAATAAAAATCATTTTTCTGGTTCCTGGTTGCTGTTTCAGAATATATTTTAATATTTCCTATGAGAACATCAGTATAAGACGTCCAGAGTAACTTATGACAGCATATTTGATTGAATACCTTGTACTTTTCTTCTAGGAATATCTGAATAACCTTTAGAGCAATGGAGACATCTCTAACTGGCCTTTTGATTTGTTGGGCGTATGCAATGAGTTTATGCATTAAACAAGCTAATTCCTTATTATTAGTTTTAGGACTTTATTTTCTCTGTATATGGATTGAAATGTTTCCCACAAAACTGAATAACATATTTATGCTGACACACGGAAAAAAACAAACAACCCTGACAGACATTTGCTCAGTGAAAAAGATTATGTCAATCAGAAGCTTTCTTTCCCAACTTATATGATCAGGGGAGTACCTCAGGAGTGATTATTTAAGTGCTTCTTTTTCTATATTTTTGAAAGGGAGGTAAAAAAGTTCTCTAAAAGCAATTTAAAGGAAACCTTCAAGAAGTCATGCATGGAAGCACTCCTCCCAGCTCTCTTTTCCCATAAGGAATAGCTAGCTGTGGCTAATGTTGATATGGAGATTTTTAAGTATTAGTTCACATTCTTATGTATATTTATAAAGTCAGAAGAAAAATCACTGAGGTCTGCCTTGTTTTTCAGAGAAATAATTAATGATCTCAGGTCATAGCACAGATAATTAAAGATAAACAAACCAAGATCTAACCTAAAAAAAAAAAGTAATGCAAGAAATGACTATTCCCTGTGGAACTTAAGAGTGTTTATTTTCAATATAATGTTAAGTCAAATAATTTAATAGTTCTTACACTGTTTTATACTATTTCAGGGAAGAAAACCTGAATATCATACAGTCAAGTTTCCCATATGAAATAGTCAGTGTAGTAGTAATTTCACTCTTGAATTTTCCTGTATGAAATAAATGTCCACACAAAATTTTAAGCAGAATGCTTTGGGATCAGATCAATATTCAGTGAAATCTGATTATCTCTAGATTGCCTTTGTAAATATGAGAAGAATTCCTTCAGAGAGAAGGATTTTCAGATCTTTGAGTAAACAAGAAAAGAACTCACATTTCCTTAGAGCTATGTGTCCTTAATATTTGTAGCAGCACAATTGCTGCACATGCTTCTTGTTTACAGTACTCTCATATGCAGATGGCAGACATGTTGCCAAAAAAGCTCCCAGCCATAAGGATTGGGGGACTGTGGTGTGGTGGACTTTAAAAATGCGGTAGGGATTCAATCTTGAAGCCACGTCTTGTGGAATAGAGAGGCTAAGGCTGCATCGACAGATAGCATAACCCAGAGAGGGACAGACCTACAGAATTAAATAGACCGTGTGGAGGAGCTTACATCATTCTCTGCACATTTATTTCATACTTGCTGCAGCTGGACCCCATTGTCCAAATTACCATTACTAGTTGGAGAATATTCAGTGCCTACCTGAGGAACATGTTGTTGTTCAGTTTCACCTGACAGGAAAAGATCAGGGGAGCCAAGCAAATCACACCAGCTGGGGAGGACTAGGTGACTGATTCTCTAACCATAGCACCATTTTATCAGTCCAGTTACTTTCTAACAGGCCTTTGGCATCTTCCTGTGAATCCCATTCTCATTAAATATACATATATATTTGGGTCATGGAATGGGTCATGGACAAAGAAAAGAAACTTCTCTTATTAGCACAACTTTAGGCCTTTGAACCCCATCAGAGGACAAAATTTTCAGGTGCAGTCGAGTAGAAATTTAAAAGGCATTGTTTGAGGAGGTAATAGATCATAGGCACTACAACAACAAAATTCTCGTTATTTATTTTTTCCAACAGGGAGATATAGTGTGAGAAAGAGAGGAAATAGGAAGGTATAAATTTATTCAATTTACCAGAAAAAACCCTGTTCATGCAGATACTGATGCATTTCTTCAAACAAAAGCCATAAAATTCTTCTAATTATGAATATTTTTAGTAATCTGAAATTTCATCAAGGACTGTATCTGAACTTGCTTTGTGATAAAAGCACTTTCCATCTCTCTACCTGTGCCCCACTTCCTGCAGAAATTGAAATTCATATTCCACGTACTGGAAATGGTGTCAAAAGCCTATACGTTGACAAGCTAAAGTAATTATTTTCATTATAAGGAACAGAGTGGGTTGCATCTACAGGGTTTGTTCTGAAAAATTCTGCTTTTGTCCACTGCGATTGTCTGTGATAAGCACATACAGAAAATGGAAAGCACAACAATAGATTTCAATAGGGATAGAAATCTGTTTCATACCTATAATTTAGCTTGTTAAAAATTTTTAAATCCATGTATTTCTATTTGAAAGCATTTCAGACCTTTGATGTTTCCATATTGGTAGGAACATAAATGCTACTAAGCGTAGTTAAGGCTGTAAAATGATAGAAATTACAAGTCCACAACAACTTTTTCCTTTCTGTAAGTGTTATGTCTGAATGTGTCTAAAATAGGCTGGTGCTGGAAAAAAGTGTTATCCCTCAAAAAAAAACCCAAACAGAAAGCAATGCCTCATTTTTAATAACTTAAACTTTATCTTAGAACTCTCCCCAAACCATACGTACTAGCCTGTTAAAACATTTTACTAGGTTACTACTAATGTAAATATGCATTTAAAGGTGACGGTATGATCATGACATTTCTTTGAAATAGTTATTGGTTTTTTTTCTGTGCCATTTTTGTACAATCCCTTCTCTGGAATTACTGGTCTTAAAATCTTTCTCCTTTCCTGAAACCCTGTGACTGTAATACTGCCTTTTAGATCGTCACTTCCTACAAGGTTGCCAAAAGTATTCCTTTTTACACTCTGGCCTTTGTACGGTTGTAGGACAAAATCACCTAATTCAAGTGTCAGATCAGAGCACCAGGACTGGCTGATATTGGCAAAACTGTTGAGTACTGTAGCTGGGGTTGGATGTTGACTACATCTCTGGTGAAGGACATAGTAGAGGAGCATGTAATTGTATGGAGATCTATTTCTCCCACCTGGACAATAGGGCAGTAACAACAGGGTTCATCTGGCTGCCTGCATGAGGAAAGGTACAACTGCTGTCATGAGGAAAGACACAGAGCAGAGACCCTCCAGAAAGAATTGTTCCTTTCTCTGAAAATCACATTTCTTTGGAGAGAGAAGTAGAAAATATCCTTTTCCAAGTTTTTTTGGGGGGGTTTTATTTTCTCCCTTTTTAAAAAAATACATCATAAGTTAACATCTCTCCCCCTATCTTCACTCAAGTGGTTTTAGGCCAGGTTGTGCAGGTAGAAGATATCACATTAACCTGTTAAGGCACAGAACACTTAATAATTAGTCAAAAATACAAAAATTAGAAAAAACATCACTGCTCTGAGTGGGCCAGATAATTTATCATTGTTAAAGCAGCTGCTCCAGTGACCACCTGAAGGTTGTCTTAGAACTGTCAGTTTTTCAGAGAGCCTAATTTGAAGACAGAGACTCTCACTATTACGAAAAAAACAATTATATTTATTAAAATGAGAAATAGTTCTACTTGCGTCTCCAAAGGAACCTGTAGAGGAGACATTTTCATTTTTCAAAGTACGCTTGTTCCAGAACCTGTTATACACATCTACACACATCCAAACACTCATCTACAAATGAAAGGAATAAGGAGGCCTGAGGATTGAAATTATTTAGAACAACATGGGAGAGGCTCTTCTTAAAGATATGCATTATTATGTGAATATAGCACTGGTTGCAGCCTGTAATTATAACAAAATAGGTCTTCTCCTTCCCTGAGGATGTCTGATGTTGCTATGTGAGCAAAGACCAACTCAATTTCCCTTTGTCTAGGGTCCTTCAGCTGTGTCCCACTTGGCTTCCACTTCTGTTACCAAACTTCAGTTCCAAGTTAGGATATTACTAGCCCTTTTTCTTTAATTATGTCAAAATGCATGTAACTTGGAGAATGAGTTTAAAGAAATCCAGCTGAAATGTTTGAGACTAGCAACTTACTATTTTCAGCACATATAGTTGATGATCTCATTATTATCTGAATTCTTATCTCTTTCCAGCAAAGGTAAAAATGTTCTGAATGAATTTACAAACATTTTTACTAATGTGTTTGGACAGGAGGCTCTGATAAATAAAAAATAAATACCTCAGATAAATATAAGTATGTTTACACTGGGGGAAAAAGGAAAAATATTTTTTGACTATGGTCAAATGAAGTAATTTTGAATAGGCTAGGTAGACCTGCTTCAAGGTGGAATGGCACAGCAAACATAGGTGTCAATTATCTGTATTAGAGGTGAAAAAATGAACAGAATGAGCAAGGAGAAATCCCCAAGACAAAGAAAGAGAAAAGAAAATTTAAAACACAGCTTCTTTTAAAAAAGTGTCTTCCTGCCTGACACTGGATTAAAATAAGTTGAGGGAGATAGCAGGATCCTGGAAAGTCACATATACAGAGCTGCAGACTGCTGCAGGGTAGTGCTTCAGAAGCCAGAAGTTATTCCAAGTGCACAGAGCTGTTCACCAGCTCATATAGCAACACAAGACACACCTAAGCAGTAAAAAGAAATTTACTGAATCACAACTGATGATGCTGACACAGTAGATAGTCCCATCTGGTCAAGACACCAAAGCAAGGTTCTGGGGCACCACCTGCTATCAGAGCTCCCTGGAGCTCTCCAGGGTACCTGAGTCTGGGAATGAGAGCAGAATCTTGGTATTTCACATCACTCTCTGAAGTCATCATTAAGTAGTCTAGGCTCCTAACTCAGATAATATGAGGACTGAAGTTAGATGTTGTAGATAAATTGCCTATTTCAGCCACTTTAATCTTCTATTTTCTTTATTCTGAGCATCTGGAAAATATCTGAAGAGCCAATGTTTAGCCTCTGTTATTTGTATAGCGGGCATCAGATGAAATGGTAGAAGTGCAGATTAATTTGTACTGCATTGTTGCTTATTGGTCCTAAACGAGATAAACCTTTATGACCAGGAAATTGTATCCCACTGCAGATTTTCTAAAAGATGACTGGTGATGTGTTACCTACTGGCAAATATATTGCAGGATTTGTTAGACATGTATCTTCGAATATCCCTACATTGCCTTCATCAACTGTATGTTTATTGCGAAATCAATAAAATATTGAAAAAAATTTGTTGGAAAGTTCTTAGGCAGCTGGCTTTTGGTGGTCGATAATAAATGATCATGACTAGCATTTTTAAACCTTGCATTTCAGATGCATAAGTATGTATTAAGTAAGAGGCTAAAGATGCTGAATAAGCTAATGTGTTTGTCACTCACACAGATTCCTACTCAGCTGTGCTGATGTTTCCCTTAATAAACACTTCCTCAGGAAGTCCACAAGCAAAGTCTGCAATCCACCAAGTCGGTGAAGAACAAACTAAATTAATAAAAATCTCATGCACAAAATCTTCTTTGGGCCCTCTTCCAGTAATTGTTTGCATGGAAAAGTAGCTCACACATTTGAGCAATCCACTTGCAAAGGGACACTTACATAAAATCTCACATACATTTAAGAGCTTGACAGTTCCAGGCCTCCTTTAGAAACCAGGTTTGTGCTCTGAATACTGTAGTATGCAAACTAAGAAAGCATGAGGTGGAAGTGGATATAAACCTCCACACAATCGTCAAGATTAATTGCATATTGCCAGGAAAACATTACAAACTTGATAAATTTTTAATTTGCCACATTTTTTGTAAAAAATTCTCTTCCCCTTCTCAGTACTCTAAAACTATGTTGGGTTTTTTGAAAGAAACATCTCAAAAAGAGAAGGGTTCATCAAGCATAGGCTTATAAATTTCACTTTAAACCAGTGATAAAACTTTTACCATGTAGATACATGTTTTCCTTTCCCCTCAATACATGAACGTAAAAATTTATAGAGAATTCATAATGTAATTCTCTGACTCTCCTTTGTAAGTGTATCATTGTTTGCACACCTAATAAAGCCATGACATTCAGTGTCCAGAAATAACAGTAGCATTACATGAATGGGCATCTCACCAGCAGCAGAGAGAGCTAGGGCACGGACATCTGTGAAAATATCCGTGCAGAATAGGTTCCTGAGCATCCAGGTTTTTCTACTACTTCCTAGACTAGTGCTTTAATTTTGAACACTTGATTCTCAATAGTATATTACTAAATACAATTACAGGGGGAAGGTTTTTGTCTCTCCAACACAGCCATTCACCCTAATTAAACATTCAAGCCATGTCAATTATGTACACATTCAGTTCTCTCAAACTGTTAAATTTTCATCTTTAGTAAAGAAGACAATGCTCATGGAGGTTTTGTGTTTTCTACATAAATATTTGTGCAATGTACTTAGTGTGGCAACATATGATTGCTGAAGATAAAGCAGATTCTTCAGGCGCAAGAGTACTTGTAATAATGGAAATGAATGACAATGCAGTCTCTGTGCAGGTTGGGGCAGGAGGAAGGAGAGATGGATGAGATGCATTAAGTGCTCAGTGCAAATTCCCAAAAGCCTATGAATATGCAGAGGTATCAGTGAGAATGTGTGACTATGGGAATATTTTCAGATGATAATTCCAGAGTTTTCTCAACAATCTGTATGTAGTTTGCCATCTGCAAATCCTCTTAAAGGAGTATGAATATGGAGTAAGTGCAAAATGTAACCAAGGCCTATTTACAGAATGAATTGGCAGATTTCATATTGTTTGCTCTGGAGAACTACTGCAAATATGTTCATTCAAAATTTTATTTAATTTATGCTAATAAGATAAGACAGATCGGTAATAAGGAAGAAAAAAAGACCATAGTAAAACACTAATATGTGAGATATGAAAGCTCCACATTTTTGCAATTCTCATCAAGTGCTGTTTGATGATTATTTTTTCTTCTCTATGGCACTATATGAATACCCCTGGGGGACCAGAAATCCAAAAGAAGTTAGAGTAATTGATTAGTAGCTGCCCAAGATCACCATTCATCTGGTATAAATGTTGCATCAAAGCTGACATATTTTCAAAATCTTTTCATTTGGCTGGTAATGTAAGCAAAACACTAAAAGGCAAATTACTTCTACACTATCAAATTAAATAGAAGGTTCACTGCCAATGCTAAGAAATAATTTTTACAGTCTGTTGTAGTAACTTTTTAGCAAAATTAAACATTTTTTCTCAGTGAGGGAGAGTTGGAAACACAATTTACATAGCTCAAGGTATAAGCTGACTTAAAGTCTATAAATCATGGTCACAAGCATTCCTAACTTTGTCTAGGTGTGATGACACCTTGGTGAAATACTGGATGTAACAGATCCTGTTCTGATATGGTGATACAGCCACACTGTCCCCCTATTGCTGGGCATTACACCAGTGACTTGTACCTGATCTAGGAATAAGGACAGAATTATAACACATCCCATTAGAATTTGTCTCTGATTGCAGAGATTGCAGTCTCTTACTCACACTGGATCTGGATTAAGCATATTTTTTGATGTATAGGTTTTGTTGTTACACTCTGCCTATGGCAAACTTTCTGCAAGGCAGGGCAAATGGGCAAACTAGGTAGGAGGAAAAAAACTAAACCAACCAAAAACGTCTTAGAGGCATTTAGTTTGATTTTCAGTCTCCAAGGACTACAAGTTTGGTCTAATTATCTCATACTAACTCATGTAAATGTTATATGTGTTCTATTTATGTGTCTGATTATAAATATTAATAAATAATAACTCGTACATTAGTTAGTAATAAAATCTACCTACTTATTTTTTAATAACTTGAATTTTTCTGTTTGAGGGAAGTGATGTGAGATGGTGGGTCTTGTTGCTCTATTAGCTGCAGAAATTACCAGCAAATCTGGAATGGATTTCTTCTCTTTCTTCTTGCTGTCTTCTATCTTATTTGAGGAGGCAATTAGACTGAGATTTTCAGAGCATCTGAAACCTCACAGTTCTTAGAAAGGCAGAGTCTCACTTGACTTTCCGTGCTCCCATGTACACCATGCTGACCCTCCACAGTGCCCTCTGGACACTGGAACTGCCCCTCCCCAGTGCCTGCTGGGCTGTCTGGAGGGTAGGTTTAGATTAGCTGTTAGGAAGAAATTCTACACTATAAGAGCGGCACTGGAAGGTTGCCCAGAGGAGCAACAGGAAGGTTGCCCAGGAGGTTGCCCAGACAGGTTGTGGACTCTCCATCCCTGGAAGTTCTCAAGACCATGTTGGATGAGGCTCTGAGTAACCTGGCCTAGTGGAAGGTGTCCCTGCCCATGACAAGGGGGTTAGAACTAGATGGTCTTTAAGGTTTCCAGCCCTAAACATTCTATGATTCCATGACATTCCAAAAGCAATTAATTTATTAATTCCGTAATTGTCCTCTTTATTTCTCCTGAGCTGCTATGTTGAGCAGGCTCAGTAGCAGGTTTGGTGAGGTGAGGGGGTGACTGGGTGGGTGTAAAACAGATCAGGGTTATATGTGGTGGGCAGCAGTGAGGGAGACACTCAATTTTGGAAACAGGAGCCCTTCTTTTGTTGGTGGTAGGGTGCTAGGCTGGCCTGCTCCTCTCTGGGAGCTGTTGGCACATGTTCCTAAGGAAAGACCTAGCTTTGATCTTTGGGTCCCGGTAACTCAGCATTTTGGGCAAGCCTGGAAAATTTGGGGCTCCCTTTCTTCAACATCCTTCAGGGTTGCTGAAGCTGTTGAGAATTGCAATCTCAGATCTCTGACAGTGTTTCTCCTTTTGTTATATAAGAGAGAGTTTAACTACCAACTAATTGCTGTTAATCACATACCTACTGGAATGCCAGCTACAACACTAGACCCAAATGCCTTTTGGGATGTTAACTGAAGCATCTGCCCTCTATATATTTCAAATCAACAGAAAACATTTACAGACATTCAAGTGTATATGTGATAAAATACATGCTCACACATTTCTGGTAGTTTTCAATGTAATACAAAATGGTAATTATTTCAAAACTGCATTAGAAAAATAAAAGAAGGGATCTCTGAAACAGGTGAGATGTTTGTCTTGATAGCAGAGTGTTACCTGAATAAGGTGTCAGGATGTTAAAACACAGACACAAAGGCAATAGACTTTATTAACACGCTTTGATCCTCATCTGGAGCTGCTTGATGTTTAGTTAGAAAGGCTTCATAAGCCAGAAGTGTTATTTCTCTGGGGTTGATGGTTTTCTTTTATTCCTGTTAGTGCCCAGATTTTATAGAGAAATACAAAGATTTGAAGCAAACAGACATATTAGGAATTCATAGTATCTATATCTCACTTTGAAGGTGTTCTAGTGTGTCTTGGACTTTGATCCAACAGAGTTCCCCTCAAAAGCAAATTAATACATTTTATGACTTTATTTTGCATTCATTCATTTCAGAAAAACTGCACCACATTAGATCTGTTGCAGAATCACTAAATGTGAGCTATGCAAGAAAAGAATATTTTAATTCATGAAGTCCTTTAAAATTAGCACAGAAAGACTACTTTTGGTTTGTGTTTTTTTAATTTTTGTCAGATAAAAAGCAAAATAAGGTGTAAGGTATGGAATTATGAAACTAATTCAGGAACCTTATTTTTTTTAAGTAAATAACAGCTTTTTAGTTGTTGAAAATCAAACTATAACGACTGACTTGTTTTGTTAAATAACTTTTTTTTTATTTTCAGAGTGGCAAACTATCTTCCTTAAAGATAAAAGGAAAGGGAATAAGGCTTCCTCAGATATATTGTGACTGGAACAGGTACACTCTCTGGTGAGCCCTGAAGTCCCCATTCCTTTTCATCCAGAAGAGAGATGACACTAACTTAGCGTTCAGTCTCAACTTACAAAAAAATTTGATCATATTTATTAAATATTTTTAGGTAATAACTTTTCTTGGCATTTACATGCAAAAACCCCTAAAAATCAAAAGTCCAGTGAAATAAGAAAAGCAAATAAGACATGAAAAGGATGGTATTTTTAACTGAATAAGATATAAAGGTCTAATTACAAATACAAGCATACAGATCCCTACTAAAATCAGGGACAGCACACAATGAATTGTCTCCAACTGCTTTCCCTACAAGTATCTTTCATACAGGGGTCAATGGAATAATAGACCAAGATATGGGCAAGGTAAGTCACAGCACATTCAATACAAAGCCAAATAACAATTCCCTTGATGGAAAATTTTCACTTTAAGGATGGATCATTCAGAAACTGAATGCAGCACAACAAAATAGTGTCATTTCAATTTTAGTTGAATTCTCTCTAGAATCTAGTACATAATTTCTCGTCATAACAAATAAACATTCTCATGTTTGGTGTATATTTTAGCTGTCATCTGAGGAAAAGGCCAATATCATAGTATTTATCTACAAAACCCATTTTGATCCTCCTAAATTACATATTGCTTTGAAAATATGCAACCAGCTACCAAACAGATGCATATTGACAAATATCCAGTGAACTCAACCAAGCTCTGCCTACTTACACCCCCTCAGGATAACACAGAAATATATAATATCCTAAGATGAGATTTTAAATGTAAATGCACATTATCATTAAGGAATAATTTCATACAAGAATGACAGAATTAGTAAAATATACAGCTGTCTTAAGAATATGAAGTCTAAATGTGTCCAGCTGCCAGAAAGAATGAATATCAGAAGCCTGTGAAGTGTTTCTGTGATACTTACACAGTATCTGCCATAAATGTGTGTTATAGTAAAGATTACTTCCTTTTATCAGAATAGATAAAGATATTTTAAATTAGAAGGTTCTATATAGATATTAAATAATGCATCTCACACTTTTATGAAATCTTCTTCCAAAAACATACTTAAATTCTGTTTTGCAAGCTTCTGTCTAAAGTAAACAAGGTAAATAGTCTATCTTAATGAAAATGCAGAACACTGAAACAGGGTCAGTGATTTTCCAAAATGACAGAAACATCATGTCAAAATAATGTTATAATAATTTTCGTACATCTAGAACTCATTTGTGTTTGTGGTGTCCAAATATCTTTTGACATTCTGGTGCTAAAACTTGAAGTCTTGACTTTCTTCTCAGAGAGTTTATTGACTGTCTTAATTTGGAATATATTGAGAAGAGGTTGTTTCCTGAAGAAAAAAAATTCAGTAACTATTTACATAGTTTAAAAATTTGTACAATTTCTATTACCCATCTGCATTATAAAAGGCAAAATAGGACCATTTCTTTTGTCAGTAGGAATACTCATCTGCGGGAAAAAAAAATCCAGCAGCGGCAGCAAAGCTCTGCTGATATGAACACAATCAGGATTTCACATCAATTTTGCTTAAAGATCCCTTTTTTTATTCATTCCAGACTGCTAAAATAAGGGTAGATCCAGTCCAAGTAACTTACATCTATTTTAAAACTAATGAAGTTAAGCAGAAAATTAGGGTGCATTAAATAAATGTATATGTATACTTAATATCTTTGTCTCAGTAATTTTGAACTAGCAGAAACTTGTATGATCTAGAAATTATTACAAGTTATCTTTTTCAGTTATATATTAAAACCTTCAAATTACAAGTTGAATTTGATGGGTTTTTTTCTTGGTCCAAACCTCCTACAATACATTATCACAGAAAATGGGCTTTGAAGGAACCTCAAGAGATTATCTTGTCCATCTCTCATGCCTCAGGCAGGATCAGTTCTTCCAATGACATTTCTGACAGATGTTAGTTAAACCTGGTTCTAAAACCTTCCAAAGCTATATTCCTTATATCTGTAAGGAATGTATTCTCACTCCTAGTAAGAGCAATGTACAGATTAAACACTGCCTTAAAAACCAAACAAACTAAAAAGCCCCAAAACAACAAAAACAAAAAAACATGCACTGGGCTGAAAAAACAAATAAACACAGAAGACCTTTAGGCTTCCTGATGCCTACTTGCTCACTTGCTCATTTCAACTCTGAAATGAGAGAAAATGGCATTGCTGATTATCAAGGCTGAACTGATTTCATTTTGCATTTTATTAAATACAAAGAAGATGCAGGCCTGATAGGGCAAAAATTTGGTCTTCCTGGGTGGAAATCGGTGCTCACAGAGGCTGACCCTCTGTATTCCAGCAGGTATTTGTAAATATGAGAACCAAAACAGCTGTGTGGGAAGGGCATGTCCCCATGGCAGGGTGCACGTCCCCATGGCAGGGTGCATATATGGATGGATGCTTGAATGCCACCTCTGTCTCTTTGCAATTGTACTGTGTATGGTACTTTGCATACCATAAATACCCTTTAAAGATTTTTTTCCCTACTGATTCTTTGTCCTGTTTCTCTTGTATGTGGATAATTATGGTGGTAATTTGGCTACAGCATTCTGAACTTGCATGATTTTTAGTAAGGACTACATGGATTTGAATCTGTCAGCTACTCATAATGCTTCCTCAATATTACCCATTTAGTGTCAATTATAAACAAAAAATAGCCTACTTATTGTCTCATATTAGCATCCACATCAATAATTGTGCAGAACAAAAGGCATAAACTGAGACCATCTGCTCTCACTACAATAATCTACCTAAAAAAGCTTAGCCAGTAACACAGTAAAAGATTCTAATGCATTTGTCTGGGATCATGCTGTTTAAGTGTCTTCTGTGATTAAAATTATTAATGCTTTGGTCCATCACCCATTAAGACATATGTTTCCTCATTTCAAGTAAAATATTGCCATTTTATTTTTATTACTGTAGTAAATTAAGATAACCTATAAGGAAAAACTGTACTTTTGTTTTATACTTCATTGTCACTCTCTTTCCTGCTGATGTTGACAATACTTAGACATTTCTTTAAAAAATCATATATACTTCGAATTTTTATTTTTTTGACAAGTGCAGAACACTTAAGCTCTGCTAAATGCCAGTATAAAACCATATCAAAATGTAAAATGTTAACCAGAAGTGCCATCATGACCTGCAAAGTAAAAAAAGAAAGAAGAGAATATTTAAAATCCTGCAATCAAAGAAGATTGTTGATGTTTAAAGAGAATGTATTGTGAGTTTTCTCCGCATTGGATATGTGGAATTTTTGCTGGCAGCTTGCAAGAAGAGATAGGAGTTTAAGAAACATTCACATGAAAGTACAAAAGGCAGGCAAATCCCTGCTGTTTTATGCCAGTGTCCTTATTCTATTCTCTAGCACATCAGGCTGTCAAGACATCTCAGTTTTTCACTTCTAACAAAAATAAGTAAATGAAAATAATGCACTGCAAATGCCCATTGCATTTAATATTTCTTAAATGTTTGCTTCAGTTCAACTGCAGATTCAGTAAATGCTAAGATGTTCCCCAACCCTCAATGGTGACCACTGAAACTTGATTACAGGCTGATTTGAATAGCAAAATACTATTTTTCTCCAAAATTGAAATATAATGCTACACTTTTTATGTCTGATTTTCTAATATGCTAAGCACTCATCTTTCTCCTTGATTTCAAATGGATTTTTTATATGCTCACAGCATGATTCATAAACTCTGTGACTTCTTTTCCATGCTATTTATGCTATGAATTCAATAAAAAATTGCTTCACAATATTCAAAATAAAACTTGGAAAGAAATCAAAGGAAAATTATCCCTTTAGGAAACTTGGTTTATAAAGTATAGTACTGGTAGTTCATGAACCAACCCTATGACATCTGAAAACAAGATTCAAGAGGAAACTCAAAAATTCGTGCCTATTTCTAGTTTTTCAAGCTTGGGTAACATGCACAATTTTTGGATTAGACAATTTTTAGCATTTAGGCTAAGAAGAAGAGGTTGATGTGATTGTATTGATGGCTAATGGGTCTACTTATCAGTCCCTGCCTAATATCTTGTTGAGTTTTAACTAAATTTTGGGATTAAAAGTCTCTTTCATCCCAGGTATGTCAAGAATTGAATTGGAAATTTCAAAAAGAAGGCATATAGAGTTATCCACTATGTATTAGTCAACAGTAGCCAGCATACACAGCACATGTACATAGGCATCTGATCAGCTTGGCGTGTAGTTGAATCATTAGCTCGAATATGTCGGTGAAACCATGTCCTGTTTTTTGACACTCCAAGGTTCTCAAAATAGACACTGGAAAATGGTCAGGGAGAATTGAGGAAAGAAGTGTGCTTGTCACCAGTAACCAAGCATTTTGGTCTGCTGTTTGTGTACCAACCTGTTTTTCTTCTTAAATTATGAGTCTGCCTTTTAGGCAACTCATGTACAGAAATAAGTCCCACCTTCATAGCTAAGAGAATTCTGGTTATGAATCTTGTACATTGATAACTCAGTAGCTACTTATCCTTGATAAATCAATGCATTTCCAAAATTTGCTCTTTTGTTTAGAGCAAAAATGTGATCTATTCCTTCTCAAAAAGTGGCCAAATAGTAAGTTATAAATTCAACCTCTGCTTCTGCTCCCCAAAGACCAGCATACTGCCATAGTGAAAGTACACTCATGTTAGCTCTTCAGCCTGTTGTGTAGAAATACTTTCACTTACAAATGTGAAAAAAATATTTGAAACTAATGAAGTGTTTTGGCCTGGATCTAGGTTCTTATTTTTTAAGTTCAAAGTGGTGCTTTTTCAAAATTCAATCTTATAAAAAAATAAAGTTTTAAAAATTGAAATTGAATTTTTACAATTTGGCCAATGAATGTTGGAATGATATTTTTAATATTTTTGGAAGAATAATATATTATACACATTCTTGCCATTTCCAATTTGAAGGTCTTTCAATCTGTTCTGGATCATACAATTAATTTTTCCCAAACTCTGCACATGTCTATGCAACTACAATATGGAGTAATGTGTAGATTCAGAACAATGGCTAACACCATGTCAGGTGTTCAAAAAATTGGCATGTCATTATTTCAGCTTTCATCTGCTTAAAAGTATGGTAATGTGGGCTGCATTTATGAAGTCAGGGCTGAAATGTACTGTGCTCTCCACCTGTTCCTAAAGCAATAAAGAACAGGTAGGAATAAGTGTAATATGGGATATCACTTTTGACTAGCTATGTAAGCTAAGCATTTTACACTCACGTTATCATTAATAATGCCATATACAAATGCTTTTATTGAAAACAAAAACCTAAAAGCAAAGTAAAAAAGTAATAAGAAGCAAGAAAAACAAAATCTGCAATTTTTTGCCATATATCTGGATTAGGAGAAAAAAAAGTATGGATTCCTCTGTATTACTTTCCATTAGCATCAAATCTGCAAATCTTTCTAAACATGACAGATTATTCTATGCATAGTTACATCATCCAGCAATAGAAGAGACATTTCTTTTCCTGGCAGTTAAGAGAATCATATCTTAATATTTAAAAACTATGTAACTATAACTATAATCTATAACTATAAACTATATAAATGATAAGCTAAAACATCAATTATATCCTATTTTAAAAAGAGGACAAATGTTTAGTGCTTGGGTTTTCTTTCACATACTGAGACAAGCACAAACACAAAATTGGTTTGTTTTTTCTTATAAACTGCCCGGTATTTTCATATACTAGAGGACATGGTCTAGGGACCTTAAGATCAAGGCAGTATTCATAATAAAACCTTCAACTGATTGCCCTGGAAGCTGACTATATCTGGACAAAAAAGTGTTAGTTATAACCATCCTTACAGAAAGAGCTTATCAATGTTATCAAGGATTATTCTTATTTCTGTTGCTTGGGCCATTTTTAATCTTGTTTTCTCTCTTTTTTATGTGGAGTGATCCACATATCTTTCTACACAGGTAAAACCAAGCT
This sequence comes from Daphoenositta chrysoptera, assembly GCA_013397915.1. Taxonomy (NCBI): domain Eukaryota; kingdom Metazoa; phylum Chordata; class Aves; order Passeriformes; genus Daphoenositta; species Daphoenositta chrysoptera. The sequence continues at coordinate 1,318,451 of VZRO01006140.1, forward strand.
ATACTCAGTCCATAAATTGAAATACTTCACAAAATGTTGTTTGTTTTAATACAGCTATTGTATGCAGTCTTTCTTTGCATTATATCTTTGAAAATGTAAACCTAAAATTGGGTAATGTTTCAAAAGGCTACTGCAAACTCTTGGATATATGAGGAAGCAATAAAACTTGTCTTTTAAACAGAGATGAGACAACAGATACATTTTAAAAACTTGTGCATCTGGCTAGTCAGTTAAACAGATTTTATTTTCTTCAGAATATAGTTGTGTCAGCCTAAATATTTAATGTATTTTTTTGAATTATGCTTTGTTTTCAGACTGAAAAAAAATCAATCATAAACCCCAAAATTATGTAACTATTTAAACTCCTTTTTAAACAGTTGTGAATTCAAATGTTTATTTTTATGTCAATATGTATTCCCACTGTTTTGAAATATGTCCTTTAAAAATGTGGTTTATCTGAGCTGCTAATTTCTACTCAATTTGCATTAATTTATTTGTACATTCAAGTATTTTCTGTTTCTCTAATAAGATGCCATTTGACACTTTGAAATAGGAAATGGAATATTCTGACATCTTTTCATAGTACCAGAAATAACAAAAGCAGAATTATGGAGCTATCATCAGTCTGTACTGTACCTTTATGCATATGATTCAGTTCAACAAGATAACTGATAAGAAATGACAGGTATGGGCTGTTCACTTAATACTTGGTCTTGATGATCCTTGCGGGTCCCTTCCAACTCAGAACATCCTGTAATTCTTTGATTCTGTGATCTCTGTGTCTTTAGGGTATCTACTAGCATGTATGATAACTCCTGACAGGTGTCTTTGCTATACTCTGTAGTATGAATTCAACACTAAATGAGTTTCTAGTGAGTAAGTGATGGTAAGTATGAAGTAAAGTATGATGAGATGTGATGAGACATGATGGCAGAAGGTTTCCATTTATGTAACATAATTGCCTTATTTTTCTATGATATGTAGGATTTTGGTCCACCTGAAGTCAATGGGCTTTGCAGACTCCGTGCTCCAGCCTTTCTGTGAGGGTCATACCTGTGTATCTGCTAAAGAAGGGGACTGCAATATTATGTTGTGAGTATATTTCACATTTATTCAAATCTCACAGCTCCGTGGGCAGCCCCCTCCCATTGCAGTCTGAGGGACTGAGGGCCTTGGGCTGAGTTGAAATGGGGTTCTAGACAACAGAGTGAAGAGGGGAAAGGGACAGTAAGGCCAGAGAGTAGCCTCAGGGCTGAGACATTCACTATGTCATTCTTTTAGACACTCTCCTTTACATTTTGTTTTTTAGGACAGTGGTAAGAAGGTTTTTGGGTTCAAGTGGGAGTTTTATCTATTTTGTTTGAGGTTTTTTGTTTGAGGTTTTTTGTTTGTTGTTTGCTTGTTTTTAAATAAATCTATGACAAGTTTTCCTGTGTTGTTCCCTTTGGCTCATTTAGGGCTCGTGCCTAAGGATCTACACTTCACTTGCAACCACTTATAAAATTCCTTCCAGGAGAAATAAAATGGCTTATCCTATTTATGTTTTCCAAATGGTACATGCTGTCCTGCCTCAATAATTGATTTGCTTATGGCACTTACTAATTTTCAATATTGTGCCACTTTTCTAACAATAACAAGTAGAATCATGAACATTGAAGGTTATTATTTACTAGCCACAGCTCAGTGCACCATATAATCAAATCCTTTGTCAGAGCATCCTGCCACAAAATCAGATCTTGTGAATTGTCAAAGGCAATTTTATAAATATATATATTCATTTAAAGCCTCAGTAAGCTTGTCATGGCATGAGATAAGCACATTTTTCTTTCATTCTCATGCTTTTCCAGTTCTTTATATATGTAGTATTTACATTGTCTTCATACAGTTTCTACAGTGAGAAGTAATGCTATATATATCTATAGCATGCTATACCTACAATCTAATATCAACAGTTATTAGATTGAATAGTTGATTTAATAGTTATTTTTCCCTATATAACATCATTTAAAGATTAATGTCATTAACCACATTTTATAATGAGCAATGTAATGCACAACACAAAATTAGAAGAATCAGGAAACCCCACAAAGAAGGCATATCTACCCCAAGCTTTGTAATTTAAGATGCCAGATTCACTTCTTGCTCTTGCAGAGTCCTGAACACCTTTGGAATTTTTATTTACTTCGAGGAACAAGTTGGAAGATTTTTCATAAACTTTTTGTTTTTATTGATTAGAATAATAAATTCTAAAATTGAAATAAAACTGTGAAAAGACTGGTTCATTCAATGCAGGTGTGCTGATTCAGCCAAATTAGAGGAGAAGATCTCTGAGGGAAGGCAGGTTACCACCACCCCTCCCCCAAAACCAGATTCGGGAAAAAAAAAATTCCTCGAAGGAAAGTGAAAGAGTTAAACACTATTTATTCAACAAACACACAGAAAAGGATAATAATGCTAAATAACAAAAATCTCTCGCTGTGGAGAGAAACCTGGGAAGATTTCTGAGTCCTTTTCTGGGTGTGGCCTCTCTCCTCCTCAGAGCTAGGTTGGTGGGCCCCTTCCAGGAGGCCGTGGAAAAGGAGTTCTCCCCCAGTGTGGTCTGGTGTTGTAAAACAGTCCCAAAGAGAAGAAGAAAGAAAAAAAAAAAAACAAAAAAACAAAAAAAAACAAAAGTCCCAGGAAAAGGAGCTGAGAGCTGGCTGGAAAGCAAGGTCACTGCCCTCCACACTCTGCCGCCGAGCCCAGAGAGAGCTGTGTGTGTCCTTGAGCAATTGTTTTGAAAAGTTCGCTCAGTCTTTTTCCTCTTGCACCCAGTCTTAAAGGCACAGGATTCATCTTCTGGGCATAGAGTGGTGATAGGGGATACACATCATAAAGTCACCCCAAGACAGCAGGAAAAAAAGGTACTAGGCAAATGTTCTTAGAAGGAAAGTTTCCTAAAAAATTGCAATAGAGGATGTTAGATTTAAAAAATCTTAGAAACCAATAATTTTACTTAAAAGTTTTGATATAATGCTCTGTGTATTCAAAGCTTGTTTTCAAACATTAAGTGAGAACATAACGGCTTTAGAATCTCAGAGAAATATCTGAAATTTTCAGAGGTCTATTCTACATGTGTATGAGGCTTTATTATTTGCAGTGGTATAGCTTCAAAGAGATATTCTGTGGGTGCTGCAGAAAGCATTTTATAGTTCATAGTTTGTGCTTAGTCTCTAGTCTCCATACATCCTCATTGACTGTCCTCTAATTGGATGGTGATGATGAAGACATCTGCCAGATCAAAAAAAAAAAACATAATCAAGTAATATGTCAGCCAGAACAATAGTGAAGAAAAAAGAGAGAGGAAAGATAGAAGCAGTAACAATATCCCAATTAAAATGAAGAACAAAACAGTTGAAGTGCAGATGAGTGTCAGCTTTCTTCAGACAGTACAGACAATGAGAGTTGTGCAAACACATCTAAGGTATGTTGGTAAAGAGGTGGCTGTATCATGGAAAAAATAGTCCCGAAATAAGTAATTGAATAATATTGCTAAGATTTAGCTGTAACAAATGAAGTAGTACATTTTCTCAGATACATATCCTATGTGAATTGACATTCAGGGAGTGAAGGGTTAGATAAACAGTAAGCAATTCTTGAACTCAATATATTTTAGCCTTGGCTTTCCTTACAATCCTGTTTATTGGATGTTGGTTTATTAATTTACTTTACACAAAGAAGAAAGAAGGTTATAGAGAGGCCATAGTTCTATTTGATATATCTAATGTGATATCATATGCATAAGACATGTCATCTGCATTATCTAATTGCAATGAATTTTATTTCATTTAATTTTTGATTGTTTCTAACAGAACAATTCAGTCAGGGTATGGGTGTGGCTAAATTAGAAAGTTTCTTTGGATTCAAAGGGTGTTCAGTCACCGCTAGGTAGGTTTATGCAATGCAGAAGTCCACAGGTACCAGTTTCTAGGCGAAATTATCAGTCCAGATCTGAGTCCAAGAAAAGGTATGCTGCTGCAGCTCCATGCCCCAGGTTCGACAAGGGGCGAGGCTGAAGATGCACATTCCCATTAGGCACGGGCACGCAGAGCTGGTGTGTGCACCACCCACAGACAAAGCTGGCCATGGAGCACTGACACACACTCACAGCAACACAGACAGCACCAGCAGCTTCGTCCTGCTCCACTCTCTGGCTGTGCAGGACAAAGGACTTGTTAGGGGGCTCACATATATACATATATATATAAGGGGGGTGTATATTAATAAAAGCATGCACTTAAATATATATATACACCCATACACATGTACATATACTTATGTACAGTCCCTGGATCCAGTCTCCTCAGTTGCTGGTATGTGGACATTTGAGCCCTTGAGGCCACACGCCTGCTCCCTAACATGCACACACACATGCAAAGAGAGCTGTCTGGGACTCTCCTGGCTCCCCAGGGGAGCTAAAGCTTCTGAGTTCTTTTTCTTAAAGACATACACATGCATGCAGAGAAGTCAGTGGGACCCCAGGACCCCCAGTAGTCAGCTCCTCCCATGGTCTTGCCTGTAGACCCTCCGAGCACCCTGAGACCATTTCACTTTCTTGCCATCTCACCCTGGTCAGTCTTTGGTATCCACACACTCTCTTGCACTATCACACCTGCTTCCTGTGCTGCACCACAGGCACAGGGCTCTGGGCAGTGGTCCCACCTCCCTCTGCCTGGCTCTTTTTGTCACTCACTTGGCTCTTCCCACTCGCTGCCACGCAGGCACACAGACCCTCCGGCCTGTGCTCCAGTCCAGCTGCTGACACCCAGACCTCTGCTCCTGGGGCTGGTATCACAGGCCTCTACAAACCGGGGTGCCACTCCAGTTTCTGGCACTCACCTTGTGATACACAGACATGCAGGCACATGAAATAGAATTCCTCATCCAAGGAAAGAGCTAGAAAGGAATTTTAAAAGGTGTACAGATCACAGTGTTAAAGCAGAGAGCATGGACAGACAAGCGTACCAAACTATTTAATCACCACCAGACCTCTTCATCCCCATATTATTCTATTCAGGCACTTTTCCCTTCCCAGTTCACCTAGATCCTCCCACTTTTTGTTTCTTCTCTAAACATTTGTTAATAAATCCTGTGTAATTCCAAAATTCCCCTGCATCCCATAATGTATCCCCCACTGTAAACAGTGACTGCCCTTAGTGAAAAATATGTTCCTTAGGCATTGACACACTTTGAAGTGATACTAGATGATTTTTAAGGTCCCTTCCAACCCAGGCCATTCTATGATTCTATGTGTTTCACAAGTGGACTTTTGAACTGAGGCTTTCCTGAGAAAGCTATGGGAGGGAACTGGACAGGAAATGTCTTTCTGTGAAACCCTAATTTATGTGCCTGTGCCCCTGTTCTCCTGGGAATTAGTGTAAATTGAAGTTTGATGAGCTGACAGCATCTGTGATGGTCCTGGACACAGCTAAGGCAAGGTGCTTTTTGGTCTCCCATCCCGCCATGGTCTCTGTGCCCCACAGATGAGCTTTTATCAAATACCTGTATAGCACAGGTGTTCTATTTACCTCCATAGGTAAATGGAGGTAAATAATAAATAAATCTCATAAGAGAGATGCAAAGAAAAATGTAATTAGGTGGAATAAAATATTGAAGGTGTATTCAACAAATTGTTCCCTCAAAATGGGATTCCATCAAATTGAGGGGTTATTGCAGTGTTTTTTCTTGTTTTGGCAGAATTTGGTTTTTAATTACTTGAGAGATGCATCTGCAGTGCATCTTGGTTAGTCTGCACTTGTTGGCAGACTGGGAAGGATACCCTTCTAAAGGGCAAGGCTAGAATGCAAAATGATTGTGACGAATTAGGAAGTCTCACTGAAATAACTAGGATGTCCATCAAGATGGACAAGTTCAAAGCGCTACTGTGAGAAGTAAGAAGCTGAAGAAAAATGGTCTGGAGGATGACTAGCCAAGCAGCAGTTCTGCAGTTATGACCTGGTCTTAGCTGAGCATTAAGAGATTCATGGAATCATGCTGTCACAGTGCTAGTGGTACAAACTTCTGGGAGGAACCAAGTACAGCCTGTACGGGATATTTTCAGCACTACATCAAGTCAGCTATTGCTTTTTAATTTTTTTTAGGCAGCATGAGTTGAAAATGTCTGTAACATCTTTTTTCTCACTCCAAAGTGATTTCTTCATGCCTGGGCAACAGATTCATGGTCGCCATCTGTGCCTAGTCTTTTCTTGAACAGTCTGGAGTATAGCACTCAATAACACTTGATGTCTAGTACCTCCTACAAGACATTTGAATGTTTTCAATTTCTCAGTCCATAGGCCTTTCTAGATCAGTTATGTACTCTGGTCAGCAGTTTTCTGACTCAATATTTTTATTAGACTATATCTTGATATGAAGCTTAACCTAGTAGTTCCATATCAGATTTCATTATAAGAAAGATCTGCTGGCTTAGCATTGGACACATACTCCGGAATGTGGAAGCAGCAAGACTTACTGCAGACCAATGCATATTGTTGTCCAGAGAAGTCATGGATGCCCCATCCCTGGAAAGGTTCAAGGCCAGGCTGGCTGAGGCTCTGAGAAACCTGGTCTAGGTGTCCCTGCCCATGGCAATGCAATTTGAAATAGATGATCTTTAAGGTCCTTTTCAACCCAACCATTCTATGATTCTATGATTCCATGATTATTACAGAAAGAGTCCCTAGCTCAGCCAAACATAGAGTTATATGGAGAAATTTTTGGTTATTATAAAGCAAAAGAGATCCTGACATTCATCCCATATGAGTACAGTGTGCATACTTAAGCTAAGAGAACCCAGAAGAAAATAAATCTGAACCTAAAAATCAGAGGAAACCTTGAGGTATGGCTTAACAAAGGACTATTGCAGAAAAAGACTGGTAACAACTTCATGAAAGACACTTGAAGTGTGTCCTCTAGTCTGCTCAGTGCTGATAAAGCATATACTAGAGCTTTTTATCCTACTGAAGGCATAGTTCTTTCGGAAAAGATAAAACAGAATTAACTAGTGGGAGATCAGTGCAGAATGGTAATAATGATAGATGACTACAAAGACAGGAGTATTTGGAGCTGATTAGTCCGGGGAAGAGAATGCTGAGGGTACCAAGATCAGACAACTGAAAATGAGAAAAGCATAAACTCCCTTTCATGAGACTAAGGCAAGGAATAACAGGTAAAAGGTAAACCAAGGAAGGTGCAGTATTAGATACCAAAAAAAAAAAAAAAAAAAAAAAATTTGCCAACAGTAAGGATAGTTTAGCACTAGTTTAAGTGAGAAGATTGTAGACTGCCAAACTGGAGATTTAAAAAACCAAATTAGACAAATACCTGATAGGAATGATTAAACTACCTTGGGGCAGGGTATAGATTAGACAATTTCTCAAGGATCTTTCAAGACTTATTTCCTATGAAACAATTACAATGGAAATACCCAAAAATACTAGGAATTTTGTCACTAATATTATAAATTCTGTTGCTAGGGAAAAGCACACTCAATGCTTCTAGACAAACCTACAAGAGGGAAAACAAAACAAAAACACTTGCATTGTAGAACACTTAGAGTATGAAATGTACTCACTCCTAGATTTAGAAAATAAAAGGTACTTGTAGTAGAGCCATACTTTCTACTCTGAAACCATAAGAAAATCTAGTTTACTGTATTGAAGCTGGATTTGGCCCTTCAGTTTGCTTCTCTTGACTTTATTCAGGGGTAATTTGTCACAGTGATAGGCACTAGAGAAAGTCTTGATGGCTGAATTCTTAATCTGCTTATCTAATAAGAAATATGATAAAGGGTTACAATTAAGTTTTTTTATTCTTGACCTACAAAGTGTCATTGTATCTGCTTATGATGATAAAGAATTGTATAATCTCATGAAGAAAGAGCAAGAGGCAGTTAGCTAATTTTCTTATCAACAAACACTATAGTGCTTTGATAAAAATGAAAACTTTGGACACATAAGAAATGAAACTGATAAAAAGCATCTACTGGTTTCTGGACTAAAATTGCTAATCTTGCAAAAGGGTCCTGTTGTCATCATGACCTTCTACTAATAAACATTAAAATACAGAACTATTTAACTTAATTTTGTAGCTATTCCTGCAGTGCATGCAAATGAAATTTAATTAAAGATGAAAAAAGTTACATTAGATAATGTTTTTGACCTCCTGCCCAATTACTGTCTATAAATACACCAACCTCTGCTTCTGGCAAGCACATTGCAAGTGAAACAAAAAATACATTAAATAACTATATCTATTGAATAGAGTTTGATAGTATTAGGAAGCATTGGACGTTCCCTAAACACACAGTAAAAATCTTTTTTGTCTCAAAGACCTTGCAATTTGAAGTGCCAAAGCAGAGAAATGTGGAAATAAACACAAGCAACACAATAAGAATAAAATTAATCGTGTAATACTTGTGTATTTCTTTTTGGTCCTTTTAAAGATGAGCATATATATTTCATCACTTACTTTTCTCCTCACTTCTCTTAAGCCATTTTGTCTTTATTTAGTATTAAGCACCGATTTCTATCCCTATGTTTTTATGCGCTTCTGATTCATCTGTATCAGTTGCATTATTGTACATATTTTTAAGTGGCGAGGTTGTCACTCTTTGATATGTAGACATGTACATGACTGTAAATGGATCTTGTTATTGGATTGTTTGTTTCTTTGGATGCTTGCAAAAGGTGATGGTATACTGCCTTAAAAAAAGAGAATTACAGTAGTAACTGCCATGCTCTAGTTTCTATACTGGTTACTTTCATGGTTTTCAAGCCACAGGTATTCATGTGCAGTCCATTTGTATTTTAAAAAGAGCATATAAAGCCTTTATTACTGGAAATTTTTGATCCTCTTCTCATAAGTAGATACAACACATGGAAAAGAAGACTTTTCCTGCCTACCAATCTCCAGAATCCATTTTGAAGCATTCTTCAAAGATTTCAGTTACCAAATAAAACTAGTGTACCTAGGAAATCCACCCTGCTTCCTTCTTCCCTAACAGATGTGTCTAACACAGGTACAGGAGAAAGATTTTTTTATTTCTTAGAATTTCAGTTTATCTGTAATGTCTCAGTTTTAATTTTCTTGATAGAGAATTTTTTCCTGTACTGTACTCAATTATGTCTTAATCTCACTGTTGATGAAATGGCACTGCAGCATTCAAAAGTCAATCTTTCAGCTTTCATAATAGAAATGATGGCAAAAATAGTCATAGGCACAAAGCAGATATTTAATTGTATGTTCTAAAGAGTTGCTGCTGTTCTCAGTAGAGTTGAAATTGCCATTCATTAAGACATCAAAAAAAGTCCACAGTTACAAAAAAAGAAACATCCAAAATAACTAAAATCACAGCCAAATGCAGTAATAGCCAGTTTATCATCAAAGCAATAGTAGTTCAATGTACTCAAAAAGTGTGACTAAACTTTGTCAGCTCCTGCATTCATGATGGAAATCAGTGATAAAATCCTATTTAAATCAGAAAATACAGCATATTGACTAATTTAACTGTCTTGAAATATTAAGACCCTGAAGTAGCTACCAGTCTTAAACTGAGAAGCATCTGTATGAACCAGTGGTGATATACTTTGCAAAGAATAAAGAATTTGTAAAGAATAAAGGAGACAAACTTCTACTAATTTCCAGTGGCAGTACTAAAACAGAATCACATGCTCCCATTCATTTTTAGAGATGAATTTGCACTAAACTTTCTTTTTTGTCCTCAGTGCTCTGTGATGTTTAAATGTTAGCTCTCTTCTATCGTTTCATGAAAAAGGATTTAAAGGAATAAAAATCTGGTTGGATCTTAAATCTTTCTGCCCACAGCAGGTGGAGTGAGACAGTCAAGTCAGTTTATTTTGAAACTTACGATGTTCTGATAAATACTAGCAAATTGAAGTAATAAGAATAAATCAGTTTTAACCTAGGACTTATTCAGCCATAAAGCTATAAAATAACAGTAATTCAGATTATTTCACTCTGAAATCCAACTATTTTAACAGAACACTCTGAAGTACATGCTTTATAGGATACTGATAGCTACAGGAAGTAGACTATAAAAGAAATGTGTGTAACTTGTCCCGGTGATGAGCACGACTCACAAAATTACTGCCATAGCTACAAGAACGGATTTGGCAGTCTAAAATTTGCAGTAGGATTGTGTTAATTTTGCAACAACCACTTACAAAACCTATTTTCTGGAACGCTTTTCTCCAGACAGCACTTTTATTTAATTCAGCAATGCAGGCTGTGTCAAATGCACTTGAAGACTGCTGTCACCTATACAGAATTCCATACGTGACCTTGAAAAACTTTAGATTTACTGTTAATGTAATTTCTACAAATATCTTATAAATTTTCCACAAAGAATAAGACCATAGTTGAAAAATTATGGAAAAATGCCAAAAATGATTTATTCCTTTCATAACTTGATGTGCGGCATTCTTATTAAAAAGAAAATGCCAGTAAGGAAGATATCTATATATATTAACCTCAGATGACAGAGGAAAATATGTAAATTCCAAGTAGTGTTCAGAAGAGTGCTAGTAATACAATTATAATTAGTTTACAATCACATACAGTGAAGTTTTTGCAATTTGGATCAGTTATAATAATCTTTTTTGTGGCATACACAGTTTACAAGGCAATGCTACCTTTCAGAGAGCAAGAATGCATTCTATCCCTCACCTTTCTTTGATTAATTGCAAAATTCAATGTGTCTGGCTTTTTCCCTTCTACAGCTGTGAGTTCCTAGTTGCAGGAGTCATTAATTCAAAAAGGCATTTATGTTCAGTGTTTAACACAACTTTATGAAATGAGGGCATGGGACTTAAGGTAATGACTTACTATGTATTTACAATCTGGTGAAGTATGAGGCTTACTGAGATTTTCCAGTGTTAAGATCTTTTCCCTCTGAGATTAAAGCATAATAACAATTTTCACCTTTTTTATTAGATCAATAATGATTCTGAAACTATAACATTGCTGCTATATTCCAAGTTATCTACATTTAAATATGCATTTTAAAAGAGTCTTACTTTTATATTTTGTGTATAAGTGTGTGTTAAATTCAAAGTTGCCTGTATCAAACAATCTTGAAAGACCATATAACATGGACTAGCTATGATAATAATCATTTAATAAAAAGTACCTTTCTGATTTTTTTTACAGATTTACTGTGTATCTTTTTCCTTTCAAAACTAAGAAAAATCTATACGTCTTATTTCAAGAGTTTGGAAATAGTGGTTTTTAAAATATATTTTGTGTAATAGGTTCCCAGAACGTAAGGCCAGAAGATCTCATTTCAAACATCTAATCTGACTTCATAAAGACCTTGGTTGAATTAACTGAACTTCAAAATAACTTCAAAACTCCCAGATTTATTATGGGTAAATTGTTTCTAATATTTTTAGGGAAGGAAAATCCCAAAAGACCCCCAAAACTAACTGCTTTCTTATTAAAACCCTTAAAAAATAAAGACCAGAAATGTGCTGACTAGTCAATTTTATATGGCTATTAATATTTTAAAAATACAGACCTATTAAACAAGTATTTCTCTCCCCTACTGAGGATAGAAAAGAGTATAAAGAGAATGATGATGCAATTGTATTTTGAAATAATGAGAAAATCTCTTAAGAGAGTTCAAGGCGGCTGCCTCAGTTAGTTAACAATTTTCTTGTTGCAGCAGTAACTTCAGATTTTGAGAAGAGACAGAAATCATTTGAGAGTATTCTAAAGAAAACTTTAGAGTCCTAACTTAGCTCATATTTTCTTGAGATTAATAATTGAAAAAAAAAATTTTTTTTCATACAAACATAGTCATACTCTTGTTATGTGAACAATTAATAAGCTCTGATGTAAGAGGAAAATGAACAAACTTTTGTAGATTTGTAAGAGAATAAGAATGAGAGTGACTGTGAGACTGAAAAAAATATGTTTAGTAATGAAAAAATTCATGAGTTCAGTAAAAGAACAGCCTTGGCTTGATTGTACTTGCATTGTTATAAAGAAAACTGGTGATGGGATCTTCAGTCTGGCAGAGATATGATAAGATTCAGTGGTAAACATAAAAACAGTAACAGTGCAGCATAATGTTAAAGGCAATCATACAATTTATAAAGTGTCAATATTTCATTTTACAATACTAAAAGAGTTAAAGTTAAGTCTGAGTACTTTTTCTAGGAGATATAGCTCAGTTCTTAATCCTTCTTCCTTATGACAGGTTTAATTTCATGACCAGCACAATTTTGGCCTCCCACACTTGTCTTCATGCAACTGGGACTCAGTGGTAAAGAAAAACTAGAAGATAATGACTATCAATTATGACACTTTTAATATTAGAGAAAGGCAAAACAAATCAAAAAACACAACTAAAAGAGGAGTACACAAGCAATTATTAACTTTGCTTAAATTCCAAAATTCAAAAAATCCCAAAACCGAACTACAACACTGTTTTGCATGTTGTTTTGCCTCTAGGCAAGACTGTCATCTCATGTTGTGGTCACCCCTGGTAGGCAGCTGAGCACAGAACAACCACTCGCTTGCTCCTCCTCCAGTGGGATGGGGGAGAGAACTGGAAGGGTAAAAGTGAGAAAACTCATGGCTTGAGATAAAGACAATCTTAACAGGGAAAGCAAAAGCTTCACAGGAAAATAAGAAATTCATCTACTCTTTCTCAAAGTCAGGGAGATATTTTGCCATTTCCAGGACAGTAGGGACCAACACATGTAACAATTACTTGGGAAGAGAAATAGAGGAAGTCCAAATTGGCCCCCTTTGTCCCTCTTTCCCCCTGCTGTTCTTGCTGAGCATGATGACAGACAGTGTGGGGTGTTTGGGGTCAGCTGTCCCAGCTGTGTACCCTCACGACTCCCTGTGCACCCCTACACTGCTCACTGGTGGGACAGTGCTAGAAATTGAAGAGACCTTGACTGTGCAAACCCCGCTCTGCAACAGCTGAAAAATCCCAGTGTTGTCAACACTCTTTCGGTCCCAAATCCAAAACACAACACCATACAAGCTACTAAGCAGAAAATTAACTCTATCCCAGCACAAACCAGCACACCTTATTTCTGTAAGCTGTACATACCTATTCACTGTATTCCTGATAATTAGAATATTTACAAAAGGGCAAGATATTGACAAGATTGCCATTGTAAGTTGCTGTCATCATTTTAAGAAAGGTTTCCCTAACTTTTGTAAATTAAAAAATAAGCAAGCCAATTCTCAAAAGAAACATTATAATGAGAGTGAAAAATGAATGAGATGTGAATTTAATTCCACTATTTTCATTTTGACTTGGCTTCTACATCCTTTCCAAAAATAAGTGGTCTAAATGACTTCATGTTTAAGTAAAGAAGCTGCTAGTGCTTAACCATATAAAATCATCTAAATAGCCCATTCAAAATCCTTGAGAAAAAGCTCTTATTAAGTAGCCTCTTACAACTCCATCTCATTTCTTTTGATTGTCTCTGTAAAATCAAATGGTGGAGGCATGCTGACCTGAAAACTTGCTGTGCAGATCCAGGCTGGTGCCACAGGGAGGAAGGAGAGAGTTGTCCTTAGCTTCCTCTTTCTTGGAGTAACAAGACTGATCTGGGAACAGAGCTCTTGGTTTGAGAAAAAGGTCAGAGAAATGACCTGGATCAGCTCCAAAGTCTTTTAAAAATATCCCTTATCTCTAAATAAATGGAAGGGGGAGGACACTCTCAGTCATTGTTTTCGGGATTCATAATGAGCTGTTGTCATTTTCTGTTTGGCCTCATTTCTTCCTGAGATTTTTCATTGCATGTTTTAGCTGATGAATATCCAATCTGCTCCTTTATATGCAGTATATGATAGGTAGATAATCCTCATATCACAGGTAGATAGTTTCATCAGTTATAAAAAGAGACAAAATGTTTCTTCTAATAAATCCACTCTATTACATATAAAAACTTTTCAGCTCTTAAATTTTTTGTTAAAACTCTACTGTTAAAAGTATCTTTTTTTTGAATAGTTATTTGGTCATGTTGTTTTATTGAGAATAATCGCATTGCTTCTTCTCAGCATTCTTGAGGGTAGAGGCCATTGACTATTCAACAGATGCATAAAAGAAGTTTCTTAACCATTGTCAGAAAATGAATTACTCTGTTAGTATATGGGGGCTTTATGCTTATATGGCTTTTTTCTATTTGGCAGCCTAAATGGTCTTGCTTTATTATACATAAATGGCTTCATTACTGAACAGTACAAGTATCAGGGAATTATAACCTCTCATTTCACGAGGTTTGTCATCTCAATTATCTGAGGAACAAAAAACATGTGTTCTGTTTGGAAGGAGACGTTATTTGTAAGTATTACTAGTGCCAACACAATTCACTATTGAAAGTGCAGTGATGCTATTTCTCTCTACCATAAATATCTACACAAGACAGAACTTAGTACACAGAGTTCAGTGACTCCTTTCAAAATATTTTACTTAAATTAGCAAATATGTTAGTGTTTTTAAAAAAAAAATAAGAGCTTTTGCAAAGTTCTTTTTTTTTTTTTTTACAAAGAGGACTACAACCATCTTTTCATATCTCTGTGTATGGATTTAAAACCACAAGTCTAAATTTGGAAATTTTGAGTACCTTTTAATAAAAAAAAAATTTTATATGCTTAAGATGTCTTATGGAAGGACAGTCTGCTTTTCAAAAAGACATTCTTACTGTTCACTTAGTTATTAAACAAGAGATTAATAATTTTGAAATCTGCCATGCATGATATACTTACAATTTTTCACAGACTCAGAAAAAAACATAAACATTACAAATAAATGTTTTGGGGGTTTTTTAATAGCCAGAATTAGATGAGAGAGAGTTAAAGCAAGACATTATAATTTCTGTTTTATTGTCAGTGGTATTATTGTCACTGATAAAGCAGGCTTTTTCTTAAGTTAGGAAATGTACAGATTTACTGAAAATTACTTTTTAAATGAGATAGCTTATTTATAAAAATAGATATAAAATGGATAACAAAATGTGTGTGAATGGATTGCTCTATACTTTAATCATGGATATAAATCACAGAAAGCATTATTTAAAGTTTGGTAATGGCCTAATATTTAAAGAGAGAAGCCTAACAATCCTATTCAAAATAATGATGAATTAATATTGAAGCTCCTCTCCGTTCATCTACTTGCCAAGTTTTACCATGTAATATTTATAAACACGGTTCATTTCTTCGGACCTGTTAATAGTGGTTTTCATCCTTATTTTCCCATGACTTTTTCTTCTTGTCTAATTGTGTTACACTTGCCATGATCTGAAATAGCTCTGTACTAAACAGGAAAAGGTAATAATTTTCTTGTTGTTTAGTTTGGTAATTCCAAATGAGATGTAAAACTACTGCACAGCTCTCAGTGTTTTCTGTTCTTTGAAAACATTTGTTTGCATTCCAACAAGAATATTTTTTACTTGTTTGAAAGGAAACAGCACACAAAATTTACTTAAGAGACTGAGAATGTAATAATCATATTTATTTTAAATATAAATGTTCCTTTAAAAGTTAGAATACTTACTACACAAATTTATTTATAGAAATATTATTTATATAAGGAAGAAAATTTCCATTAACACAAATACAAGGAAGGATGAATGTATCTTGAAGAAAAAAATGACCAGAAGAACTTTTTGTACAATACAATTTGTGGTTACATATCTAATTGACAACACTGGGTGATTCCAATATTATAACTCTAGATTAGTTAGCATTTCTTAGACAATTACAAAAAACGTGAAAAGGAACTCTGGGTTCTTCAGTAAAATTCTCATTTTCAGTTATAAAAATGTTTTCATACATAAATTCAGTGACATGCAAAAACCCTGATGCCCAGTATTTTACAGTTGTAAGCCGCATGATCTCAATTCCAGTTAGCAATTAAAATAATCTTAGCTTTCAGGATACAAATAATCTTTTAAAGTCATATAGTTTCAGCTCCTATGGGACAGTTCACATGGTGAAAGCTCTGCATAAGATTGTATATTTTCCTGAGCAGAATACAATTAAGAAAAGCATCATAACATGTGCTTGTGCAGATGGCACGTGAAAAATAGATACTATTTTTCTATTCTGTCGCACAGGAGAAATTCCTTTTGATTTATTTTACAAATTAGGAATGAAAAATTTCATTCTACACTTTTCATCCCACGTCATGAATGGGAGGTCATGTTTTCTTCAGAAGTACCTCATTCTTTTTCGATCACTAAGAATTGCTCAAATATCACTCAGATAGAGAATAGCAGAGCTTAATGAATTTATTTAAATGTCTCTCTTTGTTCCCTTATATCTCACTAATTCAAGCTCTTTTAGGGAAAAGAGGCATTTACTAATAAAACTGCAGGAAAAAGTAATAAGAAACAGAGTTTTCCCTTTCTTCCACAAAAGTTTAATAAAGAAATGTTCACAATGAAGTTACCTGGAATATTTGAAGTTACGGCTGTATTTGTATACCTTGTGACACACAACTATATTAGACAGGTGCTTGAGTGGCTGCCTGAGAAGCAGAACTACAACTTGCATGGGAAGACAATTTTGTTTAGATGTTCTAAGAGGAAATGTCTGTGGATTTCAGCATTTTTCCCTTCTAGAGGGAGAATTAAATTATTCACTGAGCTCTCTAGGGGTTACTGAGCTGAGATTCCTGAAGTTAAGAAAGAAAACCAACTACAGTGTTGCTGTTGCTTGTCTCTTGAGTAGACCTGTTGATGCAAAATTTAGGTGTA
Organism: Daphoenositta chrysoptera; assembly: GCA_013397915.1. NCBI lineage: Eukaryota > Metazoa > Chordata > Aves > Passeriformes > Daphoenositta > Daphoenositta chrysoptera. The sequence goes on from VZRO01006140.1 coordinate 1,335,235, forward strand.
GAAGTAAATTGCCTCAAAGCTTATTGCTTCTCTGTTTCCAAGTTTTGCATTACTGGTTAATGTTAAAAAATAATACTAAAGTAGCAGAACATTTGTGTTCTGTGGCTTCCATCTATAAGATATATTCCACTCCTCCTAGCTCTTTCAGTTGTATTTTTTGCAAAATGTTTCATAAAAAGACTAGAAAATAGAAATTTCATGTTTCAGTCACTAGTTCTGAAGTGCTTCCTTTTACGGCCAGTACTCGTCAATATTTCTGTAAACAACTCAGACACAGGACTTGAAGGCAGACTGGGTGAGTTTGCCGATGATACTAAATTGGGAGGAGCTGTTGACTCTCCCAAAGGCAGAGAGGCCCTGCAGAGAGACCTCTACAAATCAGTCAGCTGGGTAATCACCAGCTCCAGGAAGTTCAACACGAGCAAGGGCTGGGTTCTGCAGCTGGGACGGGGCAGCCCTGAGTGTACACAAAGACTGGGGGACACGACGCTGTAGAGCAGGGCTGTGGGAAGGAATCTGGGAGTCCTGGTCAGTGCGAGTCCCCAGTGTGAAGGAGGGAATGTACGGCCAGCCCTGCCCGGGGCTGCACCAGGCACAGCATCCCCAGCCGGGCAAGGGAGGGGATTGTCCCGCTCTGCTCTGCTCTGGGGCAGCCTCACCTCCAGTGCTGGGGCAGTTTTAGGTGCCACAATTTAAGAAGGATGTAAAGCTATTAGAGAGTGTCCAAAGGAGGGCTCTGAAGGTGGTGAGGGGTCTAGAGGAGAGGTCGTGTGGGAGCTGCTGAGGTCACCCAGTCTGTTTAGCCTGAAAAAGAGGAGGCTGAGGGAAGACCTCACTGCACTCTACAACTTCCACACAAGATGAAACACAGGGAAAGGCACCAGTCTCATTTTTCACTGTGGTGACCAGCAACAGGACTCAAGGGAATGGGAGGTAACCGTGTCAAGAGAGATTTAGGTAAGATATTAGGAAAAAGTTTTCTACCCAAAGAGCAGCTGGGCACTAGAACAGTGACCCCAGGGAAGGGGTCATGGCACCAAGCCTGCCAAATATTCAAGAAACATTCGGACAGTGCTCTCAGGCAAAAGGATGGGGTTCTTGGGGGGATCCTGTGCAGAGCTGGGAGTTTGACTCAATAATCCTTCTGGGTCTCTTTCAACTCAGGATATGCTATGACTCTATGATTCTATGTTTTACCTGAAAATATTTTTCCTTTAGATCCTATTTTTAAAATACAGAAAGTTTTAAAAACATGAAAATCCTGGAAGAGAAAAGCCTGACAGTATTGTTCAGAGTCAATGGAGGTGTGAGACTCAGGCAATCAAACATTCTAATTTGTGCTTACCCAGTCTGAATGCAGTGGGCATATTTCACTTCCCTGTCATGCTCTGATCCACTGTTGCTAGGGAGAGAGGATACAGTAGTAAAATGACTTTATGTACTAAAATTGATTTAAATTACAACAGTCATTCTCACAATAATCCTTTTAATTGCTCTTAGGAATTATGAAATTAATTAAGAAATATCTTGTGGCATCCCCTTAATTTAAAAAATAAAATATTGGTTTAACTCATTGAATGATTACTACCTTGTGAAAAGTAATCATATTAGCTTTTTTATTTCTATGAAAGAAAAAAAAAATACCAAAAAGAAAATGAAAGTTGAATGTCCTTGATAAAGAAAGATTCCTCTTTTGAATCCATTTTACCATCTCAGTGCCTGCCTTATCAGCTAAACCAGATGAGATTAGTGGTGTCTTGAGTCCCATTAAGAGGAAGAAAGCCTTTGTTTTTTACTTGGTAACACTCACTTTCCTGTCATTTTCTCTCTTTCTAAGCCTTTGTGTTCAACTTAAACTGCTGGGAAAATACATTAACCTTTAAAGGGAAGCGGCAAAATAATCTATTATATGAAATATAAAAATATTTCCTTCAAGCTATAGTATTTATTTTCTTTCCGTACTCATTAAGTGTTTATCCAGTGTTTACAGTTGCACACTGTTAGCCAGATTTAATTAGGTGACACAGGACACTAAATATATTAAGACAGCCCTGCCACAACTGAAGATATGTACCGGGAATCAGATGATGACAGAAATTGCAAGGGTGGCATTAAACTTTTATCTGCATTGCCCAGTCCTTGGTTCTTTGAATTCTGGAGTTCTTCCTCTGTAACATTTTAGAGTATTCTCAGTCTAATTGTTAATCACACTGCTTGACAGTGACTACAAGATGAGAAAGGTTAGGAAATTCTTTCTCCTGCTCTCATTTCTTTACACCTTCTGTAGCAATAATACAATGACAAGGTAGAAATCATTATTTTTCGTTCAGAGCACTGGAAAAAGTCACTATTCTGGTATTGATATTTTCATAGCAAATAATGCCAGTCAGGTTCCACCAGATGTGTGATGCAAAATCAGTTATGTTATACCTAGGATCTAGATAAATGCTTGTTTTGATCCAAACCATACATTTTACTCATCTGCAATTCTGGTATTAAAGGGAATGCATTCTGCATTTATATCAAATGCTCCTCTTTAATGAATAGAAATGAACAAAGAAAGAATTACATTAAAAACATAAAAGTAGAGACAGCTGGGGTGGGGGAGAAATTCAGTCTGTTCAATATAGGCAAGATTCTGAATAAGGGTCATGAATACTACTTAAGCAATGGGCCATTAGGGCGGTGTGGTTATCATGAAATAATCTCACCCCTGGAGAGATAACTATGGACCAGATGCAGCCATGTGCTTCTAAGCACCCAGGGGTGTAGTTATCATGATAATCACACCTACTGATTTTGCTTCATTGCCACTATAAAATTTCCTGTATTTCGTCTCAGTACAAACATAACACAGTGTTTAAGTATATTATTCTGACCACAGAAAATTGCCAATTAATGCAAGAATAGTTAAGTAATTTAAACTGCAATGATACTGCAAAACCATATAAGAATGTGATGGAGAGAGTAGTAAGTAATAGTTGTAGGGTAAGCTTGAAGGAAATAGATCTTTGTTTCAGAGCAGAACGGGTACATTATCAGATGTTTAAGATATTTGAAAGACAAGACCCTGTGTTCCACTGCACCAGGACAAAGCCAGAGCTCCTATCTTTTCTTCCCCACTTGCCAAATATTTGACCTCTTAATGCTAAAATAGATACAAAGGATCCTGTACCTGTAGCAAAAAGCTTTAGGTAACTTTTTTTTTCCCCAAAAACCAGGCTTCATCAAACCCCTTTGGTACCTATCTCCTGAGAAATCCCAAAGATTTGAATTCATAGTGTATGCATCAAAGACCCCACTTCCTTTTGTCTGGAGACAATGGTTGGGATGGCTGTTGGCAAAATATTCAGAGTCCCCTCAGGGAGACGAGCTGTCAAGTAATAATAAGGCAGCAAGGAGCATCAGGGAACAGGGTCTGGGCTTCTGTGGAAATACCTCTGAATCTGACTTGTTTTAAAGGCCAGGGGCTCCATCTAAAGAGTATATGGTCCTCTCTCTTCACTGAAGCAGTGTTACCTGACACAAAAGAATACATTAGGAAAAAAGGTAAACAGATGGAGTTTCATCTTCACAGCTTTAACCAAATGAAAGGAAAGAAGGGGCTTTGTTTTCTTTCCATAATTAAATCTGATTCTCTTTGAAGAGAAGTAAATTTCTGTTGCGTGGAAGAGGCCTACATAAAAAAAAACTGACGGAGCCTGGACAAAATTAAATTAAATGTTTTCATTTCACTGAGGTTTTAAGACACAGGATGATGTTTGAAATACAACTGAAATTTTGACAAACTCTTCACAAACATGAACTAGTAGAATTAGGTCTGTAGGTTTATCAGCTGAATGTCCTGTGATTCAACTAGGGTGATTTCAGTAGACATATAACACAGACAAAAATTAAGTGTAAATTTTATGATAAATATTGATGATAAACAATACTTGTTAAGAAGAAATTTTACCAGAGATAAAAGCTAAAACATTTGCTAAATGCATATAATCTAATTTCAAGTTTTTAAAGTATTTTAAGCTTTTGTGGCTGGCTCTCTAAAGGTAAGATTATGGAATCTGAAATCATATTGTTATAGAAAGTACTGACAATCACATTAGGACAGCATGATCAGAAGCTGTTAGTCTAGCTGGGTTTTTTTTTGTCTGTTCATTCAGTTGGTCGGTTGGGTCCAGATTCCTGAATAAACTACATATGAAAGAGTGGACAGAATTGAAGATAAAACTTAGCAAGACAGTTAGAAATATAAACTATGTAAGGCAAAATATCACTCTAAATTTTTTAATATCGTGTTTTCATTGCTTCTTGTTTGTCAGGAGTTCATGAGGGAGAAAATAACAAAGAAAACACAATAACTGAGACGTAGTCAGACAAATGGCAGAGCAAAGAAGTTATGAGACAAAATAGAATGGGAAGGAATCAAAAGGAAATAAAAATCCTAAAGAGAAAAGAGAAAATTTGAAAAAAAACAACTAAGGAAAATTAGGCAAAAAAATAATGAGTAAATTGTACCAAAAATGTTGCAAAAAGCAAGAGAGCATTCATATATAATAAATGGTTAAATTATTTTCATATTTATTATATTTAATATAAGAAAATGATTAATTAGTGATAAATAAATAAAAATACATCTTAGATTAATTAATATTATAAATTAATATTATTATATTCCCTTCATTTTAGTTAAATAATGGCATTCATGTACTATTAGAATTCTGTCTGAAATGTCATTTATTTAGGTTTGGAAAAATTAAATACATTTTTAAAGCCTTTGTAAAAAACAGAGTTCACTTTTTCACATTTCTAGCTCTTACAGGAATGGCTGAGGTAAAGGCATAAATCAACTTGATCAATAAATGAATTTTTGAAGACAGAATTACAAATATTTTGAGGAATCTTCAGTTTCCTACGTTGCATTAACCCTTAACAGCTTCTATACTTTAAAAAGACAAAAATTCTGAAAAATAGTCACGGGAGTATTTATGACTCTTAATATTTTTCCAGATACAAAATGCTATTTAAACACACTATTATCTTTCTGTGCTATATTTTTAGACTCCTTTTAACATGCTTTTCATATTTAAATATAATTTGCTCTGAAAAAAATGTCATACATCCCCTTACTTGAAAGTATTTTTACCTTTATTTGTGCTTGTGTGTCTGAATTTTGTGGGTTTTTTTGTGTTGTGTCATTTTGCTTTGTTATCTTTTGATTTTCAAGAAAAATGTATAAAATATTTTCTCAAGAGAACACATGCAGGAAAAGAGTCAGAGCTGATATTCTCAGATACTATTAACATGATCCAAAAGTGACTTTGTTTTAATTTTTCTTAAAAGAGTTTAGGAAAAAAAAAATCTATACCTAGTGAGGGGAAACTGAAGCTAAGTACTATAAAAAAGTGTGTAAGAGATTATTTTTGCCAATCAAGAGGTAATTCGTAATAAACCATTGTTTAGGAGAATGGAAGAAGAAAAGGAAAGGAAGGAGATAATTTGTCAGATGGTCAAACTCTGACCAATAATTCCTTTAATTGTGTGGACTGGAGCTAGTGAGCTCATCCTCATTTGACCACTAAATTAAAAATAAATAGGTGCAAATTATTCTGCTAAGGGCTCTGGTAAACTACCCCCCAAAAATTCCACAGTACATAATTTTCAAAGCCTAACTCAGAGCCCTTTATCTTTTGAGCAGGGAAGGGGAGGAGGATTCAAAAACCTTATGACTGAGCTAAGTCTTTTGTAAAAGGAACAGGGCACTGGAAAGTGATATAAATTTCTTCTTTGTCTGTATTCCTAGTCAAAAAGCAAAATATATTGAGATTAGCTCATGCAGAAACAAAATATTTTATGACTTATTTTAGCATTTATTTAAGAGTCCTTGAGCAGTAGCTCCATTTAGCCCAATGAGGTTTTTTCCAGGATGCTTAGTCACCAGGTAAACTTCTAGGAAAATAAAAACTTTTAAGAGTTAATTTATCTTTTCTTCTCCTCCACATATGTCATCCTTGAAGTACTCTGGGCTAAGGAAGAAGAATCTTGTAAAGTAATTTCATTAAGAAAACAAGCAGATGTAAGATTTTCTAATTAACTCCTCTTGCCTATTTTAACTTATGCAGATGTAAGTTATTTAATTGCTACTTTATTGGCTCTGAATAGATTGGTTGTGTTTTAATGGCATCTGTATGTTTTTTGCTTCACTGGCATTATAGGAACCATTGCTGTAATCTATATAAGAAAGCTATATTGACTTAGTTTGAGATAGCAGAAAACTACGTACTAAAAGCTCAACACACAATTTCTTATTTTTTTGCTATTTAGTGTAAGAAGTAGAACGTCCACAAATCCAGCAGACCAATTTATCTGTCTGCCTATTCTCTCAACATATATAGTGTGGGAACACATAATTGGTTTATTTTGTACTAAGAAATAATAAGTACAAATAATCTGATGAATGCAAATACTCCACAACTCAGAATATTCTACTGCTTTGATAATGGCATCAGGCGCTACCTTACTTTCCTTTGTCTCATTACAGCTTCTCCTCCTAATACAGGTCAAAATGCAAACACCATGAATAGCTTTCCCAGACATAACAGGAAAATAATAATAGAGAACACAAAAGTACATGTCTGAAAAGGTGGAGAGAAAGCAGGGATCTTAGAAGGAGAACAAAACAGAATAACCCTATTGGAGAAAAGAGGCAAGAGGGGAAGAATAGAGGAAAGGCAAGGCATAAAGTATTATGAGCATTAGCAAGAATGGTAAAACACTGTATTGCAGCAATAAAACATGCTGAAATTGAAGGTATTTTCAGCCACTCTCAAGATGGGAGATAAAATGAAAACACAGTTACATTCAATAAAGTGTAAAGAATTTATAAGAACAAAAATCTGGAAAACTTGCCATGACAAGAGAAGAAAAAATATTGTTGAATACAGCCTCTTTGATAAGGAGGAAACTTGAAAGACCCTTCCAAAAAGAGAAAAAAGTCTGTATAAAAGACAGTTATATGAAGAGACAGAATGGAAGAGTGGGGATAGGAAACTTGAATATAAATAAGGAGCAATAAGCAGACACCTAGAGCTCTGGCAGTAAGGAATTGGGTTTTAAAAAATCCATGAAAGAGAGCGGAGATCATAGGGAATAATGAGGTTCTGAGAAAGTCCCCAGTCGTGTTATGGGCAGTGTGACACTATAGGAACATGCAGCATTGCCACAACATCTTTTAAAGAATTTGAATAACACAATTTACCATTTATAATGATTGGTTCACTTTAGATTGCGGATGTGTTGATTTTTAAGGGCTTGTGTTTAAAACAGACTTCTCTCTGAAAAAACAATCTGTTAAGGTTCAATTTTTTAGTTCATTGATTTATATTATTCTAGTAAACCTGACACTTCTGCTTTATAATAACCACTTGAAATACAAGATGTCTGTTTGGTGAAAATAGTAAAGTTGTGTTTTACCTTACTGTTTATAATGCACTTCTATATTTTCTCTGTTAATTTTGCCTGGCTCATTTTTAAATTTATTTTCTAACTTTTATCAGCATTCAAACCTGCTATCAGAATTCAGAATCAGTGGTTTCCTCAAAAGCAAATGATAATCTGAACTACTAATGCTCAAGGACAAATAGTACTCAATGAAGATTGCTTTTGGAAGTGACTGAATAATGAAGTGAAGATGAAGTCTCTGGCAGTCACAGAAACAGCTTTTGAAGACTATATTCTATTTTTACAGACGATAGTAGCTCTTTTGCTAGAGTTCAATGAGTTTCCTAGAGTTGAAATTTGTAAAGTGAAAAAAGTAACATTTATAAACATTTATAAAGAGAAAATAAAGGCGAAAACTGCCACACTGAAGTAAATTTCACATCCCAAATGCAATGGATATCAGTGTTCTAGAAATCCTCAGGCATCTTAGTTTGGACATGCAAGAGAAGTGCCTTGCATAGACAAGAGAAATTCAGCTCCAGCTTGTAACAAGCAGTGTTGTTTAGTGTTGATGAGGTATCTGCTGCCAATCATTGTTCTTCCTTACTGTGTTTAAGTTAGACCTCACTCAGCCTGACAGCTGTAAACACTGCCCTTCATCTAAGACAGGATGAGTAAGAACAAAGTTAAACCACTACGTAAGTCCATCCCAAGAGTACAGATATGTCCAAAGAAGAGCTTACCCAGGGAATGAAGATGCTTTTTTGGCCAGTATTTGTCCTGAAGACAAAAAATCAAGAAATGTTGGTTCAATGGCAAAGTCAAACTGATAATTGTCTGCCCTCATACATGGCTCCTTGGCGTCCTTAGTCATGCTTGTGGTACTGTGTGCTAAATCAAATCCCAATAATAATAAATAATTAAAAAATAATAATTTTTTCTCATCATATGCCACAAAATTTGTAGCTAGGCAGAAAGAAAAAAACCCGTGAAAAATAGGAATGTAAAGATTACAGGCTGACCGGGTGTAACTTATTGAGAAATAGGTATATAAAAATAAAAAAAATATGACTTTACCCTGAGCTAAAAAGGAAGCTAAGAGTATTTAGGTTCATACTACTTGAAAAGGTCTCAGAGCAGTGAACAAAAGTAGTTTTCTTTATTGTTTGATTTCTGTTGTGTTCAGGGAATGAAAACTGTATTTGTTAAGAGGATTTCATCAAGAGAGTAATACCTTTTTCTCATCCTGAATAGATGACTCACAAAAAGTTGAATTTTTCAAGTACCAGAAAAGAAGATAAGAGAGAATATCTGCTGCAGCCTTATGAGCTGCAGCCTATTATGACTTTTGAGATCCAGACTGGTTCCCAGTTTCATGTGAGTTCTGACTGTGTTGATGGAAACTCTCACTGATACTGCCGATCTTCCTGGAAGGAAAAATTACCAGTTTACATCAGTATTCTTCAGGAAAAAGGTAATACTTGAGCATAAAATAAGGAGTTCTCTAAAATATCTATGTGTTATACTTCCCATTTATCATGTTAAGGAATGAGGTACTTATTACCAATCCAGTTTGATGATGTAATGTCATTAACTTGCTCACACTGAGGTTTTGTTGCACCCTGTAGCATAATTAGGTTAGGCCACTTGACTTTGTGAACTTGAGTCCTATCTCAAGAAGCAGCTTTCAAAGACACAATAGATACATCCAAAGCAGTACTAAGCATCTTCCAGAACCCTGTAGAAACCCCACACTGTGCTAAATGCCTCATTTTCAGCCCTCGGCACACCTGAGAGCAGTGCCTCAGTGCCGGGCTCGTCCTCGCTGTGTCCTTGTACAAGCTCAGTGCCGGCCCCCAACTCACGGTCACCATCGGGTGCTTTGCTCAGCAGTTCCGGACTCTTCACATCAGGATCTGTGTGCGGGGATTTTGCTGGGTGTGTCTCCCATGCGACGAGACAGAGCATTCACCATGAGAATGCATTTGCAGAATTCCAGACAGGGATAAAAGTCACTGGAAAACCGCCATGACTGTCAAGGTAGGCTACAGAAGTCTCTTCACATCCATTAAAAGATTATTTCCTGTTACATACAGATTAACCCTATCCAGCTATACTAATTGCCACCCACTTAAACCTTTCCCTGCTTTGTCTGTGCTTTTCTGCAGGTGTGAATTTCATGCTAAATGAAAACATTGTTGCTGTCTTCATGCCTGGGAGAACAGAATATCAAACTCAGGGAAAAAGGCACTGGTTTGCAAAGAAACTATCTGTGAGCAGATTTGACATTTAATTTCAATTTAAAGAACTGCTTTCTGCTTATGAAAGTGAAATATAATTCTCGATTCTTTTTTTAAATTCAACAATTTAGCAACAACGAAAAGATAATATGATATATTTTGGGAATAACTCTGCTCATAACATGGTTTGTATAACCAGTGTATATAGAGAAAGAAAACAGGGAAATGTACTTATTTATTGAATTTCAGGAAATGACAACTATATCATATCCTGAAGATACTAAAACATCACAATTACTTAAACAGTAACAACTTATTCTGATAACATTTCTCTTTACAAAGGTAAGATGTGAGTCACATTTTGCCCCATAAGTATGACTGAAAAAGTAGTGTTTTCACATTGTGAATGCACACATGCCTGCACAGCAGTTACCCTTGAAAGTACACATAGTTGTACTTTCTCTGCTGCTTGGAGTTCATCCAGAGCAAGTCCAGAAATAATGCTGTCTATCTCAGCTGACCAACCAAGATAATACTGATGGTGAATATTCCCAATTATATTTTTCATATTCTAATAGGAACATATTTGTTCATAATTTGTACACAAAAAAAAAGAAACAAAACAGGGTAGAAAATAAGTAATCTTCAATATAAGCACTATGGAGAAAAAGATATTTTTTAAAATCAGTGCTGGGTATAAAATTCTGACTTGCTTTTGTTTTATATTCCTCCTCCAAATGCATAAATAAACATATTATTTTTTAACAATTCCAGGTTACTTAGCTCGTCTTCCTTGCATAACATATTCTGCAAATTGTGTACACATAATTGAATATAGATTTTATATTATTCTTCTAGTTTCTTTCTTTTGTAGCATTATTTGGTTAATAATCTCTTGTTGCAATGTGATGCCCAAGAAAAAACACTCCTAATAAATACATTCTGAAGAAATAGCATTTGAAAGTACTGAAGTCATAAATTAGAATTTAATTTTCAGTGTACAGAGAAATCAAAACCAGCTTTCTGCAGAATAAGAGATTTATTGAAATATGGTTTATTCTGCTTATTATATCATTGTTCTTAACAGTCTTCCATTTGGGAGCCATTTCTATAGGCACTTTACAAATGAATACGGAGGGAAGATTAAATTATAATATCAATTTTGTATGGTGAATAACCTGCATAATTCAGATGGAAGATAAGTCTAAAATCACATAGTTGACACCAGAAAAATATTGAGTTGAAAATAAAAGGGGATCTGTACTACCTTAGTCCAAATCTTTTTTTAACCTTGTTTACCGTGAAACATGAGTGCTCTGCTTGCTCATTAGTATTCATATCAATGTTTGTCCAAAGAAGAAATGGAAATGTACTCAACCATCTGATGTCCTGTTTTATATTCCTTTGCTTTGTTTTAGTTTATTCATCAAACACTGAGAATAATAGGCAGCGAGCAGAGGTGAGCCAGCTGTCACACATTTCCCTGTATTGAAGCTGTACAATTATGTGACAGCAAGTATTGATAAACTCCAGTACAGTCGTGATTTTGCCACAACAGTCACACTAAATTCTACTTAAAAGTGAATTGTCCTAGCTCAGAAAGCCTAGTCTTCAAGGATTCCCCCCTGTTTAATAAAATACTATTTTATATTCTCTCAAACAATTTTTTTTAAGAATTAGAAATCAAAGAATCTTATTTCTTGATGACTACAAATTCCAAGCTAGTGTGACATGACAGAAAAAGGCAAATAAAATTGATCTTCTATGGTGAAGTCAGAGAATGAAGAAAGTTTTTAAAATTACCAAATTGAAAATAAATTTAAGAAATGTTCTAAGTTAAACTAATTTTCATCAAGAATAGCTCTAACACACCTTTTTTTTTTTTTTTTTCACTACCTGTACCATTTTAGGATCTTTATGAAGAATTTTTTGCCATAAATTCTTTTGGTAATATATTTGAGATTTACATTTTTCAGCTTTGAAAGCCTGACACTATCTTTCCAAAAAGCACAATACATTTTCACAAAGTGAGACAAACTCCTTCTACGTTTTAGTATTACTGGAGAAGAGCTTGCAGGGAAGAACAACAGTGAAGCTTTTGTTTTATTGTCAGAGTGTATATTAGTATTTTGCCTAAAGGACACACGTTAAATATTTGAGTTAATTTTATACATACATATATATATACATATTCTTGCAATGCCCCGATTTTTTTCTTTCACAACATTCCAACCACAGCATATTGTGAGACAGTAATAAAAAAGTAACAATATTTACTGTAACTCCAAATACTTTTTTTGAGATAAGAGTGAAATCTAGCTCAGTGCACTGAAAGTGATGCAGGATCTGTTTTCCTTCCTCTGCTTTTCTCTTTCTTGTGCAATTTTAAAATTAGTAATTTGCCAAAAAATCTTTACTTATTTTGGAATTCAAAGTCTATCCTGACAGATACAGACCGACAAAGTTAGTAATTATTTCTCACTTTTGAGCAGTAACACTGGCATTATTCTTATTAGTATTTCTTAATGAGTCAGTAACATAAGAAACATAATTAAGGCTGAAAAATTATGAGAAAAATTTATTTCTGCTTCCCTCCTCTTACACTATTATATATAAACATATACATACCGTGAAATAATCAAATACTGCAGAGCTGCAAAGAGAAACAGATAGGAAAAAGTATATATGTACTTGTTTCCCAATAACTTATTACTTAGAAATAGTTCTAGAAACTGCTGCTGAGGTTGTCAGGCCATTCTGAGGGAGATGTAATCACACATTTCCTGAGCCTGAGAGGGTAAGAAAATCTAACCCTACCTCAGAGCTTCAATTCTTATTCATATATTCATTGTGCTGTACTTGTTCATTTCTGCCAGTTGTTGACTTTAGGATTGCATTGGTTTGTTTGTCATTAGAAATGTTATTTTCTAATCAATAATAAATATCATCTGAGGAAAGAAATAAACAAAAGAACAAACAGATAGACAGAGACCAGAACTCAGTGTCTGGAGAAATACAACTCTCTATTAAAAAAACCACAACAAACAAATTGGTTGTAAATAGAAGACCCTCATTCATCATCCATTTAATAATACCTGGAGCCAGCATGAAATAATTTTGGACTGTTTATTTTTCTAATTCTTTTTCCTGGCTGAAGCTTTTGACAAGTCTATTTCTAAAGGCATATTGTTCCTACCAGCTACTGAAATTCTAACCCTTCTACAGAGCTCAAAGAGATAGATTGAGAATGAATATTTGGTGAAAAGAGATTTAAAGGTATGAACCGAGATGGTGAGGCTGATGTGCAAGAAACATTATAGATTTTGATCTGATCTTCTTTCTGGTTTTTCATATTTTAAATAAAAACTCTACATAACAGCACAGGGAAAAAATATTGGAGCAGTTTTTGCAAAAACTTTTTGAAAATATATCTCCTGGAGAGACAGTAATTTTGGAAATTAATGAACAAGAAATGCAGTTAATATTCTTGCTTTAGCTTTGCTTTGTTCTTAGAGATGATTCTTTAGTCATTCTTTCTCTTCTTCCTGATTGCTATAGACAGAGCTGTTCTTGCAGTGTTGAATATTTGCTCATGCTCCTTCCAATAAATGACTCATGAGAGCTCGTGATTACCAGTATAAGAGTTTCTACTCTAACTCAATATATTGGTACTTGTACAATGAGTAGGTTTTTCCATAAGTGCTAATGCTTTCTGTGTGTCAGCATGCCTTTCTCTCTTGTGGCTGACCCACAAAGCTCTAAGTCTGTTTCTCTTCCAGCTGTCAACTCAAGTTTTATCATTGCAGATGAGAGATGCAGCTGTGGAATAGGCTTTTATTCCAACATTAAGCTTCCCACTAGGCTGTATCAAGCCTGAGACCTTGACCACCAGATTTAAATTTAAATAATTACATACATTGCTGAGTCTGCTCTCTGGCCTGAATTTAGTTTTATTTTAGTAATCAGTCCACATAGGATGTTATCAGAGTTTAATCCTTTCCTAAGAACAATTTTGGACCATATTTTAAAAAATAACATAAATCTAGGGTTCATTTTTTCTTTTCAGAAACAGCGTGAGATATTGATATAGGATATTTCACAGTAAATATTGGTACAGAAAAATATGTAAGAACCTCTGAGATTTCTGAAGATAAACCAAACGTTTTACCTCTTCAGTGTCACTGAAAACTGGGAAATAAACTTTCCAACCATTTTGTAAGGTTAGAAAGACAGCAATACTTTATTTAGCACACGGAGCACATGGGGGAATCTCCCCACCTAACATGCACACCCAGCAGCTTAACAGACCTGGCTATATTAATAAAACCAATACATATTCACTACATCCCTATTACATATTCATTACATTTCCTGAATACATGCATATATGATACTTATTTCAGTGGACTTATTTGGATGTGGTTCCAGATCATCTAAAGAATCTTTTCTCCTTGAGAGTATCTCAAATACATGGTCAGGTCATAAAGTACTTCTCTTACTAGTCTTAGCTGTGACACACAACCCTTGTTCTCAAAGCTAAGACATCTGCTAGTACATATTAAACACTGATGTAGGTAAATAAGGAAGTGATAGCTGGCACAAGACTATTAGTCACAGATAAAGGGAATTAACACAAAGCCACACTAATCTCTGGCATTTGTACTAAGCACTATGTAGTACAAAACCAAGCATTAACCATGGATATAGGAATCAAACATTATTGTGCTAAAGTTAAAAGAATTTTCCAACATCTTCCACCACTATTACATACACTCCTTTTTAAATAAATACAACTTGTTCATTAACATCGAGTCTACTAAGAATTCAGTATGGAAACTTAAGACTTAAAAATTATCAAGAATATTTCTGGGGAGTGTTTCTCCTCAGAACTGGGTGGCAACCTGGATACACAATTCAGAAGATATTTTGAAGGTGAAAGCAATACAGTGTTTTCTTCCCTCATCTTTCTGAAGATAGATTTTATTCATTAATGATTCAAATCCTTTTGCATTCTAGTGTGTTTCTCACATTCTTGAATCTTCCTCCATTCCATTCCATTTCAAGAACATACAGATGCTCCTTTAAATTGTTTTGGGGAAAAATAATCATTATTTGAATCAAAGTGTTTTTATATAGCTGTCCAGGATGAGATGAGATCAAAGGCTAGAGGATTCCTAAAGCAGTCACTGTGGTTACTACAGTCTCAGCAGGGACTGTTATTTTATACTAACTTGAGAAAAGTTTCTAGCTTTTACTTGCCTTCAAAAGGTATAAAGCTTATTTGATTGTGAGGGGTTTTATTTTTTGCTAAAACTTGAAAGGACTGTTGTCATTGCATACTTACTTTTTAGGTCCTCTACATACTTAGAAATTTTTGCCATGTAGCTGACCTCATCTGGGCCTCTTTCCCAAACCTCACTCTACTTACTAATTATTTTTAATGCCAAAAGTCTAGGTTTTTGCTTTATTATGCTGCTCTGGTATAGCAAAGTTGTACCACACGATAGATTTATAAAACCTTAAGTAGATCTTAGCAGATGCTTCTGCTGCCAGGCAGCAAATTTATTCCTGTCAGTGTGAAGCCAATACTCTGTTAGGGAAAAATTTATCCTCTCTTGAGTTATTAAAGAAGAATTAGAACACTCCTTCTCACATTTGCAAAATATACTCTCTAAAGTTTCTTTTTTTTTTTTTTTCCCTCTTTGACTGTTATTGCTGAAGTCAAATTTCTTCCTAATCTGACTATTTTTTAAGGTATCTAGTAGTTAGTATTTTAGTACACTGCCTTAGTCACTTCTAAACCCTTTAAAAGTTGGTCTATCTGTTCAGTGATTTCAATGTTTGTGGAGGTTCAGTAGTTTTCTAGACACCACATGATACAAGATTACAAGGAAAGCTCTGTATAAGCCTCTAATTTAAAGTAAACTATATGATCTACAGGGAAAATACATAAATTTTCTAATTCACATTGTTGTTGCGATATTCTCATGTTGAATCTTCTTACCTTGAAGAATAAACTTGTGTCCATATTTTTTATTCCTGTTTTTATATCTCAGACTTTCTTTTTTCTTTTTTTTTTTTTTTTTAAAGAGTGCATACGATGGTACTTTCCTTTATTATGACAGACTTGCACTACTGGATGCCATTTAAAAACTGTAGTAGCAAAAACAAAATCCTAGTGTCTGCTGTAGTGTACAAGTCTATTCCCTTTTCTATTTTATATCCTGTTTGAAGTGGATGTGAAATAAGTATCTGTATTGGGCTATGTAAAATTAATTATCTGGCTGAAGCAGGAAATTATTTTGAAATAATGTTTTTAATATAAATATTCTTTGATTTAGTATTTTAACTATGCAAAAAAAATTGGTTGTCTGTCGAGTATACACTGTAAACACTACAGACATGCCTGGCCTAGGGACCCACAGAAATCAGGAGTGATGAGAAAAGGAAGTGAAAAAATTGCTTGAGTGTTGGTGACTTCTTGGAAGAGCAAGTGACCATGAAATGGACAGAAAAGGGAAAAGCAAATAGAAAAAAAAAAAAAAAAGTGAAAAGAAAGTACAGAGTAAAGGATAATACAGAAAAAAATATTAATGCAGAGTTTTTCCTAGAGAAGCAAAAAGCCCAGAAACAAGAAAGACAGGAATTCACAGTGAACATGGGCTAGAATCATAGGATGGTTTGAATTGGAAATGACCTTTAAATATCATCTAATCCAACACCTCTGGAATGAGCAGGGACAATATTTTCAACTAGACCAGGTTGCTCAGAGCACCAGCTAGCCTAATCTTAGATGTTTCCTAAGATGGGGCATCTTCTACCTCTCTGAGCAACCCATTCCAGAACTTCAACACCCTCACAATAAGAACTTTCTTCCTTATACCTTGTCAGACTCTACTCTCTTTTAGTTTTAAATTATTACCCTTTGTCCTATCCCAACCCTACAAAAAAGTTTGCCCCCATCTTTCTTGTAAACCCCTTTCAAGTAGTGAGAGGCTGCAATAAGGTCTCTCCTGAGCCTTCTCCAGACTGAACAACCCCAGCTCACTCAGTCTGTCTTCAAGGTGTTCTACCTCCCTGATCTTCTTCAAGGGCTCTCCTCTGGACTTGCTCCATGTCCTTCTTATCTCAGGGAGCCCAGAGCTGGGTGCAGCACTCCAGGTGAGGTCTCACCAGGGCAGAGTAGAGGGACAGAATCACCTCCCTCAACCTGCTGGCCACAAATGAATCAGTGCATCTCAGCTGTAGCCAAGCCTTTAACTGGAAGTTTAAGAAACGCTTCTTAGATTTTCCCAGACAACATTCAGACAACATCTGAAAACCAAAATGACTGTATTAATTATATATGGCTAAACATCTGGACAGTTAATGATTTTTGGAAGCAAACTAAAGCTTTTCCTAGTTGTTTTATTCTGCCACTAATTTGGTTTGGCCTAGTATTTCTGGCTTTAATAATGTAGTTCATTACAGTGAGGGGTCTTTCTAATGAGAAAGGCAAAACACTGGTTTCAAAGCAAAAACCTTTACCTACAGTACAAAGCATAGGATGGAACAGGATGCAGAACATGAAGCATCTAGTAATGGTTTGTTCTCTTTTTCCCTTATTCTGAGCACAATGTAGCAAGGCCTCATGTAATGATTGTATCTTGAGCTACATTCTGTGCATGTAACTCCCATGGAAATCTGGAGGAGCTTTGCTCTTGTCAGAAGATCACCAGCTACTGAAGCATTACACACTCCAATGGGAAAAGTGGAGGGCGTGGGGAGAAGAAAGAAAAAACAATTGCAAACTGGCTGTATAATTCTTGGAACATCTGTTTTGAAGCCATGTAGTGCCTGCCAATGTGCCAGGCTTTAATTTGGGGATCTGGCCAGTATAAAAGTACTAATTGGTGGGCAGTTTTTCACTGAGCATTAGGCACAGTAAGAGGCATGATTAGAATGCAAACTTGTATGAGCAGTTTCTC
Organism: Daphoenositta chrysoptera; assembly: GCA_013397915.1. Lineage (NCBI taxonomy): Eukaryota > Metazoa > Chordata > Aves > Passeriformes > Daphoenositta > Daphoenositta chrysoptera. The sequence goes on from VZRO01006140.1 coordinate 1,352,879, forward strand.
CACTGTTTTATTGGACCATACTCAGCTGTTTTCCCTAGAAAAAGAATTTACTAGGTATCCCATTCTGGATTTATATATTTATGTATATGAGGTGCTTCAAAGTTGAAACAGACCTTGGTCTTAGGTTTATGAGCTGCATTATGAAGGCAATTAGCCACATGTGTGAAATGGTGAGATAACTTTTCCTGAAAAGATCTATGTATTTGTACAGAAAGGTGTGCTGTTACAGTTTTATGATACATGGACCACAATTCACTCACAACCAGTCTTCTTAAAAGATAGCTAGATGACCCCAGATCATGTTTAATTACTTTTTTGGACATGTGTCATGCTGTCTGCCTAACTTTCAAAAATACATGTGTGTCTTAGGATACAATATTCCATGAGCAATAAAATTACCGCTAAATAACTGTAGAGTTTCTGTTTCTAAGGGCCAGATTTTTAAAGATATGTAGGTGCCTGGCTCCAAATATTGTCTTTCTTTTAGTTCCTAAGTAACTCGAACAGTAGAAGTTTCATGCCTCTGGATTAAAAAGAACAGCTTGAAGATATGAAGAAGCACAAAATAATCCCTATGAACTGCCAATGGAACTGCAGTAAGTTGCCATGTGAAAGATCACTAAATAAATACAGGTAAGAATACAAAATTGTCTATACTGCTATAGTGTATCATTCTTTAGGCCAGCCGCTGCTCCCAATACACTTATCAGATTGTTTCAACTGATTTAGCTACATCTCCTCTGCTGTTGTCTTTAATAAATATTTTTTAATGTCTTTCTCTCCTTCTGTCTCCTATATTACAACCTGACACCTTAAAAATCCATGGCATTCTGTTATACCTGTGTTGATGGTGTTCATATAGGATACAATACTGTCTTCAGGGGTAAGAGTACAATAAATTTTAAGTGTGCAATTTTTAGTCATCTCCCTTCTTTCCTCACCTTATATATGTCCTTAAGATATTTTCTAGCTTCACCCACAAACAGTATCTTTTCCATTCAGCTTGAAATATAATTATTGTGTTTAATTCCTTTCCTTAAAATCCTCCTCTTGACTAAATAAATTGTATTTTTGCCTAATTTTTATGTGTTTATTAATTATTTTTAAAACTTTTCTCAGATTCTTTGCAAACCTCTGTGATATGTTGTACTGTAACCTTGTGGTGTACCACCTCCTAAGTCCAGATACCAATATCAGATTTCTTCTTACAATATCCATCATTTTCATCTATCACATTTTTGCCTGCTTCATACCAGAGATCATACTGCACTTTCATCTCACAGTTCTTCCCTGAGGATCTTTGTGATGCCAAAAAGAAAACAGCCAGCTAATAATGACAGCAGCTACAATTTTCTACAAGGCTTGTGTTTGTTTTCTTTTTGGTTTTTAAAAACCGCATCCCTTTACCTTTTGGAGGATGGCTTTTTGATAATGGGTTTTCATTCATATCTGTTATTTTTTGCCTTACGTCTAGAAAACGCTACTTACAAACCTGATATATGCTAAAACATATAATGGAAAGAGGGACTGACATTCAGGTATTCTTTCAAAGGAATGGGGCGTCTTCTCCTTAGGTAAATTTTCCTTAGACCTGAAACCTCTTCCAACTCTCTCTTCCATACACAACTAGAAATCACTGGTAAATGCCATAAGGCATTCTGAAATTCTCTTCTAAACATCTGTGTAACTTTCAGATGAAAACATCACCTTCTGACTATCAAGTATCTTTCAGTTTTGGGTTGAATCTCAAAGGATGAAAATGATCTCTTGAAACAAATTGGGAAGGTAATTCTTATGTATCTAAATGACACTGATGAAAATAGTTGCTTGTACAGTGACTCTGAAGCTGCTATCCTAAAGAAATGCCAACTACATAATGGTTTTCCCTTCCAGCTGGCAGGGGAGCCACAGGGATATTGCCAGAAATAATGGCTGATTATTATAGACAAAGATACATTTTATATAAAAAAACCCAAAAGCAACTGAAGCCTTTGTTCTCTAGAAAATGATTGTCATCATTAGGGATTATAAGAGTTTATTTCTATGTGATAATATAATTCAACTAATATAGATTGTAATTGTTATGAAAAAAAAGGAGAAAAATAATCTCAAGTCAGCTTTGTTGGTGGGTGGGGAAATATAAACCACGAATTGAATGTAATTGTTATTACAGATGAATGACGTGGGACTCATTTGTATGCGATTTGTTTTCTTCTGTTAGTTATGTCTTACCCTGTGTTATACATTTGAGCCCAGGTGTTATGACTTAATTTTCATGTTGCCCATACCCTCTGTATTGCCATTAAATAGATAGTTACGAAATGCCCATGTAGCTAGCAAGTTCTAGACATAAAACTAGTTTAGCTTTAAGATTCACCCACTTTTCCTGTACTTCTCTTTTGTCTGTTGGATAGTCTGCCCAGAAGCAGTACTTTTATAAGAGTTTTACTTGCATTCAAGGAATATAACCACCACCACCCCCCCCCCCCATTTTTCTAATCCCCTTATTTTCCTTTGATTGGGTAAAAGTTGAGTTTTCACATTTTCTCTAGGATTTTGAAATGGACTGTAAAGAATGATGTCCTAGAAAAATAATTTATGTTCTGATTTTTCAAAGTGTTTCCCAATGTCGCCTTATTTTTAGGAGGCAACACTTGGGCTTGCAGGACTACTTTGGTTTAATAGAGATCAGTAATTTTGTGAGATATTTAAGATTTATCTATGGAAGATCAGTTAACTTGCTACAGAGACTTTTGGATGCTGAGCACAGCAGAAGGGCCAAGTATACTGGAAGGGTTGGTTTCTACTACATTAGGACCTAAATTAAATCTATGATGAAGATTGAAATACTCTTCCATACACTTTGAATTTTGTGTGCTGTTCATTTTAGGCATTTCTGAGCTGATAAGGACTCAATCACATTCAGAGAATAATTTCTATGATTTTAATTTAATGCATTGCACTTTTATTGGCCTAAGTCATTAAAAGCCACCCCAACAAAAACAAAAGTGTACCTTCCAGGAGCATGCATGCATGCATACATGATAATTTTTTTAAATTTTTTTTTTAATATCATAGTTCTTGTATCAAGTTCCTTGAGCTATAAAGTTCATCTGCGAATGAATTTCTCTATGTGCATAAGTACGATATACACACTGAACAGAACTGGAACAAATTGGCACTTCATTCCACAGTGGGAATAAAATACTTTTCCTGATTGCATCTTTTCCCAAGATCTAAGCAAATTAGAGAAATAAAGGCCATTAAGTAAAATTAGATTTTATGCTATTTAACAGGTGTTTTGGTCTATTTTACCCTAAGGGTAGATCACAATGCAGTCCAAAAAGTTAATTGTTTGATAATTTTACAGTTTGTACATTTATTTCCAGCAGTTTACCCTGTATTATAGTTCTGTTAAACTTCTGTCATCTATCTTTGGACCTATTCTTTCTTTAATGCACCAAAGAATTATAAAGAACAATAGCTTAACTTTATTTTGAGAGCACTTGCATCTGATATTGTCAGAAACACTGGATAAACTATCGGAGAAACAGAACTGAAATCAGGAGCTATTGTAACATATTTATATTCCTTAGGGTGTTACTGAAAGAAGAAAAATAGTATTCCCTGCTCATTTTCAATATAAATTTTCCTGAAAGATTGAGAATCACAAATAGAATAAATTGTTTCATGCTGCAGTATATATCCCCTGAAGGTCTTGCTCAAGGAAAGCAGAAGATGGACCTGTTAGTGCAGAACTATACGTTTAGCCCCCAAAAATTTGCAGACATCTTTCACATTGCAATGGTCTGATATGAAAAATATCACAAAAACCCCCAACACCCACCACCCAAATGAAATACAAAAAAACCACCTCACTGAACACAATGTTAAAATACCATTCAGCAGTCTATAGATGAGGACCGAGCTTTCTGTCTCTCATCCATGCAATACATGCCCCAAATATACAAGAAATACAGTATTGGAAGAGAATAAAACACGGAAGCACAAACTAAAACCAGTGCAGTAATACATATATATATTCTTTCTTTGCAGCTTGGAAACCCACATACACAACTAAAAATATGTTTTTATTTCTTTTCTTTCTGAAATGGGGTCACTGAAAGCTTCTCTGTAGCATTAGCAGTTAATCAGCTAACTATTGTATAAATAGCCACACCATAAATCTATTGGATTTCTGTTTCTCATATAATAGTAGCAAGCAAATTGTCCAGAAATGGAAATAATCCAGAACCTAGTGCCCCAAGATCTGAACATTTATGCTGTTCTTTTCAATTAAGGCCTGTGGATGCGTTCTAATCTCTTATCTCCTGGCAAAAACCTTTGAAGGGATTTTTTCCCATCCTCTGCCCCACCCTTTTACAAAAGCATTGAGTCAGAATTGCCTGCTTGTCTCAGCCAATGTCTCCCTAAGGTAAAATATCTAAAAAATGTTGAGGGAAGGTACCAATATTTAAAAGGACAGTTCTGTTCCTGGGAATATTTCTGGGTTTAGATACTTTCTGAGTAATTTTATAAATTTTCAGTTGTTGAGCATTTATAGCTGAAAGGACATAAAAGCAAAATTTCAGAAGGAATAGGAAGTAACATACTAATTCTAATAATTACAATGCAAGACTAACGTGAAAAAATAAAACATTTAACTTCTGGTAAAAGTTCAAGTTAGTCCTTCAACTTATGAAAATGAAAAGTATCAATATAATATTTGGTTTTTCTTGGGGTTTTTTTACTCTGTAAAAAACCTTAGCTTAATCTATTTCCTTTAATTGTTATCTATGTATTGCATATATGCTTGCACAATAAATATGCCTTGCACTATACACACAAGAAGGTAAAGTGAATGCTGATGTATGAAGCAGTGGCATTTATTTTCCTTTGAAAACAGTAGTAAGCCCCTTCTTGTTCAGAACCCTTTTCAATTCACTGAATTGATTTGTTCTAGGAAACTAGGTTTTATGAGCTAATTGACAGCTCAATTTTAATAAATTACTTTGTAAACTATCTAATAATGTTTATTCTAATTATATCTAGGTACTATTATTGTTGCAGGTAATAGTTTTCCAATCTTTGCTTTTATTTAATGTGTCTTTGCAGTTTTGCAGCAACTTTCAACCTTACAGTTATTTCAGAGTTATTCCAGACAGATGGCACATCCTTCCTTTCTGATACCTACTTTTCATCATGTCTAATGTCAGTATGTTGTGCAAAATGATTTAAAGGTATAATATAGTGTGAAATGGTTTATGCTAATAATAAATATGTGGGTATGAACTCTTATTCTAATTTATAATATAATTTATATTTTGTATGATATTTTGAGTACTTATTTAATCTCTCATGTGAATGATGTCCCAAGGTTTTTGACCTTAACCTCAGAATTTGAGTGTAGTTTGCAATTCCTAGAAATGCCCTGTCCATTATATTGCCTCAATAATAGTGACAATACTTGATCTCGTAGGCTGTACTTGTGTTATAAAATCAACAAAATTTTCCTTGTCCTTTGTGGAACAGATGGGGCAATTTCATGTCTCTCATTTTATCAAACTTCTTTGAACTTAAATTATTGATACCATCAGCTAATACAAAAATGCAGAAGAAATGTATTAGATATGACAGCTCTTTACTACTGGCAGGCAAGTTGTGACCAACAGAATTCCTTTGTGATACTCAATAGCACTCAACCCAAGGTTAGTGGGTGTGGATGCTTCAGGAGCTACCAGCTAACATTGTTTTTTCTTTCTTCTGTCCCCAGTTTATCTTGGGTCTGTTAAACAGTGCCAATTTACAATTAGATTATGGGATTAAAAAGGTCTCAGTAACATTGCTGTATTCATTTTTTCCAATGGAAAATATGCATTTTTGTTGAGAGAATTAAGTAATCTGAAAGACTGAAAACAATATGTATTATATACAAGCATGCAGTAGAAATAAATACAGTAGACAGAATGTCCGATTATAGACCTTTAGTCTGATCTATGATGGCATTTACATTTTATATATCTCAGTTTGTACTAAATGTGGCCAATTAAGGAAATTTAACTGTAACTTTATTCTCTTCCCCTCGGCAGTTCTAATTTTAAAGTAATAGTTGTAACTTAAATAGGAAAAAATGCAAAGCTCTATGCTTTTCAGTTAATTTCAATTTCTTTAAAATACCCCTAAAGAATTAAATATACTTTATTTAGAAAAAAAACAGAGGAACTGAAAATCTTTGTTTTGTCATAGTTTTTTACCCAAAGCTGAGCTCATGAAGATTTAAAAATCAAATCACTACAGTGACTCCTGCTTCGTTGACATAGTGCCAACATAAGCACCATCTTTTAAATGAGATCACTAGGTGTGAGTAAATATGCAGTACCAAATATCCCATATTTACTTTTTGAAGCATGTTTGGAGAGAATTAAAAGCAACTGAAGGGGATGAATAGGCAGAAAATAAGAAACTGCAGCAAAAGAAAGGGTTGGGGTATGCAGTTGTCCTCTCAGGATTTGCTAGCTAGAGTTCCGAAAAACTTGTACTATCCTACACTTGATGAAAGTAACAACTGCTTTATCTTAAATTCTCTATCAGTAGCACTGCCTGTTAATGTTCTATTTATACATAGCATATAAGACTGACACATAGATTTATAAATTTTAAAGCTGTGATTTTAGGTCAGGTTAATAACAAATTAGTGGATGGGCAAGTGTTCTTTAACAATTCATGAACTACTTGGTACGTCCACTTAATCATAACATACCCTTTGGAAAGTCTTTCTGGATAAAAATGAATAAAAGGTGCCATACAATTAAGTATTTTCTATTCACAGTAGGTAGCATGTACAGTACATGAATGGGCTTCCATTCTGATAATCTATTTTTGTTTTATGTTTCTTCTACTGCTGCTTTTCATATAAAAAATTGATCTACTATCTTATCTTGACAATCTGCTAAGAGTCATGGTCTCTTTCTGTTGGAAATTTCCTATGAACTCTTTAGGGTGTTTCTATCAAATTATTATCTAGTAGTTTTTAAAAGATTTGGGCCTGCTATGAAATCCCAGCTAACAGAGAACGCTATTTTTGGAATATAGTATTTGAATAATGAGAGCAATCAATTATTTCACAGACTGAATTTTTTATTCTCTGGTTGCATGCTCTAAGAGGGACGATCCATGAACCAAGAAATTATTTGTATACTGAATCTCTTAGGAAATGTGCAATGTGTTTGAGGATCTAAAAAAATAAAACATGAGGTAAACAACGCTGCAATCTGTAAAAGCTTTACCAACACTTATATGGTGCTCCTTCCACTAACAAGTAAGTAGAGGTATGGCTGAGACAGTTTCTGTAGAAGTCTTCACTGGATTCACAAGGCACAGGGATGCCTTTTCATTAGTTTTTCCCTACATTTGCTTGTACATATTTTTATTGACTTCAGCAGCTCTAGGGTGCCACCGTATGTTACAGATTTCAGACTCAGGAAGCCAAGTTTGATTAGTCTGATTAGTCTGAACCAGTAAGTATTCACCAAGTGAAGAATATCTATACTCACCTCATTTCCTTGCATATCTGCTGACATAATCTTTAATATGTCTGTTCATATCTCCTTGTTCTGAGCAAGGAAATCCTGGAAAAACTCAAACACAAAAAGCACAGAGGATGGCAGCAAGGACAGGAAGCTTGGGAGAAATACAGCAAAAATGTCTAAGCAGCCAGGGATCAGGTTAGGAAAGTTAAGCCCATATAGAATTAAATCTAGCCAGGAACGTCAAGGCCAAAAAGAAAAGTATACCAAAAAGAGGTGTGTCAGTGAAAAAAGTAAAGCTAGGGAACTAGTTTTGTATGCACTCTGGAAGGAAATGGGAGATCAGGTTACCTGGGACACCGTGAGAGAGCTGGTTACCCAGGACATACAGATGAGGTACTCAAACAGCTCTTTTCTCTCAATCTTCACAGGCAAGTGATTCAAGTTGCTGGGGGCAAAGGCAGGCACTGTGAGAACAAAGAACTCCACGCAGTAGGAAAAGACCAGACCATCCAGACCACCTAGGGTACCTGAATTGTGCACAAGTGCACAAGTCCATGGGACCTGATGAGATGTACCCACGGGTTCTGAGGGAACTGGTGGATGAAGTGGCTGAGCCACTAACCATCACATTTGAGAGGCTATGGCAGATCAATGAAGTTCTCACTGACTAGAAAAAATGAAACAGTTCCCCAGAACTAACATCATCCCAGAAAATGGCACACAGTAACCTCTCTGCTGTCTCCCAACTCTCCTTTACTTTATTCGTGGAAGTGGGAAAGCTTTAAATGTGACACTAGTGCAACATTTATTTTATTCCCTATTCATTTTATTTCCACTACTGCAGCTTTTGAAACTGGGGAGAGAATATTTGGAGCTAAAAGAAAACACCAGATTTTACTGGGTGTAATTTAAAGTAAGGTAGGCAATGTCTGGCCTCAAGACAGGTTGATCAAGTCTGTTTGATTTACTGGCCAGCAGGACTAGACAATCTGATGATAGTAGTTTCTCCTCTGCAAAAAACTGTTTTGAACATTTCAGTAAGAGCAAATATAGCCTCTTCGAGTATCACACTGTGCTTTTCATTTCAGGCAGGCATTTATAGAGACTAACTGCTCATTGTCTCGTGACTGGTGTAATTGCTTTTACTTGGACAAATGAATTATGAAATAATGCCATTTTCATTTGGAAATTTTTGCACAGCTATATACGACAGCATAACATTAAAAAAGGCATTGAAATGTCAAGCATGCTTATAAAACAAAGGAACAGCCTCTTAGTGAATGGTCTACGGTAGGAACAATTCTTTAGGGGTACTTTAAGGGAAATATTTCTAAATGCAGATACACATTTTCCAGATCTGACACATTTCCCTTTATGCTCTTAAAATCTATGCGACCTTAAAATCTTGATGTACTAATACATCATGTAAGATTTAAAGGCCCTTTTCTTTTTTTGAGAAATAAAAACATTTTCTTATATCAGGTTTTGGGATATTGGCAGTAGTTTAAAAACTACTTTATGCCAGCTACTAAATGAACATGCATTTCTAGTTATGTGGCAGATTGCTTAGTTCAAATGTATGGGTGAACACACTTTATTTAAAATATTAATTCCTACTAAAATCAAGGTCTTAAGGTCTTAAGCTCAGCACAAACAAAAAATGCAGCAAAATTCAGACAGTCAAGTGTGTGCATGTGTGCATATTCAGCATTCTTCAGGTGCAACCACGAGTCAAATCTACCATACAAATGGTAAAAACTAGCAATTCTATTATTTATTTCACTGTCTTCTAGGAGATTCCTTGCAGTTGCATTTTATTTTTTTTTCTGGACAAGAGACAGCTTTCAAAGAAAGAATTGGCCAGTGGCACTGCAATGTATCTCTGAAGCCTGTAAGACAGCAGAAGGTATGTAAATTTGATCTACTTGTAAACAGATTAAACATTGTTGTCTTTGGTTCAGGTCACTGTATTTAACACTTTTTCAAGAATCCTGTTATTGAGCTGGGTTCATCAAATGAGACATATGCACAACACAGCTGGGACTGACTGACTGAGCACAGATGTGCATCTACTAAATTGTTTGTGACAGCGACTGTAGTTAATTGTGATGGGTGACAGGTACGTTGGAGGCCAGTCAACTCAGTGAACTGTTGATGAGTGTGGTATGAGACATGGTATATATTAACAGCAAGTGGAAAATTTATGTCACCCATGACTGAAAATTCAAATGAAGTGCAGACAAATAAAGCAGATTGGAGCTGTTCACAACCCTTTTCCTTGCTTCTACTTTCTTTCTGTCCTTAATGTTAGAACAATGTGATAAAGTTTATTTCTTATAAACATGGAATATGGTAGTTTCGTGAAAAAAATTTTTCACTGGAACAATTATTATTATTGCTGGTACTATTATTATTAGCTGTAGGAAAAAAAAAACCAAACCTTTGGTTCAACATACACAGTTTCTTCCCAGAGTTTCATTTGTGAACTCAATCAATACCCAGTTTTGTTTACACTTTATCTGTGTGTGTTTCCTTAGACTAAGTTGTTGTGGTCTTTCTTCTCCTCCTTGCTACCAATTCTCCCTTATTAATGTACTAATACGTCAAATGAACTTTCTCTTTCCTGTTGTGAAGTAAAAGCTGTGCAACAACCACATTTCATTTTTCTAAAACTGAATTTGGATACCTTGAGATAGAATAGTAGTCATAGATGATTCAGTGAGAACCAGACATGATAGATTTGGAGAAGCTCTGAAAGAAGCCCTGTTAAACACTATTATCAGCAACAGAAATTCGTGTTAACTATGCTTAGGACTTAGACACTGGATGAAGCAGAGCTGTCAGACCCATTTTGGGGGACAGAAATGTTTTTACTCAGGGCTTTTTCCTATTTGTACAACCTGAGTGGCACAGAAGTCACTTTGAGGTATCCAAACTAACACTCTAAAGATTCCATAGCATGTCCTCTATTAGTTTACCATACCACTGAAATTTAACTTTATTCTGTCACTATCTGATGCTAGTCCACCAATTCAATGCCAGAGTTTTATAAATTAATATTTCTAATGTTACAAAAACTATAGCTAACTAGATGAGTAGGAGGGCTATGAATATGAAATATTCAGCAGAAAAGATGGGCACAAATAAAAAACATTGTCTCTATTTAGTCACATAAGAGATTCTACAACTATTTTCTTCTTTCTTCTAAGCCCCTACAACTTCTGAAAACAAGCTGGGTATCCTACCAGGAGAATGTGGGATTATAAGAGTCTGCATAATTTTTATGTGAGCTAGATATTTATGTCTCTCATGCATGTTTCCTTCCCTCATATGATTTCTGCTTAAATAGATGATCCCAAGGTCTGCCTTGGGAATCCAATGCTTATTTCCATTTTGGGTAACAGGAAACTCACGCTGCTGTTTCTCAGTTCCTAGACACACACTCTGAGCAACACCCCTTTCTCCTCTTCTTGTACCAGAATTTTAAAGCCTTCTATGGCTACTGGTTCTTCAATAGTTCATTGGGATTCGTGATTAACGTGGCATTATAGTGGGGTGAATTTCTACTTTTTACAGTATTCCTCTGTGTCAGCTCACATCATTAACAATCATTAAGCATGTGGTCTTCTTCATCTGAAAAGTGTAACAGGGACGTGGAGCCTACCTGCAGCTTAACCTTCTACTAGAAAAACAGTTCTGATGAGATGCACTTCTGTGATACTCAATTATAATGGATTTATATAGAAAGCATAGAACACATCTTTTACACATTTTGGAGCACAAAAACCACATTTTGGTCTCACAAAGTGAAGAGCTGTAGCAGGACTGGAATGCATGCAGCTACTCATCAGATGAAATTTACCTACAGAGGCCATTTTCTGCAAGATGTAGGTTTAGCAGAAGATGCTGAGTTAGATGAAAATCTTCCCCAAAGAGTCATGGAGGTCTCAGTGTCAATATAAAATTGGCATAAGTTTCCAGCCAAAGGAAATAATGTTTCCACTGCTCCTTCTCTATCCACATCTCTGTGGTCTAGAGATGTTATATCTGGGACAGCAGATAGATACTGTAAAGAACTGAACTCCATGCTGGTAATATCTGGGCACTGAAATTGTGAGGAAAAGCAGGTTCTGTGCTACTGATATTATCTGCCTGCTGTTCCAGCTAGCTCATACTCACTATGCTCTGATAAATGCTCCAAGGCTTGGAGGCTTCTGAAATTCTAAAGACTTCCAAAAAATTGTCCTCTCAGCTCAATGCTAGGTGAACTGAGGACAGAATGGGTGAATTAAAAGATAACTTTCCCATCTGCATTTTCACATGATTTGGTTTCAAATAGAGGAATTGAGCTGAAAGTCCTATTAACATCTAAATCAATTGTGCCAGAATCACATTTGCATTAGGCTACAAGATAAGAATAAATTGAAATTAAATACTCTTATACAGGTGTATAGGCTTGTGTCTATCTTGGTGTTCAGGTGAGAAATTTATTCCCCTTAAAGCAAGACTCAAAATGAGACTGTACAGAAGTTTTGAAGAATTCTATGATTTGTTCCCTGTCAATGGCCAGAAAAACATTATCAAACTGCTCTCTTTTAGTCTTATAGATTAGCTGAGGGGAGAGGATGTTTTTGTTGCTACTATCTGATGTGATAACTTTGTGGCACAGCTCTCCACATTTCCTTATCCTTTTGTCTGGGCAGAGCTGTTCTCTATCAATCTGCATCTGGTCCAGGTGGTGCAGCTGCAGAGCAGTGATTGCACAGAAGAGCACCAGGATGGCAAAGATAAACGCACTTGCACAGTGAAGCTTGCAGAGTGGCATGCCCTTCTGAGTACATTATATAGGAAGCTCAGTAGGAGATAATTAAACATCAAATCTGTGTTTCTTTGAGGTGTGAAAACAGTGGTTTGAGACGGTATAAGAGAGGACAGTGGCCACACGCAGAGCAGAGTGAGTCTTTCTCCTATTAAAGCCAGAGGGAAAGGGATTCCTCAGAGAGAAAGAATGAAACACAAATGCTTTTACATGAGGTTGAATTTTTAAGGAAAAGGGCAGGAGTGCCCAGCCAGGGCCAGGTTGCAGTCTGTTGTTATGGCAACAGAGGGAGAATCTCCTATGAAAGAGGAAAGAGAGGGAGTGGGAGGGCAGAAAAGAAAATGGTTTCAGAAGGAAGGCAAGAGGGTAGGAGTTTGTAAATGGAAAGAGAACAAAGCTAAGTGTCAAGGTCAGCCAGAAATGCATCTATGTCCATGATGACTGAAATGCCCTAAGAGACCTTGTGCACAGCCATCCCCTTTGTGGGTGGGCAGATTTGCTGGGGTCACTTCCACAGTCGTCATCGGGCTGGCAGAACGCCACAGCGCCCTGTCCTCCTGCACCCACTCCAGCTGAGGGCTTACATCCACCTTTGTTCACTGCCTGGATGTGCATAATACTTACAAGGAAAACTCTTTTCATTGCCAAGGACCCCTGCATCTGCTACCTTTTTAATAAATTGAACTGATCTCAAATGGTAAACTTGATTTACTTCTTGGGGTATGTTAGGTGATGAGAGCTAGTTCTTCAACATGGGAAGCTCCCTTTTCCCCCCAAGGAGCAGGCTTTCTAGACAGAATACTATTTCTAAGGTGCACTCCAAATATTCTGACTACCGAGATGTGCAGATATTTTTGTCAGAAATAATGTCTTGATACATGATGGGTCCAGTAGAGAGAATTATTTTCACTCATAGCAAAGCAACCCAGCAGGAAAGAATGGAAGTTCAGTATGAACCAGACATCTGGCTGGCCAGGGATGCAACTTAATACTTTGCTAAACAGACTCAAAATGAAATCTCTGTGCCCAGTGCACCAGAAGGAAACATTGTAAATCAGGACTAAGCAACACAAAACTAAGACTTTTCTTTCAGTCTTCATAATAAAAATCAAAGAAAAATAAAGAACAAACTGATGAAACTTTCCCAAGGGGAGATTTCTGTTTTCTTTATTTTTTCTCCCTTTCTTTCCTGAATAAAAAGTTCATGCTAGTCATGCTGTTCATGAGTCATTGCCATTGTGAGAGCATGGCTGTCCCTGCTCCTCTAGCACTTTTGAACTGGCTAGCCCATTTCTATCAAATATGACAGAGAGATAGAGTTTTCAGATGTTCCACTCTTACAAGTTCTGTGAAAATTGTTAGCCAGGGGCAAGAAAAAGGCTACAATGATACCTACACTGAGGGAAAGACCTGAGTATGAACTGCACTATTACTGAATACACACATTTCTTGTGTTGAAGAGTGTAGATAGGAGGGAGAGGTTATAAATGTTTTAATTCTTGGAAAAGCTTCAATCAAAGTTTGAACTTTATTAGATGCTATCTAGCTTTCATTTTCCTTCTCTCTTTCCCTCCATATATGAGTTCTCTAGTGTTTAATAAGGACAGGAAACATGCTGCAGGCTTAGTTTACTTCATTTAAAAAGCCATCTGATGAAATACAAATCATTTGAAAACACAACTCTTAGTTCTAGTCTTTGTGGAACTATTAATTACTTAAAGCAAATGATAGTTGCATTACACTCTCACAAAAAAAGTCTTAAGACCCCTCAATTGTCTTCCTATAAGTCTTCATTTATTTTCTCTCTCATGTCTGAAATATTCTTATTTTCCACATTTTTCCCTTAATTGCAGTTTCAAATCGCTTCCCCGGAAGATAGCGTGAATATCCTTCTCTTCTTTCCCACAAATATTCAAGTTTGAAATGTAATTTCAGTATGAAGACCAATGGAATTCTAAAAACAATGTCTAGAATCTTATCTCACCAAGTCATGTGAAATTCTTTTAATTTAAAACAAAACATCTCTTCTTCTCTTATAGCTCCTAAAGATCTCTTAAGCCTCTGCAGTACCAATTTAGCCTCCTGGTCCATTATCATCACACCCATTTTTTGCAGGGGAAGTCATAGAATTTGGTGTCCTCTTTGTATCACATTATGCTTTCCTCACTTTATTTTCCAAAACAATAGTATTATTGATTTTATATAGTTTTTAATTTCATCAATAGATGTGCCTACATCTGCCATCTACTGGTTTTTGCTTTCTTGAATCCTATAATCAAAATAAAGATTGATAGAGTATTTGGACCACTTGGACTAAAATAAAAAATTGTGAAGGGAATTCGAAGATTTACAACTGGGATGTCAAATGTTGAGGATTGAATCAGTTTAAAGTGATGGCTTGATGAAGACTGACTTTCACCTTCAGAAGAGATAACAGTGCTTAGGATGTAGGATCCCTGATGAACTACAATCTATTATACTGTTAATTGGACAGCAAGAAATTAAACATAAATCATTCAACAGAATACAGTGATATAAAATCAATTAAGTCATTGCACTGGAAAAAATATTAAGTGCTCTGCATTAGGGAAAATTATGAAAAAGAACATCAATTTTAACAAAACTTTTGTTTGATGCTTGATAAAGTTATTCACATAGAGTTTGGAAGATTTGAATTGGCTTAAGGTCTTTGATTTTAAATCAGGAAAAACACTTCTAATATCAGATAGTAGGGGCAAATAACCAAGCAACCAGTGATCATTGTAGTTATATGAGTTAAGGACCAAATTCAGAAATAATTAACAGATATCTAACCGTGATAATTTTCATCAGATTGCACCCATGCAAAATGTGCAAGAAAAATTAAAACCTGGCTTTTGAAGACATAAACTCTAATTTTTCCCTTACTTATCTGTAGTGAGACAATCCATGAAGTTTAATTTCCAGACTCATGTTAGAAGCAGTCTAAATTTGATGGTTATGCAAGGCCTGAAAAAGAAGTGAGTTTTCTGTAATTGCTGTGATTTGGCTGTTTCACGCTCACTCTGAACACTCACCCCTCTCTGACAGTGGGGTCTTGAGAAAGCTCCCCATTTCCTCCATCTCCACTTAGCTAGCTTATTCATTTTCACTCACCCTTCCAAATAAAACACTACATTAGATAGTTTTTCCTTTTTATTTTAGCAAGATTTTCAATATGAGAAACTAGGTGAACCTCCTTCTGGAAGTAGACTTTCAGAAAGAGGGACAAATCCATATTCTTTATTCAGTCACTAGAAAAACACTGATGAGCAGCAACTTCTAAACAGGAACTTGTAGGAAGACCTCATCAAGCTGCTTCAGGACTGAGCTAGAAGTTAAGTGTTCAGGTTTATTAAATAAGTTCTTTATTTCACTTTCCAGAAGCATCTCAGTTAGCATTGACCAAGTGTTTTTGTCATTTTGAACTTGCAGCTCAAAATCAACACCCAGAAATACGTCTCCCATAAATATACTCAAGCCACCAGTTAAAGCAAATATCTATGATACCTTTATTATTCTTGCAACAACTACTTGCATTTTGCTTATAAATGTATATATGCTCCCCCACACACATACAAGTCTCTCGCTATAAAATTATCTATGTAAAATATTACACCTAAGGTCAATTTTTAACAGTTTCTTTGCATACCAACTTTCTGCCAGTGCCCACAAATTAAAATCTACAATTGTTGATGTTTTTAAATTTTAAAATTTATTTCAATGTTTCTTCAAAGCATTCATGTTTGTGTTTTTATTAGCAAATATGCTGAAAACAACCTGTCATTAGATTTAATGAGAATTCCATATGCCAGCTCAGTATACAAAACAAATTAAGTCTATAATTAACTTATTAATTCAACACAGCACTAATTCTTAGAATTTTATCATTGCTTTCTGTAAATGGAAGTTTTAAATTCACAGCCTATCTTTAGTACTTGGGAATAGCTCCTGGAAACATGACAGCTGCTTCCCCCTCCCTGCCTCCCAATTCTACTGAGAATCAAACCATTAATGTACTCAGGAGCAGTAAGGTAATTATATGTTTTACTAGGTTCATTAAGAGCTCTGAAAATATATTTCACTATAAAATAATTTCCATTCTCTTCAAATTGTCTAAAACATGAGGGATTTTTTGTGAGAAAAGGCTAAGGTGCTATGTTTCTTTACTTTAGACAACAACCTCTTACAAATCAGTACTAAATGATGCACAAAAATCCCTCGGTATCTTAAAGAGGGAAAAATTACATAGGTAAACAGATAAATCTTTAGTACATTTGTCTTTATGGGAGCAGCTCCTGCTGTTGGTCTCTAACCTGGAGGGCATTATTCTTTTCTAAATTGCCAGTAGTGTCTCACAGCACAGTGATAAATAGAAACCACTGAAAGAAATAACGTTCATTCTAACACACAAGAACTTTGCAGACAGACATTGGCATCTGAGAACAAACACTTACACAAAATAGATTAGTTGCAATTGTAGAATATATCACTCTGGTTCCCTATGAACAGGCATTATCCCAGCTGTGCAAATAAGTGCCTTTTTGCCAATCATTAAGTAATAAATACATTTAAGAGAGAGTGTAAAACTCGAAGGAAAACACAGGAAAAGGTCTTTCTATATCAATTCTGTTTTGTATGAAGCCAGTGATGTATTCCCAGCGCTACTTTAAAAAGTCCCTAATAATGTAGATTCTTGTGTGTTGTTTTCTGGTAGAAAGTTTCTTTTGTCAGACAATAAAACAGAAAAAAAACCCAAGTGCTACAGAATTGCAATTAAAAGTACTAGTTTAATAATAGAACAGAAAACTCCCTAGCAATTTTCTCTCATATTTATCATTTCACCCAAAGCACATATGCCAAGGCAGAATTTTGTTTGTTTCTCGTGATGCTGGAGTAACATTTAGCTATGCTGTTTGTGTTTTTCCTCATTAATTGTTTCAGAAGTCTGACAAAATGAAAACTGCCTTGGAAAATACAGTTATTTTGTTTTGTCTGCTAGATGCATGGCATAGGAATTGCTTTTAAGGATTGATTTCACTAATAATTTGGGTTTTTTTTTTCATGCAGCCAGAACCCTAAGAAGGTATTGTGACACTGCCAGCCATTTTCCCTACTGCCTTTACCCTGGCCACAACACTCTAGGAATTCAAATGTCTGGGATGGGATCAGCTATCCGGTACAATCAGAGCAAACTTACCCTAACTACTTGTCCTGTCTGAAAATTTTCTTGCTTTTTTCTTTAGGTACCAGGAGCAATTAGGCAGCCAGAGCCTTCCTTGCTCGTGGGGCAAGATGTATGTTGGGAGGGATGGGATGTGAATGGGGGAAGGTGCAGTAAGCACAGCAGGGAGTCCAGGCAAGGACAGAGAAGGGTGGGAGAAAAATATGACAGTGTGGCCACTGCAAGGAAAAGAGATGGACACTGGATGTATCAAGGAGCAAGTAGCCTGCTAGCAAGTCCTTGAATGGGCATGGATGTAGCTGAGAAAATTGTACATCTGCATGTCATCTTCTTTCCTCATAGAAGCTGCATTTTTTCTCTGTCATCGTTAGACTCCAAGAACAACCCATTTTTTCAAGTACAACATTTTTTGGTTTGTTCTGCTTTAATATATACAGGATTCAGTACAAAATCTGTACTTCTATTGACATTTGGATTGAATTAATGAGATGGATTTTATCTAGGACTTCATGTTTGAAAGTTAACTGGAAGCTCTTTCTATATTTTCTCTGTGGATGCACTTCAGCTGAAGGAGGTAGTGGAAATAGAAATGTCCTTTTTTTGTTGCTGGTACAGATACATTAATTTTTCTATACAATTATATTTTCCTACCAACTGCTATGTTTGCATGCTAGACCTTTTAATTTATTTGATTACAATACAAAAAATTATATCTTTATAGTAAATTCAACTTCCTTATTCAATATGAGTATTCCCTACAGTTCAACAGTTGGTTTAGGGCAGTATAAATAAGTATTCACTTCCAAAACAGTGAGTGGTCTTACTTCCTCCCTACATCTGCTTGTACATCTCAAAGCAAAGGGCATGTTGAACAAGCTTAAGACTAATCCATCAGCACTCCAACAGAAAATACATAAAAGACGTTGAAGAGGCTTGGGTAGAGTCAGAAGCAACTGGGGGGAGGAACAATGGGAAGGGAGGATAGAAGTTCTTCTGTCTTCAATTTATGTTGGTGCAAATTTTAATTAGATGAAATGGATTCTTAAATCTGTGTTAGATCCAGGTCCAAAATGTAGAACAAAGGAAATGTCTGTTTGAGTTCCACAGGCTTCTGAAGCAGCCTGCAACCTTCCCTGACCTGGTTTCCGGAATGTTTCTTCAACAAAGTAAATATGACAACTGTGCTGACTGGGACATTTTCATTTTCCAGGGTGCTGAAGATTTCTTAGAATTCTTTTTGTTCTGCCTTCATCACTTTTGATCAGCTTTGCTCATCTTTGTTTTACATTTTATTGTCGTTCCTTTCATATTCATTTTCTTGTTATCTTTTCCATCCATCTGCTCTGGAGGATAGAATCAAAGTCTTTTCTCCTATTCACTTTTTTCTAGATTTTCTCATATTCACTTTTCTTTAGGACTATCAATCATTTCAAAGACTAGAGTAAAAGTTTTATAATTCTCTCTAACTATATACATTTGCTAATCATACTTTCAAAATAATGCACAGGACACTTCTCTTGCCAACTGCGTAGTACTGATTCATATTCATTTACTCCATGTCTGATTGTAATTAATTTAGAAATAGCTGAACTGGCAATAGACTAGCTAGTTGGAAAACTGTACCTTCACAGACTTCCAAAGTCACCTGTGAAATTATGGAGTATTTCTTTTCACTGAAGCCTGAGCTGCCACACTGGTACTGCAGCATGTGCTGCTTTCTGGTCCTACTCTTATAAATAGGGTAACTAGCAATTTTGATTGAAGCATTGTTATAACTTCCACTTTAACCTTGGACTCGAACCTTGGACTACAGTATAAATTGACCCCTTACAATGTGAATAGGGTGTGTCTTTTGAATTTTGTTGTGATTGGGACTTTAAATTGGGAACTTCATGGATAGTTGAAATTGCATCAGCTACATATAAAATTTTCTCTGATTTATAAGCAATAAAGCATGTACAATCAAATGTGTAGAAAGTGATAAGTGATAAGTGATAAGTGAGATTATTGACAGTATTCCCATATTTCTTGAAGCATGGAATACTATGTTTTTTCCTATTATTTTTTATTTTTCAGGCCTTTAGAATTGCATTAATATTTGCCTTGAGGAAGAGATCTGTAAAAACCATAGGACTAACATTCTTATAAAATTCACATTCCTTTGTTTGACTGTGTTGATCAAGAGGCTTTGTATAGTCATCCTTGAGGGAGAGTAAAATTCCTCTGGAACTTTTACTGTCCATCTAATTTTATAATTCAACAGTGAATCCAAACAGTAGTGTGCAGGATTAACTGCACAGTAAAAAACTCCATCTCTACAGAGGGAGGTACTGGTCTGAAAATAATAGTTTCCAGTTATTAATAGCATTTTGTGTAAAACTCATATGATCTAAGAACACACTACTAATTTCTTCTTATATTTTAATAATCACAAGGGCATGTTATGTGTGCATTCCTACCTTATCCATTTGCTCTTTCAAATGCTATTTTAAAATCTGTTAGCCATGAACGCAGTTTTTTGTTTCTTGGAGAAAAAAAGCATACTGACCTGAATAATTTTCATTTTCGAAAATATGGTAATGTTTACCAATCATTGCCAGTATGGTGATTATGTCAGTACTTACCCAGTATGAGGGAGAAGTCTGGAAAGCTATGCAGCAAGAAAGAGAGTCAAGAAAGATGGGTTCATGGAAATGATAAACAGACACAAGTGTTACGAAAATCAAATAATTTTATAGTAGTAAGCAATCTGAGAGGACAATAAAATGGTTAATGAGTAGCTAAATTTATTTTAATCAAATATATGGTTGACTTTATAGTTCTGAGTATATTGAAACCCTGATACTTTTTTCTAAAAAAAAAATCTTCCCAGATGCTCTAGTAATGCGATAAAACCATTTGGTTTCAAATTATGTATATAAGTAAAGAATTAGTGTATCATGATATAATAAAATACAGTGCTGAGCATAAAAAAACAGTATGAAAATTAAATGAACTTACATTAAACATATGTGTTTGGAATATGGCTCCTGGTAATGAAGCAGTGGTTGGATATGTTTACCACATCAAATAAAAAGAATTCAAGAGCTTAAAAAAAAATAACCATACGTACTCCTTCTCAATTCATGTAACCTTAGAACAGAAATCTGATGAGCAAAGTCAAGTGTTTGAAAAATAAGATGACAGTGATGTGTGGATATTAGAGAGATTTTTACTGAATTGTAAAAAGAATTATGAATTACTCTGTATTCTGTGGAAATTACTAAACTGTGGAATTACTAAAATATAAGGACAAATAAGAAATTCTCTGCCTCAATAAGCAGAGATTGAGCACAGAGCAAATTTAAAACAGATCCAGCAAAGTGTGAAAACTAAAGATTTTCTGGTCTTTGTAGAGTATTGTCACCAGTTCTTCAAGCAAAGCAAGTGAACACAAATTGGTCTAGCAAACATAGAGCCAGAAGAATTGTTGTACACTAAACCCAAGGGAGTAAATGCTGACTGGATTATGCATGAAATCCATTTTCCAGGATATCCCATCAACCTGGGCATTTATTTCCAAATATCAGTACCATTACACACTGGTAAAGGAGATAATTCAGTAGTTTCAAAAGCAGGTTTATTAAAGATATGATAGTATCTCTTCTATTTCTACTAAAACCCTGAAGACCCAAGGGAAAATTCACATGACATAACTCAATAGTTTCAAAGACAAGTTTATTAAAGTTGTGATAGTAGCTCTTCTGTATCCACAAAAGCCCTGAAGACCAAAGGGAATATTCTTGTGAAAATCACATTTCATCACCAAGTAGTTTGGCATAAGTCTGTTCTCAATCCAATAAAACAGAGAGTGACTGAAAATGCAAGAGGACATGGGACTTGCAACTGAAGAAAGTGAGTTTCATGGACTTTTGCAAAGAGGCTCAATATATTAAACATAATTGGCTTAAAACGTCAGTTTTCTGATGCTTTCACAGATGAGAAGAGAGACAGGAGATGGGAAAACTAACGCAGGTAGAAAGGAAATATTCTCTCACCTCATCCAGGTTTTCTCAAGGTTATCATGTTAAACTAAGAACACAAAGGAAGCCAACAGAGAAGAAAGATTTGGCAATGGATTTATTAAATCTCTTCAGAGGGAACTAGGCTATGTCTGTTAACATATTTACATTAAATTGAAGTCAATATGAAGATGGGAAGAGTAAACAAAATTTGATTTCTATCCTGAAATAAGTTGATGTTTTAAAGTAAAATTCAATCTGCTCAAGTCAAACAAGTAGATGATATAACTAAATTACTAACTGAATAAATAAATAAATAAGTGGATTTGGACCTTATTGGCAATATGTTTTCTTCACTCTCATTGCGTGGATTATGATATGTTATTCTATATGACATACTACTAAATGCAGTTACACAACCAAGATCAAACCATTGTAAACAAAAAAATCCTGATGATTGGAAGAACAAAAACTTGAAGTTTGAGGGTTAGGGTATTACCAGTACAAATTCAAGAATCGAGATGCTAATTACCATGAATTTGTGTTTCTAAATGAATGTACTTAAGCATTACTTTTTGGAATGTAACTCTAGTTGAAAAGAGAGAGAGAGAATGAGAATGAGAGAAAAATACACCATTTTCCAGGGAGACATCTATGTTTCTATAAGCTTCTGAGATACACAGGAGGACAGTACATTTGAAGTGGGGTAGAAAATCTGATAGACAAAAAATACTCCAGCTATTTCGGCTTTTCTGTACATAAATAGATTTTAATAAGGCACTTTTGATTAGCATCTTCCGTATTAACAGGACTGAACTTATTAGGTAAGCACCATTTTATTTGAAACTAGATTTTAAAGTCCAAATTTCTAATTTGTACAGATCATCTAATTTCCAGCAATTTGGCATTCTAATTTAATATTCAAGAAATTTCACTAAATTCTATTAGCTTAAAAACCTTATGAAATGTTAATTTTCTAAAAATTGTTTGGTAGTGCATAGTTATTTAAATAATATCAAATTAATTTAGGGTTGGTCTTAAGTCAATAATAGTGATTTATAAAATATATTGTCAAGTTTAAAACTTCTTAAAGGTTCTCCTGAGCATAATAAACTTTAGGAGAAAGGTAGATGGGACCCTACCAAATTGCCATCATATGCAGCTACTGAGTTGTGATGTTACATCAAAACCGAATGTGTGCTGTAACAAATGTAACATGGTCTAGTAAAACTTTGGAAACCAGTTTTTTCAATTTTCTTTGGTGTCCATGCAGCACTTGACAATAGCCAATTCTCAGATGATTTCAGACAAAATAATTAGTTTACTAAAAGTCATTTCTGCAGATACTCGGATGTGAAAACAAGGAATTTGTTTGTTTAGAAAGGTGTTAACTTATCTATATCCTGAGGAGTTGAAAGGTCAGTCTATCTCCTTTCCATGGAAACTGGAAGCAACAGAAATGAGTAATTCTAGGCTAGAATTAGTGAAGAGTTAGGAAACACATGCCCAGCCTTATAGCTAATCTTCAGTACAAAGGTGTTTCCAGATGACTAAAGTTGTAGATAAAAGTGTGAGCAGATCTGCCTCAACATAATTTATGTATTCCCTTGAGTATTAAAACTCTAAAGTAGGATATAGTTACAAATGCAGACAGGCAGTTACAAATGCCCACACCAGCTTTGGTGTGAGAGCCATCTTGCCAAGTTAGGCCTAAAAAAACAATGCCTTGTGCAGTTGCTGTAACCATACAAAGATCTTAAAAATGTTTATCTCTTTCATTTAGGAGAGTTACAAAGGGAAAGGAAACCCAGGGTAAAGCCCAGACTATTCATGGCACAGGACAAACCAGTGCCTTCATAAGCTGTGAGCTGGCGTGTGATGCTCTGTGAGTTATCTGCAGAGACAGGAACACGTGCCTGAATTACTCCTGTGAGAGTGCTGAGAGTAATACGGTCTCACCCAACAGTTAGGGCTGTTAGAACTAGGGTGGTCAGGTCACAGATAAGACACCATTAACTTGTTAATGATAGGTCCTCAAATGTTATTGATTTTTATTGATTTTTATATCTTTTTCTCTTCATGGTGGTCAAGGTTGTATTAGATAGAAAAATGAAAATTCTATTAAAAATATTAATTCCTCCATGTTTTAGCATTTTAGGTGTAGGGCTTTTCTTGAAAGCAAATATTATTAATCATAACTGTTCATAGCAAATTTCTGGTTCATATAATTAGATAATACATAACTGATTATGATTTCTAAGTGGCTTTTATTGCAGCAGTCAATTCATATACTGATGTTAAAAACTTCTTACCTGCTTCTTCATTTGCCATAATGATATTTTTAAAGGAATATTTCAAAGTTTTGAATTAAAAGCTGTATAGAAACACAAATTAATTACAGAATCATAAAATCATACAATCTTGAAGGCTGGAAGAGACCATTAAGATTATCAAGTCCAGCTGTCAACCCAGCCCTATCACTGTAACCCCTAATCTACTAAACCACGTCACCCAGATGCATCATTCCAGGCCAGCTGCAGGTTTAGGAAGCTGTAGATTTCAGGAAAACAAAGCCCCACTAATAGGGGGCTAAATAGCATGCTGAGAACACTCCCCACAATCAGGTCTTGTACTATTTACATATTTTGATTTTAATAACACCACTACAGTAGGTTTAAAAGACCTCAGAGAATTAGAGTGGTAGATACTGATTCTTACCTGTAATATTTCTGTAATCAGATTTTCTAGAATAATGCCTTGAAAATCTCTGCAGCTAAATTTAGAAACTTTTAAATAGGTGTATTTAGTTCCAAACCAAGAATTTCTCTCCTGCAATTACCCTCTACATGTGTGTTAAGTTGTTAGATACTTCCTAAGTTGTACAAGAAGGTATTGATCAAGCGATTTCTTCATTAATTTACCTGTACTCTTGTCAATTTAAAACTAGTTTGTTAGAACAATAAATGGAACCAATGAAAAGCAACATTGTTTTGGAGATTGGTTTGTTTTTTGCTTTTTTTTTTTTTTTTTTTTTGGAGACTTGTTATTTTACTTATCCTGGGTTTTCTTAAACATTTTAAAAAGGAAGAAAAATCAAGAATCTCCTCAACTGTACCTTTTTTTCCCTACACATGTGAATGAATCCCAGTTCATCCCTACCTTGATGATGAATATTAGAATTGAAAATAACTTTTCAAAACTAATAATACACATCATATACAGTCATGTACAACAAAGCTTTCTGACTAGAGTCTCCTAGCAGCTTTTCCATTCAATTTGATATATTCTTTAGACTTTTTCAAGACCAAGGACTTTTTATAATAATCCGAAAAACACAGGCCCTGACTGAGCCATAGTAAGGGTAGTCAACAATAATGCAGAAAGAAAAAGACTATATATTTTTTCAGTTCCTTTTAAGGGGCATAACTTCAAATGAAAAATTATGAAAGTACATTTAAGTTCACTCAAACTGATGTAATTCCAGGCTCCCTGGTCACAAAGGCTGCTTATTCTCAGAGCTGATCCTGCATATGCTAATAACATTATCCAGAGATCATGAAGAAAAGACAAGTTCTTTGCTTCATGCAGCTATACCCCTTTCAATCAACCTCATGCTGAGAACCATTTATTACCATAACATATGACACAGAAAATCTTAAGAGGCAGTAAGGGGCAAATTTTCAGATTATCGCATGCCATTCTAGCTGTGACTTTCTCATTAACTTTAAAAGAATCGTGTGGCTTAGACCAGCTCAAAGCTCTGAAATATACCCCTACACATGCCCCAGAAAAAACCTTTACAAACATAATAATTTTCCATATTTGACTTAATTTCTATAAAATAACGGAAGTCAGCAACTAAGCAGACTGTTCACAAATAGTCTTCAAACTGCAGACAGCCTCACATTGTGTTTGAGGTGACCTTGTAGCATGCACGGGGACAAGCCTCAGCTCTTCAGCAATTTCAACTCAGGAAGGGAGATAAAAGAAAAGGAACTTCTGGCCATAAGGCACCATTAATGATCCTACACTACAGTTAGCAATCCTGGAATTATTTCCTTTGACTTAAAGAAGCTTGCAAAATGCAGTTAATGAGAAATATTTTTTTTTAAAAAATTTAGAAATCTAACTGAAGCAACATGGACATAAAGGAACAAAAGTTTATTAGACAGGCACCTTAATGTGGTGTACAGGTTTATGCATTCAAAATGAGAACGTAACAATGATACGCCACCTTTTTCATCCTTTATGCTCAAATGGAAAGTTTTTTACTCCTCTCTACCCAAATCTTGCTGTCTATTACATGCTCAAAGGCCATAATTATTTCAGAAAAAGACTTTTGAGAAAAGCACATAATTAGTCCAGTGCAGCTGGTATAAACATTACTGGCAGGAGCAGTAGTATCATTAAAAAATTGGAACTAAAGCACACCAACTATACTCCAGGGTAAGTTAAACACACAGAAACTCTAGTAAATATTTTAGCATCCTGGCTAGTACACACTCAGGGCACCCAATTTTTTTTTAACACCACTGATCCAGACTCGACAGAAAGTCATTTCTGCCAAAATGGAACTATAGTGCATTCTGGTTTACATAAGTTTAGTAAGGTGATTTTCTTTGACTCCTACACAGAATTAGACTGCAGTAGAAAAAAGGCAAGTTTGCCCCAGAGTCATGCAATGATATTAGAATTCCAATTTTTATTTCAGCTATTTTCTTCTCTATGAGAAAAGTCTTTGAAATTATGAACTGGAATGCGAACTAATTTGTAATAGCTGCGTGATTCTGTAGGGAACCTCATATAGCAGCTTTCTCGGATAAGACATATCCCCTTTTGTTGCGACTTTCTCAGAATGATTCAAGAGCCTAGCCTGGGATGTTCTTGGAACTGAGATGCCTACAACCAGAAGTACACTTATTGATATGTCTATTTAGATGCCTTGAAAAATTGCGCTTCTAGAACCGTTAGCATCTTATGTTTAATTTTCAAACTGCTTGAGGTCTAATCCTAGCCATATGTGCATCATTATATTTAAGGACAAGCAGTTTCTGACTCTGCTAGAGACAGAAGGGACTTTCTGTACCTGAAAGGTCTGAAGGTGTTAATCTGGCAATTATATTTTGGAGTCATCTGTCTGGTCTAACACCAGTCTGACACCAAATTCCCACAGAATGTCAGCTTATACATTAGCTTAACCACCAAAAAAAAAGTTTGAACATGGGTTAAATGATCTTCAATGGTCTTCAGGTATTCAGTCATATACTTTACCTCCACAATGATGAGAAGCGCTTAAGTGAAAGGATAATTTCTGACTGAAGTTTTTGTATAGTGCTTCAAAAAGCTGGAGATTCACTAGATGGGAGGGAGACAGTTTCAGGAATCTTGTGGATTAGATACACATATTGGCTGCTCTTGCTCATTATTGTGCTAAATATCCCTAAGAGAAGGAGCAACCTAGGAGGGAGAGAGGACAAGGAACCACAGCAAGGAATAGTGGCTGGTCCCTGTGGTCAGTCAGGAGACACTGAATGAACAGTCCTCGATTTCAACCACACTCTATACATGAGTTGTAGAAAGCCTACATATTGCAGTAGACCCAAAGTACCTCTTTTTTAAAAAGCTGGCTAGGGAAATCTGAGCCAAAGATGTATTTTAGAACTTTTTTTCCCTCCCTTGCTTCAACTTCACTTTCTTTTGTCTCTTCATCCTTTTAGCTTTCTGAGTCTTTCTTCTCCTTTCCTGCATACCTTTTTATATGTTCATATCTATTTTTCTCCCCCATCTGTGTCTTTTGTGTGTGAACATTATTATCCTTGTCACTGTATTTTTACTGCTCATGAAAAATAAACACTTGAGAAATAATCACTGCACAGTGGCCAAACAGAAGGCAATCCTTCCTGTAAATACTACTTTTGTGTAATGGGCATGGTCAGATCAGTGCTAGAAATGTAGTGAGAACAATTCATCTACATCATTTTTTTTCCTCTACAGAAACATTGCTGTGGTTCTTTCATACTTTAAACTCCATGTAGAATTTATCTTTTTTTCCCTCTCTTATTTTTTAGGCCCTGATCTTTCATACTTCTACTTTATGAAAAACAGTCTTCTGTCATACAGACTCTCTCAAAGTCATCATTCATCCATGTGTTAAGACGTCTGCGAGCTTTCTTTTCCTACATCAATGACACACAGTTTTCTTTTGACTCGAACACTTTTTGTTCTTCCTATTTTATAATGCATGCACAGTTGTGTTATAAAGACTCATCAAAGTCACCACTGTTCTACATTTATCTGCATTGAACTGGCTTTATAATTTATTAGTCTTTTAAATGTTCTTTATATTTTCTATCTAGTTACATTCTCCTTCATTATTTACTGTTCTCTATCATCTCTTTCTGATTCACATTTCTCTGCTGTTTGACTTTAATATTCTGGACCTAAAAAACTTGACACTAAATCTTCAAATTCATAAGTCTTAGCACTGATTTTATTGTAAGTTAGTAATGTAACTTCTTATAAATTAACATTATTTGAATAAACACACCCATTCCTGCTTTGGGAAGCTAAAAGCAGTCTTTTGAAGCACTTTGTGAGGGTGTATTAATTAAATCCCCATTGATTTTCATGGGAATAGTGTTGCTTTAATCCTGAGATAGGCTTTGGCACTTTAATTGAGGATCTAACACACATTTAATAAAATGACTGCCCTTTCTAGAATCCAACTGCCAAATTGTGCCCTTGAGCCATCATGCCACTTCCAGTGGTTCAGTGTGTGGCATGCCAAAGCAAAGGGGAAACTTTTGCCCACAGCATACATAATCAGACTTTGAAGAGCAGACATTTTAACTCGCACTTGTTTAACAGTCATTAGAATTAATCTCAAGCATGGATCAAGAGAGTAAATCTCCCAAATGCTTCATATTTTTAATGATGTCTTATGATGGTAGTAAGCTCTGCCCAGTGTGCTCATCAATCCCTTTACCCTGGGAAGAGAAAAATAGTTCTGTTTCGTTTATTAGGTGCTCTGTCATTTAGTCAGTGGTGGATGACTCTAGAAAAAGTAGTTCCACCTGGTAAGGTGGACTGTGGGAAAGATCTGTGACATTAAATTTCAACAATATAAAGCCTATGAGGCAAAGAAACAGGTTAGAAAGTGTATTTACACATAAAGTACATTTGAGAAGATTTCCATCCATATTGGATTTATTTTTTTTTGCTCAGTTGTGAAGTTTACTGAAAACACTGCCAAAATGGCAGTCATGTTCTGTAGTCTGAAAGAGCACTAAATATTGACCAGTCAAACAACTTCCTTATAAGCCCTGCAGGTGCAACAGATACTTGAGTCTCTTGCTCTATATTAGTTGCTTTTCTTTTTGAGTGTATGTCCATGCTTGCATAATCTACAAGGTCCAAGAGTTCATCAGCCAAAACACTGAAAAGGACAACTGTATTAGCAACACTATTTTTCCATCCAGGACATTTTTTATATGCTTGAGTTTTTGCATGCTGGGGTTCTTATGTTTTATTTTGTGTCGTCCTGTGGTGCTAAAGAACTTTTAAGAAGAGAGAAGGCATCTCTCATTTTCTTTGCTGTGTCTCATTGCAACTCTTTCTTCTCTCAAAGTTTCTTCTATATTTATTTGTCCGATTGTTATAACCAGCTCTCATGGTTTACACCCAGACAGCAACTAAACACCAGGGGCTTGGGGGAGAACTGGAATCCTAGAAGTGAGGAAACTCATGTGTTGACATATTTTAATGGGGAAAACAAAGTAAAACACTCTGTATGCAAGCAAAATAAATAGGGAAATAATTCACTATTCCCTTTCCATCAACAGGCAGGAGTTCAGCCATCCCCAGGAAAGCCACGTTCCCTCACAAGTTAACAGTGACTTTGGAAGACAAATGCCATAGCTCCTAACATCCCCCTGCTTCCTTCTTCTTCACCTAACTTCATATACTGATCATGATGTCATATGGTATGAACCCTCTCTGTGGCCATGGGGTCAGATGTCCTTCCTGGCAGATTTTCCTCTAATATCTGTTGGCATTGGTATCATTTAGAAGAAAAATGTGTGCATCTAAGTATTAAGGCTTCACTAAAATTATTGAAAACTTCATCCTTTTCAGTTCACCAGCACTATTTACTACTAAATTAATAAATTTTATTGAGATTTAATTCCTACTCTTTGCTGCAGCTAAAATTTCATAAATTCAGAAGTTGTGAGATAATCTATTTCAAGAGTATTGAAACCATTGTAGAAACAGTTTACAGAGACATCAATCCATTCTTTTCCTCAGGCCTTTGGTGAGAATTCCTGCAGTTCACAAAAAAAGATTTAATGCTCTTCCACACGAGCAGGAAGTGGATGTTGTGACCAAGGGAGGCATTGCTGTAGATTTAGGATAGGAGATACGTGTCTTCACTAGCTTTGCAACTCTCTTCTCAGTGGACAAATCATGGACTGCAGATGCAGAGCGCAATATTTGTCATGAAGAATACTTGCTGCCACTTTGATTCGTCTTGACCTCATTTCCTTTGTTTGGAACCTCGTTATTTTCAAAGCTCAAAGCTTTTCAAAGCTGCGTTTATTATGTGCACTGTGTATAGTTTGTGCACATGATTAATCTCCCATTTGTGCTGATTCTTCACCTTTGGAGGCCAACAAACCCAAGGATTTCCTTGCACTCTCCCAAAAGATCACTATTCTTCATTTACTGGATTGAGCACAGAACATTTTTAGAGAAGGATCTAATAGATTATTCAAAATGAATTTAAATATTGAGCCTTAAACCTCTTAGATTTCCACTTTCCATCTTATGGAGTTATACAAATGCATTGTAATGACAGAATCAAAGAATCATAGAATGTCCTGAGTTAGAAAAGACCCACAAGGATTATTGAGTCCAGTTCCTGACCCTACACAGGACCTATAACCCTCCTTTCCCAAAAGAATGGTCAATAACCAGGGCAATTTTTCTTAATATAATGCAAAACAAGCTTAATTGTTAAAAATGCTTCACAGATAATAGTGTCTACCAACTCATATGCAAATATCACTGAGGATATTTTCATTTCAGTAAATCTCTGCATTGTGGCTCAACTTTGCCTCTCTCCATACCAAAGTTTGGCAATAAATACTGGCTAGTGACATATAAAGTAGTGCCTACTTTTGGTAGATAGAAGATCTAGATAGAAACTTTAGGCAGAGAGTTATTAAAGATGTTTGTCACCATTCCACTAAGAAATCAAATTGCATGTTACTTTTAACTTGAATGGAATGAAAGATTAAAGCATTTGCCTTAAATCAAGCATATTTAACTAGACTGCAAATGAACACCATCAGAGAAAGATATTTAACCGCAGAGAGTTGTAAGTTGATTAATGCAGATTTTTCTTTTTTTTATTTATTAAAAGAAGCTGATAATTTTTAGTACACATTTTACATAGTACAAAGTGAAAGGAAACCTAATTATTAACTCATACTAAGAGATAAAAATAGACATGAATAACTACCTAATTTTACACATGATGCACATGTGCATTTGTGCATGTAGAGTGAAGGGACAAATAAAAAACTTTAAGAAACCCCAACTTTCTATGTACCAAGTATTTCCATGTAAATTAGTCAGAAATGAGTACCTGTAAGAACTGTTAGTGTGAATTGTCTTATTGCACCAGCTGATTGTGAAAAGGAGAAATGGAGCAAGAATATGTTTATTCTTCACAAGATTCTTCCTAACTTCCCTCACAGAAATGTAGGAACTATGTGGATCAGATGGCTGCATCTGCTTTGCAAAACAATTGCTGAACTTGTGAGAGTTCTCATGAAAGCAAATGTGCAGGTGCATAGTGTGTGGCAGTCATATAATATAAGGTTTTAGAAATTTGTACTTCTCCTTAATGAAAATGTTAACTATTCCCTTTTATGGCCAAATAACCTATTTCTTAGGAATTACTATCTATTTTTTTTTTCCTTTTATAATTACGCTTTTTTCTGATTAACAGGAAAATTCCATAAATTCCTTTTATCACACTTAAAACATGGCAAATGAAGCAATTTGTCAAAAGAGAAATCAAAAGTCTGTATTGTTTTGCTTCAACTGGAAGAACCTTTATATTAGAGAAAAAAAAAAAATAAACTGGGTTATTAGCATTTCTGGCATTCTAATTCCATTGTTTTTTTCTGAGTTTCAGTATATGTTCTCTTTTATAAGACTTTTCAGTCTGGTTATTTCTGTCAGACCTGTAATTGTAAAGTCATTCCATTCTACATTTTCTTCAGATATCCTTTTTTTTTCTGACTGACAAATAAAGATGGCTTTAATTTTATTATGGTGTATCCATAAGGACTGCATATTGACAGTATTTATAGTTTCCAAACTTCACAGAGTTTTTCAGAAGAATAAACCAAAACCAAGAGAAAAACTAAAGAAACTCAGAAGTTTCTAAGATGGCTGCAAAAAGACTATGATCTGTACAAGAGTGCTGGCATTCTATTATTGTCACAGTTAAAACATACAAAACATAATACCTATTGCTACAGCGCAAAGTAAAACAATTACCCTGAGAATCTTAATTTAAAAATCAGAGATTAATAAACAGATACAGACTTTTTTTCACCTTCATAGCTGGAAAAATTCTTGCATCTGTGCAATCTTCCAACAGTTAGGTTCTGAAAACTGGAAAAAAGTTAAGAAAAGCCGAATAAAAGACCTTAATACAGTTATTATATGACACATAAGTGTCAGTTTTAGGCAGTCTGGAAATACACATTTGCGATCCATGGAAATGAACTGCCATATGGTGTACACAAATCAGAAAAGAAATATCATAAAGGTGTAAAATTGTTTCAATAGGGATGTGATTGTCTGAATTATTGTAAAATATGTCCTGCAATATATTATAAGAAGTAAAGACTTTTCTGTCACCTGGCATTGTGAATTCATGAATAATTCCTAGAGATAACACAGAATTTTATCTACTTCACTCTTTGCAATTTATTTTCTTGAAATTTCTGCATTAAAGGAAATGAAAGAGAATTCTTTATACTTATTTAATCTTTGTTTCTTATCTACAGATATGGTATTGTGAATGTGATCATCACTATAATGTAGAAATACGAGTCCCAGATACAGGTCATATGAAACAGTAATATTGGTCCAAAAATTCTTTTAAACATAAATTATGTAACATCAATTTTTGGCAAAAGTTTCTAGAATCTGTCAGTTTCCTTACCGATGACTTAGGGTGTCACTTCATCACATTTAATTTTGTTTACCTCATTTGAAGAAATGCATTATAGGTCTTGGTCAGAGAGTGTCTTTTTTTATTATTACTTACTTATCATAACAGCATTTTAAGAATGTCATAATTATTAAGAGTGATCTATTATGTGACTGCAGCTTATGCCCATTTTCATTTATTAATGACAAAATGCAAATTTTGCTATTTTCACCATGATTAACTCTTTATATTTGTTCAGGTTTAATGTAAGATGTGAAAAACTGATCTCTTGTTTTAATGACAATACCAATTACATTTGCATGACACTTATTTCATATTTTACAGGTCTTGCCTAACAAAACCAGTGAATATTAACATTGCTCTAAGTTGGTAGGAAAAAAGCAAAATTGTGTGAGCATGAGAAAGCAAGGAGAATAATACCCTAAAGGTAGGGTTCTTAAATGCCAAGTGCCCTTTCTCAGCCTCAACCATTCATTCTGAAAATGGCCTATCAAAAAGGCTTAGAGGGAGCAGTTTAATTACAGTTCCTTTGACAAATGTAATATATTTTCAGAAGCAGGCCCATACATTTATTTAAGGCCAAATGTTGTACAACAAAACTGTCCTCAGAGGTATTTCATTCTACCATCCTATTTTTTTCCACCTGGCTTGCACTGCTTTTTCTTTTTTCTAATGACTATGTCATTCCCAGAGACATTTTAAAATGAGTCTTAAATCATGTTTCCCTTAACAGAACATAAGCTACATGAACAGGGTGGGAGAAAGAGAAAAATGTTGTAAATAATCACAAAGTTTTTATAAAGCTTTCATGAGAAAAGAATGACCAACAACCCTATACCAGTCCCTATATATCTTGTCCTGAACTCAGCTGAGAAAAACACTTAAGTCCTCTCCTGGATCCTTACAAATGTGAAAGGAAGGCCAACATACTTCCACACATACACTTCTTACCACCATACTCTCAGGAAACACAGTAAAACATTGACTGCTAATTTAAGTTTCTGTGGTTAAAAAGAAACCTGAAGCAGGCTGGAAGGCAGTTTTTGTAAGCAGACAGCTCAGATGAAAGTCCTGAAGGTGATGACCACTTCTAGAGAGTACCCAGTCGGCAAAAGCCAGTTTCAGGAGTAGATCTGCACAGATTTGCAGCAGGAGTAGAATGAAAAATCTTTCTCTCCTTGGCACATCCTGAACATAGTACTGAATGTTCAATTATACAAGCACAAGAAATGAGCGAGGCATTTTCTGCCACCCGTTGTGGCAAAACCAGATTCAAATGAGTATTTGGGAAGTTTATACAGAGGCTAAAAGAAAAGAAAAAATAGATAAATATTTCCTTCTCTCCCCACCCCATGAACCTAGTAACTATCAAGTAATCCTAAATAAATCTGGTATATTGTTCCCAGCTGACATGCAGATGCTTCTATGACCTAGTCCTCACAGCTATTTCTGCAGAATTGTTTTTTTATACTAATAGGTTATATTTATCATATGGCACTACAAACATATTTGTTTCATCAGCTTCCATATGAAGGTGAAATTTGTCTCCTAAGTTGAAAAATTGGTCAGCTAGTTTCTGGGCACCACAGTGCTGTCTCAGTATTCTGCTCATGTGGAAAAAAAAGGTCTAAATAGACTTTTCATTTTATATTATCCTGTGTAGCCAAAGAGAGTCATGTTCCCAGTAATTAGAATTGCATTCAGTGATACTTACATCTGAATAACTTTTAGACTGTAATTGCAAAACCCATCAAAAAAAAAAAAAAAAAAAAAAGAAAAAAAAATCCCTGAATAGCAGATTTCCTGTATTCAAATTTGCTGAATTTAATTAAATTGGTTTTTTGCTAAATTAAACTCAATATAATTATTTAATATGTTTTTAAAATTGAAATGATTCTTTGAAAAAGATGCAGATACAGTTATGTCCTGAGTATAAAAATGAGTTATGGTCTTGTTTCCAAATAATAAAAAATATAACTGAAAGACAGATTTTCAGTTTGGTGCAAATGGAGGACAGTTAATATCTATTTCATCTTTTCCTTCATCCATGAAGAACGTAATACAATTTTCTTTCTTTCTAAACTGTCTAGACAAAGAAGAAAAAAATTCTTTCTTCTCGTGCTTTTCTTTTCCAGATGCGTGTGATGATTAATCACCGTGTGTGTCTAGACCCCATGGTAATCTCTGTCCCTGTTCCTGTCTCTACATTCATCTTTGACATCATGAGTTTAGTTTTAATACAGTCCGATTGATTTGTTTGCAGCTACAACACTGGTTTCATTCTTTTCCCCTCTGAAACATCTTTATAGCACAAATACAAACTTGCCCATATTCTCAAGCTGTGTAAAATTGATTTGTCAGAACAGATTGCAAAACTTAAGTGTATGGTAATGCATGTCCCAGATTGCAATGCCTGCATTAAAGATGCTACAGTGAAGTTAAGAAGGACATGATTTTTTAGAACTTTGCAAAGATTTCCATCTCCTTTATTAATTTTAATCCTACTGTCATGAAAGGAATGGAAATCAAAATAGCTTTGTATGGCATAAATAAAAATATCTGTATTGGTTCCCATGTCTCTGTCATCTTTCTTTGTATGTCTATACCACCCCTCATCCACTAGGAAAATGAGAAAAATTAGAACCACAGGTGGATGCTCCAATAGTTCGCACTTTGAAAAAGAATAGTTTTGTAAGATCAAAATAGTCATACAAAAGCTCCACACTTTTCATTTTTAATTGGAATTGAGCCATCTTTAAATTTATTTGGTACATTTTTAAAGTATCTGTAGGGCAGAAAAAAATCATTTTGGATGGATTTTTTAGTGCTCTTGATCACAACAAATTATTCCTAGCTTTGGTTCCTGACTGGATTGCAAACTGGAAGATTCTTATTCCTGATCAATTTAGTGCCCAAAAAACCTTATGAGAGTAGCTACATTAAGGAGTTGACTACTCTTAAAGAAAAAGAATCTTAGAAAAACTGGAAAATCATATACCATTTCATTCTTATATTTGTTTGATAAATTGGGGAATCACACAATATTTTGACCAACTTTTCCTGTATTCCTTAGGACTATAATGTGAAACAGATTTCCAGAGAAACCCAGCCTGAAGTTTGTCTCATACTTAAATTTTAATGGCAAACAAGTACACAAAAGGCAGTGTCTAGGAATCCTGAGATTCAGGGACCAATTCCTCTCTCCATTCTGTTCTAATAATGTAAAGACTAGAAAACCTTTCAAGTATTTCCATTTTCCTCATTATTAAGATAATTTTTTTTATTATTCCAAACTTCAGCACTGTATCCTTTTGAAGTGAGAACAAATTTTGCCATGGCTTTCAGAGGAGACAATGTGAGTAAAAAAACCAAAATAAAGCATATGATCAGGTCTGTGGTTAATTCTGGGCCTTAGAACTAGAACACTTGTCTTAATTTCTACATTTTTGAATGTAATAAGTATCGCACTTTTGATTTAATATAATTTGTGTATAATCTGTTCAGCACTTGCTCTCATTTTTAAACATTCTTGTGTTGTAAGATTCTTTTTGTGAGTGACATATTTTTTGGTTGTTCGTTAATGACAATATAACTAGAATTTAGAAACTGTTATATATTGCAAATTATTTTACAGTGCCAGATAGTATTGTAAAAAAAATTTAGATACAGTTTTTCATAAATAATTTATATATACTTAACAATATTAGAAATAAAGAATCCCCAAGGTTATTCTGCAGAAATTTTGAGGAGAGTAGTCCCAACCTGGGTTTGGTATATAGAAGTTATTAAATAATATCTGAACTTACTACAGGTATAAAATCTGTAAGTAGAACTGAATATCTGAGCAACAAACCTGGAGTAGCTTGATTGACAGTGCTATACACAGTCATCAATTTGTGCTGGAAACACTTTTAATGTAACATTTTCTTTAAAAATTGGATGCTGTTATTAACAATTTTCTTAATCTTATATATATATATGCTTATATATATATATATATAAAAACAGGAATTACATCACTGCATGAAAGTAACATTTTTTCTCTTTATCTAATTTCCTGAGTGCCAATTTTAAGTCAAACAGATGAAAATAAATCTTGAGTCCTGTAGAATAAAAATAAACATAGGACTGATTAGATTCTCGTGCTTTGATGGCCAAATTTGAAACAAACACCAGACTTCTGAATCTCCCATTTATTCCACTGTAATTAAAAATTTAAGGACTTGTATTGGTTAGTTAATTTTTACAAAGTATTTTTGAACAACTAACCTAAGCATTATTTTCGTGTTTAGAAATACTGAGGTGTTCTACAAATACCTATAGTCCAAAGTAAGTTTACTTCAAAAATAAAACAAACAAAAGAGCAAGCTCCCTGAACTATTGAATGTGGTAATTGTCCTTAAAAACATGAGGCTGGAAATGCACTTTGGGATTTAGGAATGTTGAAGGCTTAGTTACAGCAGTACAAGTTCTAAAGAAATTCTGGAAATAAACCTATTTTCTTAAGACTAAAAGAAATTCTTAAGTGACTTGGGTTTTATACATTATGAAAGCCATTCCTACAGCTAATCTCTAACAATTTCTGAACACAGAGCCAGAAGTCAAAAAGTTCATTTCCATATTTCAGAAGGGAAGGGTATTAACTAATTAAGAAAACTTTCTTGGCCCAGATAAAAAGTAGAATTTGTAGCTGTATCATTCTCCTCTCTCATGGAAGGCCAAGCCCCTCTTTAAAACACTCGAGTTTTAGTGTCAAAAGCACTGCAGAAAAAGACCCCAGTTGGGGTTTGGGGATGGAGAGAGATATACAGAGACAAAAATAGGATGGGTTTTCCTGTGCTTGAAATTGTCGATTTTTAAATCTTTTATCAAAAGAAATAGTAATGTTTAATTTCTTTCCTCACTAATTATAGTCATCATTATGAGCAAGATTAATCACATAAATCCTACTAAAGAGCTATTACGGGGCAATTTATGAGAGTAAAGACTATAAGAAGATTTCTCCTTCATGACATCTATAAACCAGCAAATGGAGGTACAAAGACTGTCTCTGAAGAGAGTACGGCTATCAAAATATCTATTTAACAACCAAAAGTACTGTAACAAAATGCAGACCCTCTCAGGTTGGCTTTGTGTTTCATGATTGTAAATGGGATTTGGAACTTGCCTCCCAAGCATTCTATCCCATCTTACCTTGTCGTAGCAGTTGTCACTTCCTTCCAATGCACAATAAAATTTGCCTCAAGTATATTCTGCAAATTCAAAGTATTAAAACATGCTAAACCTTATGAATTCTTTGAAGGCTAGCAATTCATCTTAACCTAATTAGTATAAAAGTTTGGCTGTCATTAAAAATGAGAATTTAAAGGCAAGTTTGGAGAACAAATCCTGTTCTATAGGAGGTATCAGTTCAGTTGTCTCTTTGTGACGGCTTCCAGTGTCATTTCCACAGGTGTCTCTCCTTCAGAACTCTCATATTTCTCGTATATTAATAACTGCTAGGTGATCAGTGAGTATCAACACCAGCATTGTAGATTTCTCAGAACCCAGGGAGGATGACCTTGCTTTGTATTTCTATCTATGGCAATTCATTACTGTAGATATGGTTATGCAAATACAAATCAAAAGGAATTATTCCCATATTTGGAAAAAAAATTAAATCACTATGTATGAAAATATATTTCTTTCCAATGCTGACAATTCTCAAGTGGTATTATTCAATTCCCACTATTAGAATTACCAAGCATTCTCACTGTCATTCTTTCTACTAAACCTATGATTTTTATTAAACACACTTACTAGAAATAGTTCCTAATTTATTCATTAGGGTCAATACAGTATAAAAATTGATTTTTAGTCCACTTTAACTAAGGGTCTTCAAAGCATAGGGCCCTTCCATATAATAGTCAAGACAAAAATCAGCATTTAAAATAAATAGAGTGACTATGTGAAAATGTACCCACTCGTAATTTCTGAAGTATTTTTGTCTTTATAATAAGGTTTCTAAATATTCTTCGTTTCAGGTCATATTTTTATCTACATAAGAAGGTTCTCAATGGATTAGAACATACTTATGTGTAAAGAGCTCTTAAGTTATGTCTTTGCTGCTTATACAAAATTAACACACGAAGGAAAAAATATAGTTAGTGACAGGTCATTAGCTAAAAGAAAAATCTGTCTAATTTAATGGTATCTTAATAAAAACTAGTGTATTTTTGTTCTCCCGTTCTCCCAAAACATAGCTGGTATTGTTTAAAATGTTTCAGTTCTGATACTTAAGAGCCCTTTGCAAGTTCTTCTAAAAATAATTATTTGGCTTAAATATCAGACTGGAGATAGTTTATTTCTTGATTAGAACAAAATTTAAAAACCAACTTGATTTGGATGTCCAAAAGTATTGGAACAGTTTAAAATATAGTTTTACTAGACCAATTTATTACTGAGACTACTTCGTCAAAACTGTTCTAACAGCCCTATGTATTTTAGTGGAACACATCTGTATTGAACTGTCTCCAGCCTTACCCCCAATACATATTTCTTACTGAGCCAGTTAGAGAAATCGAACACTCCACAAAGAGTTTTGAATCATTCAGTATTGAGATGTGGTTTTTGCCTTATTCCCTCCTCTGATCTTCACTTACCTATTTGAATACAAGCCATGAAGATGCAGGACAACAGTAAATATACTGTGTTTCTTAATGCTCTAAAAAAATTCATCTCAACTCTATGTGTGATTGTTTATTTTTTGGGCTAGTGACGGGTAGTATCTCTTGCTTGAGAGGAAAGAGAAAAAAAGAAATATTCATTGCATTTTTGCCTTTTCAAGATACTTTTCAGAAGCAATATGAAAGTGCTAATCAATTACCTAATTATGAGGTTTATCCACAAAATAAAGATGATCATTAAACAAATCTAATCATCTTTACACAAAGCTGTCAAAAACATTTTCTAAGTAAGTGTTTCTTTTTGCCACATATGCATCACCTCCTAACAATAACTGAAACATATGTAATTCTGCAATTATTGCAAAATATGATACGAAGTCCTATAGCCTTCCAAAGTTTTGTTTGGCTTGGTGTTTTTTTAAAAGGAATCAGAAGTATGAGTTTAAGTTAGTAAGTGTCTTAGACTCACACTCATAACATCTCTTTGTGATGCTGACTTTACTTCTGTGAAATCTTCCTTAAAACATTATCATATGCAATTTGTGAGTGGTCATATGGTGCTGTGATACAATGTTTTCTTCCCATATACCAGTTAGGAACCACTCCTTGTACCCGTTTAATATAAAATATTGACAACAATACCTTATCTCTTCACTGGAGATTTAGAAATTAAAATCCTATCATACTGAATTGACAAGTCAATGCTTATTTCATCATTATTTAGATGATGCATATTCCATTTACATTTAGAAGAAATAACTATCTTTAAAAACCAAATAAATGAAGTAGAATTATCTTATTTTTGCTAGCTTTTTTCAAGAGCTGAACATAAATGTAAAGCATGCACTAGTTTAATTTGGTAGACATCCCTCATAGTCCATTAAACAACTTTAGTATTAAGAGATGAGAATTCACTAAAGATCTTCAGGTTCTGGCAATAAGAAAATAGTTGTGGGAACTTTATAAGGAAAACATATAAACGTCAGTCTGAAAGACAATATCCTCTGAATATCATGTTGCAGTAACTTTTCAGTTTGCTCAATAAAAGCTAGAATCAGATCAGCAATTCAATCTCTAAAAATGCTCCCCTGAAGAAACTACTGTATATTCCAGTGGGAACTTCAGAGTATGAAAAAGTGTCAAAAGGAACATAGAAAATGGGAATATTCTAATGGGTTCCTAGACTTCCTAAAATTCACACTAATTACTTTTGATCTTTTATATCAAAAGAGCAACAGGTGGTTGTTTTCTAAAATCAAAGGTTCCAGTGACTTTGAACATTCACAGAAATTTTCAAGAAGGGGAAATTTATTAGCTAGTCAACATTTTCCTTGAGGTTTCACTTCAAACATTTCTTCATAGTATGGAAACCAGGAAACCAGACACTTCTAAGCATTTAAAGGCAATCTATTTAGTCTAGCACTTAGGGGATGGTTTCACTTTGCTGTACAAAAATAAGAAGTAAAAACATGAGGTGATTTTAAATTTACAGACCAGTCACAGATATGTGCCAAGGTAAAGGTCAGGCAGACTCTCTATTACAGGATAAATTTTTATACAATTAAATTAAAATTTGGATAAATTATCCAAAAGCAAGGCCTGATATTCCAAAAATTAATAGCATTTAACCTGCATTTTTTAAAGCCTTTTTTAAAATTTTGTGGTGATGGTAGTGTCACATCAATTCCTAATGCAGTATTAATAAAAAAAAAAGGGTTGTAGTTCAGGTGCTATTCTTCTCATTAGAGCATGAATATCCATGGAAATACCACATGTCATCAATTTTTTCTGTTCTTCTTCCTTCAGGCAAAACTTTGCATTATCATCCAGACGATTGTTTGGAAACTTGTAATATGGATTTCATCTCAGTCTGATTGACTAAACCCCCAGCTCATATAGCACTATTTCCTAGAGCCAGGATTTAATCAGAGTCACTTGATAAATGTCTACTTCAGAATTTTTTCCCATGAGAAATATTTTGCACTGATAACTAGACCATTTCATATGTATTTGCACAACCAAATGAATTGTATTGATTAGCAACACTTACTATCTATTCAAGCACCTATTTCAGTGGATGTTTAAATTCTCTAATTTTAAATCTTTTATATTTGAATACTCAAGTCAATATTCAAGCTTATTGGCAATGCATATAATTTTTGGCTACAGCTTAGAATACTGAACTATTTAAAGAGATGCTACCTCTCAGGATTGAGAAGATCAGTATCACCAACTTTCTAATAAATATTCAACCATGGAGAGACAGAGCATTTTCTCAAACCTGCTGGGCTCCTGCGTGCTGAATGTTTCACATAAATATGGCTGAATGCACAAAAACTTTGTCATGCTGAATATTATCAAGAAATTCAATTTCTGAACTAAAACTTTTTCCTTGTTCTTTTCTAGCTTTTTTGGTTCATTTATTCCATCAATTAGTAAAAATATTTGAATATGTCAGTTTCAGTAATTTCAATGCATAAGACAAATGTAAATTAAGTTAGATATGGCACAAAGACTCTAAACCCAGGACTTCATCATCTGTGTCCTTTTGACTGGTGACTCCAAAAGTAAGCCATGGATAGACAGGTTCAAAAACCGAAACCAAACAGATATGAATCAAACTTAACCCTCATTGCTGCTGGCATGAAACAAAACACTTTTGGGGGCTATTTACAATGGCAACAAATGAAACAGAACTTACAAATGTTCAAAAATTTGTGTTCACCTACTAAGTTGCTAATAATATATCAAATTCTAAACTAAAGAACTAAAGCAAATTCTACCACTGCGTGAAAGCTGGTTAGAAAACTTTAATGTAACTGTAAAAGTTACATTAATTACATTGTTACTTACACTGTATTTACTCATTGTCTACAAAACACCATGCATCAAAACTTTATTGAGTCCACTTTTCTGTTAGTAAAAGCTGAGTACTTTGATACCGCAAAATGAACCTCCATCCTTCCAAACAGATCCCATCTTAGGTGCCTTTGACCTTTACATGTGTATAGAGAACAACAGTGAAAAAAGCATGCTGATCATATAAAATCTGTGCCTGTAGTATGCAACTGATAAGTAATGATGAGAAAAAAATTGAATGCAGAGGTGTGTCTTAAATCCCTTCTCTCACCTACCTTACTGAAAACTCCATGGAAAGCATCTCCAATCCTTAAGCTAAAGTCTCTCTGAATGTGAAGCATCTTTGACTTTGCTTTCATACATGGAGCAGAGTCCATTCTCTTCTTCCAGAATATAGCAGGTCATGTGACACCTTGTTACAAAGTGATTGTACCATTTTGGAAGATTGTACCATTTTGTACCATTTTTTTATTCGCTTGTCTCGTTGGGCGCATAGGACACAAACTTCAAACATTTATCTCCCAGAGGACTATGATACAGAAGCTAATATGGGGTGTTCCAGATGCAGAAATAAAAGACACTTGCAAACACTTTTGTAGAAATTTTGTCACCATGAAGCAAACCAAGATTTCTGACTTCATTGAAGATAAAGGAAGAAGAGGAAGAAATGCCACTTACTGGTGAGGGCACTTGGATGGGACAGAAGAGATTTAGCTTCTGAAATTACCTTTCTCTTTTTGCACAAAACCATGACAGCACCACAAATGTGTAATGGTGGCAGACACTTTTGAAAGGAGTCCAGTCCTTTCAGTGATCTTTGGTGCTGCTTATCCAGTACGAAACTGCTGTTACCCAGCTGGGGGCAGTTAAAGACACGGGCACATCACTCCCCACTCAGAGCAGTGCTGGTCTGAGCTAGCCCCTCCACCTTCTGTGCCTGTCAGAATAGATTCAACTCTATTCTGCATGAGCGTGAACAGAAGTCTCGTCTCTTGGGTGGAAAGAATCCTGTTGTCTGTGAAGACATTTAAACTGCATTTTAATGCAGCAGGATAATGTACACCATATGGAGCTTTACAAGAGCTCCTTCACTACTCATTCAATATATGGATGTTTTTACACACTAAAATATAATGAGGAGAAATACTCTACCTTCTTGTGTAATCCTGGAGTGAAGAGACACAAAATCATATTGTCTTTATCTTGCAGGTATTTCCGTCAATTGAAATATAAAAGTGTGGCACCTAGCCTGTAATAGCTTGTTTTACTACAGAAGAGACACATTTCAATCCTATGCTCTCTGTTGAGGAGGGTTTCCATTAAATTGTCAAAAAGCAAACAGAAAATGAAAACAAGTGGATCTTGCCATGGCATAGGAAATTATTACTTCCTGCTGTTGGGCTACGACCCCAAAGCAGCTGTTTAGTATCTTTGTTGCCTAATTCAGATGATTATGCCACCACTTTTGGTTTTCATTATCATTTGGGTAATCTCTTCCATTTCTAGCTTGTTTCCATTTCTTCCATCATAATAAATTATTAAAAATCCCCTCTGTGTCTTCATTAAATGGCTTCTATTCAAACTGGCCTCTGTAGGTTAACGAGGGCTCTAAATATGCTTCAAATGGACCTGGAGTTCATAGGTTGTTGATTTATTATTTTCTTGTGACAGAACACTGCACTAAAAGCTATTTCCCTTCATTTATGTGATGTACTATGTTCACGATCATTATGCAAAATACAGCAAGATGTGCTCTCTGAAATTAGAGATATTTCTTCATTTCCAACTATGCATGAGTGTGCACATGTATTAAGAACACTATGGGATTCATTTGGAAGGTCTTAGAATCATGAGGTATAGTGGTGAAACAGCTTGCAATCTCATAAGCTATTATTTCCATTGGAGATAATGGCTTATGACCATGGAAACTCTTGGGAAAAAACTGACTATGGAAGTGAAATTTCAATTATGTCAGGATGGCAAATGTTGCCCCTAGATGTCTGCACATATTCAGTATAGTACACAAAAAGATTATTAAGTAATCCAACAGTGAATAAAGTAGATCACTATCAAAGCTTTTATCTGTATCAATTATTAAGGCAGAATGAATCAATTACATATTCACATATTTTAATATTTATATTGGACTCATTCTGAAAATAGGGTGTGTGAACCATTTCCCTCCAAAAATATGACAAAATTCAGAAGCTGAGATTGAAAGAAAGGGTTTCTGAAATTTTAAGTAGTTTAACTTAAGATTTAATGGTTTTAATAGAACTTATCTACATTTATCAACCCCACTCTTTACATTTTAGAGGACATTTGGATTTCCAGTTATTAATCTTCCTTACCTTGAACAAAGCTTATATAACATGTGGCTATATAAGTATTTTTTCTAGAGCCACTCCTTTTCCTTCCTTTCTAAATTCTTCTAGAAACTTTCCAATGAAAAAAATTTGTGTTTGTTTGCAGCAACTTCAAGATATTATGGACAGTCCTTGCTAAGGCTCTCCATGTCCTCTATGAGTCAGATTTGGGTTTTGTTGAATTTCTGACATTTAGCTCTGGTTCTGCTGATGATCTATA
This sequence comes from Daphoenositta chrysoptera, assembly GCA_013397915.1. Classification (NCBI taxonomy): domain Eukaryota; kingdom Metazoa; phylum Chordata; class Aves; order Passeriformes; genus Daphoenositta; species Daphoenositta chrysoptera. The sequence continues at coordinate 1,397,792 of VZRO01006140.1, forward strand.
GCTATTCATATCATTCTTATACCTTTTCGGTAAGCAAAGGGACTAGCATTCTGACAAAATAAATCAAAATTAGGTCACTGAAAGGTCTTTGACCTAAAATGGAAATATTTTAAGTTACTGATATATATTTATGGAGGAATTAGTTTATTCTTGCATGCTTTAAATACAGCTAAAAGACTTTGATATCATAACTGCTGCTATCTGTTCACACAGTTTGGCTGTGATTATTTTTTTTATCTGGGGGAAGTGGTTAGTGTTTTAACAGCTACCAGTGTCCCAGTCTTGGGATTACTGTACTTAAAGCCACAGGATTAACTCCTTCCTCATGCATATAATGATTACCTCATATAAATTTTTTGCCAAAATCCATTCAAACAAATATATTGTGGTTTAGTTCTTAAGCAGAGGGTATACACAGACACATTTATTTAATGTGTTTATGTCTTATATTTAACACATAAGCACATAAAGGTTTAAATCACTTAAGCACTTGGTTTGAATGCAGTCTTAATGCCTGAATTTCAACTAAGTATGAGTATGCTTCTGAGTATGCTTTTTCTCCAATTCTTGGTGGAAAAAAAAGCAGGACTTTAGCAGAACAGCATAATCCTGTACAGGATATATAGATGTCTTCATATTAATTTTGGAGCAGAGGCTTGAGATTTACAAACTGAGCTGTACTGGGGCAAAAGGATCTGTAAGCAAGGAGTCTCCTTCTCTTCCATTTTTTTCCTCTTTTCTTCTGATTAAACTCTGTTCCTGGAACAGCCACCCAATCCCTCTGTACCACATGGCAGTTTCTTATTCTGGATCTCTCTTCTATCCATTGGATTTCTTTTCACTGATCCCCTTATCTCAGTTTAAGTGGCATGGGCTTGAGTATTCTGTATGTCTCAATAAGGAACATTTTATTTGCCAGAATTCATTAGTGTTAACTGTAAATATTGTTCCAGAAAAGGAAAACAATGTTTTACTTGACATATGAATAAGTAAATACATAAATAAATAAATAATAGTGGAAATAAATCAAGGAAAAGAAGAAGTTGATGTGTAGCTTCTGTAAAATACCTCAACACTTTGATGCTATATAAACTAAAATATCAATGGAAAAATTTAAAAACATTCTTTATATTTAGATTTTACATATTATTTATATATATGAATATGTTACATCTCGCAGCATATAATAAAATTTTTATATTTAATAAATTATGTGATATCTGGAACTGAAGCTAATCTAGGAGATAATACATACAATTATTGTAATGTCATACACTTTTCCTTATTTAGGTTGACAAAAAGAAAAAATATGTCCATATTTTCCATTACATTTAGACAGTTTGCAGAGCAAAATGTTGTTGCTTTCTCTTGAATGGTATTAACTTGAAGTTTCTTGAAAAATAAATTGTAGGTGAAATGTATTAACCTTCTTAACCCCAGCCTCATTAGTAGATGAAAATATAAAGACCCTGGGAAACAGTGTTATAATATAGAAGAAATTCACACTTTGGACTATAGACAAAGGTATACAAAACAGAACTTGAATGACAGAGTAATCTTCAAGCAGATTAAAGACCTCTGTGGTTGGTATAGTTTCTTTAGCCAGTACTCTTCATAACACAAAATTCAAAAATTGATTAATTTCAATAACTTGGTTTGGTCAGAATGTCCATCATTTCAGTCCTAATTTTTCTTATTGTCTTAGGCAAAACTGTTTGGAAAATCCTAGGAAGACTCATTAGCTCCTGCATTTCAGATATAACTTCTTAACACTTTCTCCAGTTTCAAAAGGAGCTGTCTGCAAACAGTCAATGTCGTGTTATTAGCCTCAAGCAGAATTTTATCCAATTGTTGCTAATCTCCTAATTTGTATTTTGCTGAGAAGGAGATGCTAAAGGTTTTGATTAGTTGGCTTCATGCTTAGATAGGACACTGTTTTCTGCTCTTAGGTGTTTACAGATAATTGTATAGCTCCTGTAACTACTGATTAATTGTAATCCATTGACAAAATTCCCTTTTCCCCTGCAGCTCAACTGCCTGGCTACCTCTAGGACAATACAGTTCTGGTAGTATTTCCTGCATGTTGCCATTTTGGAGAAATATTCCCATCATCTAAAGATGTGTGAACTGAACTGTGTGTTCTCCATGCATTTAAAGTTTCTGTATTTTTTCTTTATGTTGGAGTTCTCAGATCCTTAGTTAAACTAAAAATATGTTTATGGGGAAAAGAAGTCCACCTTATATATAAAAATAAAGTAAAGAATTTATTGTTAGCATAATTAAAACTTTAACACTGTGGTTAAGGAATCATCACTAGTCTAGATCTAATGATTACAGTAAAACAAAGAATAATAATGCATTTATACTATTTAGGTACAGAAAATGTTAAAATACTATCAGTAACACAATTAAAATTGTAACACATCTGCAACCCTTAGCCAGGAGAAATATGATGTTCTTTTTAATGATTTTTCCTCTTATTTTTTTCCCATATCAACTTTGGTTCATTTATGTAAGTTTGCTAGGATGCAAACTACCCTTTCTTCACTGGTCCACAGGTCCAGACTACATTGGAATTTACTGTATATGGTGCCCTTTCATGTATGTTAGACATTACTTCTTTGTTCTATTTCTCACTACTAGAAGCAGTTATGTTCAGATCTGTTCTTTCCTTGTGTGGTTTTTTTTTTTCACTGACTGCTACTGAGTCCAGAGCTCTCCAGTGTCAAGCCTATGTCCCATCCCTTATCACCTCATGCCTTTACTTGAACACAGCATACTCTCAGTCTTCTCAAGGCTCCCAGCATCATAAATTTCTACATTACATCACTGTGTGTGGTAAAGTTACCATTTTACCTACAACAACTTTTTGTTACTATTATCTATATAAAACTGTGGCTGTTAAATACACAATTAAACAAAAGTAAAAGAAATTAAAAATTGACACCTGGTCAATTGGAGAAATTGCTGTTGCAACTAAGCCAAATAAAATGAAGTGGGCAGGTCAAAAGAAGCTCAGATAGAGCAAGCACGATGAAAAAGAAAAGTACTTTCCTTCTCAGTATTTCCTTGTTCATTATCTTCCACCCTGGTTTTCTCTAAAAATGGATTAAAAGTAAGTTTGTAGTGTCTGCAAAAGACCTTGATTCTGCACCAAATAAAATCCCATGGGACATTTTTATTTGTCCTTTCTCCTTCTTGTCGGAGAAATAAATAAAATAGCCCCGAAACGATCATGAGAGTCAATGCTGCAGAGCTACTGTACCCTTCCATACCAAAGAGATACATTAAGCATGCATGACAACCTATATTTAATCTGGCAATAGTGTTCAGGTTCTGCTCAGACTAGCAATTAACAACAGTCTAAACCCTTGCAAAATTGTAAACACTCTTCTCTAGTTTCCTTACCAGTTATCACAACATGTACCACAATATTAAATATTACAGGGTCAGTGGCAAACAATTTCTGAAGCAAGTCTAGATATTTTTTTCTTTTTTATGATATATCATATCACAGCAACAGACCACACCAGACATTTTGAAATATTCAATATCAAAATTTGTCTACAACTTTACCTTTTCATTTTCCTACCTTTGTTCATCTTTTGAAATGTAAATCAACATCTCAAGATTGATGTGACATTTTCATACCTCAGTACTTTTGTTCCCTAATATATATCAAGAACAAAACAACATTAAAAGAATGTCTGAATTACAGGAATGATTTTATCAGTCTTTGGAACAATTTAAAATTTGCCACCAAACCTAGCTAATAATATGGTATCTTGAAAAAAATAAATATAAAAAAATAACATATTTTTATGAAATAGCAATGAACAGCATACTTATTTTATTGAACTTATAGTTTGAAAATTAAAATCAGGAATTTTAATAAATGTCAGATATTAATACACGTAAGAAGTAGTTTCCCTTCTCTTTTGTGTAAATGTAACCTTTATGAATAGGGATACTTGAATTTTACTAATTTCAGAATCGTGGGATTTTAAACCAGAATTACTTTCATGAAGTTGTGTATTACAACACATATTTTAAAACCAAAATTTAAAGCAAACTCTAACCCGAAGGATTATGACCAGTATCTATCAAAAAACCTGACTGTATTTTATTGGCTCTGCCTTCTTGTTTACAGTAAAGATCAGGTAAATTGCACAAAGACTTTTCCATATTTGCAGTAGATAAGATGAGATTTTTAACAGCTCTTCAGCATTTGAATGTGAACGAATCTAATCCATGGGACTCTTTGCATTAGTATTTGAATTGCTATTATCAATTTCAATTGCAGATTCAGATATGAGCAAAACCATTTTATACATCAGGACAGCCATATTCTTCTGTTAAATTTTGCAACTTGCACCATGACCTTGATAATTTCTCAGCTTTTCAAGTGATAAAATCAGTCAAGAATTAAGGAGAAATATTTGACAAATTTTATACATATATTGTTAAAATTAATTATTGTAGGTAAGTTTAGTCTTGAAACAACCTTTTCAGTCAAATAATTTGAAATATTTTGGGGAGGCTTGCTACCTTGTACTTGGAGCTGTAAGAGGCTAGTTTGACAGATATTTTATCACTAATCAATCAGATGTGTTTTAGTCTTTTCCAACAAATTTACAGCACAAATTAGATCTTATCATATAATAGTAGATATTTCTAGTCCAAACATATTTTGATTTTAAAGATATACAAACAAAAATGAAAGAAGTTTTAGGAAAACTACTTTGAAGAAGGATTTATGCTGGTTTTTTGTGGTTCATGACTAAATCACCTGAAATGTTTTTAATGCTATTTTTCATTTCCCTTAAGCAAACAAGACCATAATAAACCTCAGTGGTGCAAGGTGGAAATGAAATATTAGTGATAGGAAATTGAGCAGAGCGCTACAAATTGCTCTTGTGGCTGATCAAAAAGCTTCTATTTTCTTGAATTATTACAGTGAAACAGAAGATACAGATTGGATTTTAGATGCACAGATTTTTCTTTCTAACTCATGTTCTGTAAAGAAAGGAAGGTAGTGATATTGCCTGATATAATTGACAGATGTCTGTGGAATATGCTGGGGTAGGAACAATCTGTTCAAGTCTAACAGAATGTTTTTTTTAAAACAGAGGAGACACTAGTAAACCTCAAAGCTTACTTAGCCTTTCATTTTCAGCCCTCATCCTTAGTTTGGTGAAAACCACGGAGTACAGACATGGGCATTTTGTGAGCAGCAGCAAGATGGTACAGGGTGAGTGGGAAGAGACTGGGCAAAAGGAAAAGGCTGCAAACTCATGGCCAATCACCTGCTAATTCCTTTCCTAGCTCATCTCTGCAACCTGCTAATACTTCCCGAAAAATACACACTTAAAAGCCCTTCTCTTACTGCAGTGCATATTTAGTGCAGTTATGACACACATACTGTTATGCTTAAACTAAAATAAGTGAAAATCCATCACAATTCAACATTTGCAATCTACTTTCAGCTTTGGAAAGATTTAAAAGTAAAATTTGGAAAGTGCTTAGTGTCTGATTGGGCCCTTCAACCTTTAATATGGATTTCTTCCCTGAATATTTTTTGTTTCATTAATAAGTATATTTTTTCCTGCATACCTTCAATTCTGTTTACATTACTTTTCACTGCAGTTTAATATTGGAACCATCACATTTTATAACCCCATAAAGTTATAAAGGCAATACCAATTTCTAGCTTAATATTTTTTATGGAAATTATGAAGATTTTCCATGAAGTAAGCCTTCAAAAAAGACCTTATAGTGCTGCTCTTTACAGAGAGTAATAATAGCAATAATATTTATTTAGTACCTTTCATCTAAGATTGGCAAATATTTTGCATGAAGTCCCAGCTCTATGTTTGCTTTACAGTATGCCACTGCATTTTGCTTCAACAGGAAAAAGAAGGTAAATCAGAGAACTGCTTTTATAGATGTTCTACCCATCATGAGAATGCAAATTATACCCCTTTGCTGAAATTTGATCATCAGCAGTATCAGGCATCTTCCTTCTCTTATTATTTCAAAAAAAAAAAAAAAAAAAAATTGGCGATGGCACTAAATACTGACACATATTGACACATCATCTATACCTATAGTTATTTTGGGACCCACGTGCTTTTTTTTTTCCCCAGTTATTTGAGTCTTCATTGTGCTTTAAAGAAAATAGTTTTCTACTTTTCTGATGGGAAAATTGAAATGAAAGAATTAAGGTGATCATGCAGCTATGTATCAGCAGAGAGGGAGGATTTAATGCAAAATACACTGTTCCAAATTAATAGTTTTTCATTTTCATTATTTGATCTGTATTTTTAGAGTATAAATCATTTAACTTTGGTGTATATTTGAAAGGTGCACATCCACACAATTTTGTATCAATACATATGTTTTTCTGCACACAGAAGGGAACTTGAAATAACTTGATTATGAGAAAAAAATTACAAACTAAAATACTCTATCTCCTCTTAGAATGGCTTTCCAATTTTTTTTCATAGCCAGTTATTTTTTTTTCTCTTCCAATCAACTAAAAAATTATTTACTTGATAATGTAAATGTGACCATGGTTTTTTCATGTTATGTTGGAATGGTTGGGTCAAAACAGGTTATATTTTAGCAGCTTTATTCTAGGAAGCCTCAATGTTCAATTTTCTAAAGACATAGAATTGGAAAGAAACCTCATGCAGCATTTGAAAGCTCAAGGAAATCTGCAAATTCACAAGATACCTCAAGTTTTTCCTGCAAGCCAAAAGCTTTAGATCTCCTAAATGTACCAAGAATGTGGTTGCTGACTTGAAATTGCAAGAATTTAATCCTTCTGTAGTGTGCAAATAGGAATGCAGTGCTAAATATCCAGAAGAAACACTTCAAGCTGTTGTATTAGTCACAATAACCATGGAAATATAACTCTTCTATGATTTAGCTTTGAAAATTAGAAATTATAGTCTGTTCTGTGAAAAAAAAGAACTGTGTTATAAGATTGTTATTTTATATACTTAACATAGGTAAACGACAAATAAAATGAAACACTAATATTGATTGATTGACGCTGTCCCAAGTATTTATTAATTTTGCTCGCTCTCTTAGTGTTTTACTACAGAACTGTACAGAAACTCTTTCAAAAGAATTTTTATTGCAGAGTTATTGTGTGAATATTTCAGTTTATTCTGCTTAATACCAGGTCGATTTTGTTTTTTTAACAAAAAAGGTAAAGATATGACAGGGACTCTCGTCAATTACTCAATAATTAGTGTCATCTCCTCACCATAGCTGACAAGATCATTTTCCTATTTACTTTGTTGCAGTGTGTTTTTCTGCAGTGGTCTGGCAGGCTGCAACCTTCCCAGAGAGCACGGCCCCGCAGCCCGGCGGTGATAAAGGAGGCGAGGGAGGGTCTCTGCATGGGGGTTCCACAGAAGAACTTTATTTACATGCCCTGAAGGTTCCCAGAGTGAAGACAAAGACACAGCAGGGTCGTGGGGTTTTGTATGGGGACGAGGAGGGCGGAGAGAGCAGGAGGGCCAATGGTCCCAGGGCACAGGGGCGGTGCCTGGGCGGGGTTGGGGTACAGGGGCCAGCAGGGAAAACCCGAAGGAGTGGCCAGGAACGGGGAGCAATGGGAGAGTGGGGAAGGGAGAACAATCTGGAAGGGGAGGCATATAGGGTAGAAAAGGGGAGGAGAGATACAAAACCAATAGCAGTAATGAAAGGTGCATACGTAATGATAAGGGAACAAAGATCCTGGGAGAAGCCAATCCACTCACCCTAACTAAAAGATCTCCAGAATGTTGCCTTTCAGGAGGAGATGATGGCTTCTGCTCCTTGGCCCTATAGGCCACCAATTGGCCCACAGGCCGCCACATACATGGGTCCCCACGTTTCTTGACATATTACTACCTCACATTTTTGTCTCTGGTTGTTTGTCTATTTTCCCACCACAGCCTCAGAGCCCAGTAAACATGGCAGTGCCATGACCTGTAATGGCTCAGTACCAAGGTAGCACCACAAAATTCAAGCCTGTCTGAACCTCCCTGGGGACAGTTTTAGCTTGCAATACCAGCAATCCAATGACCTATTGTCCACTCTGATTTAGTTTTTTCTTTATTTGGTATAATATGCATCTATTGTTATATATATACCATAGCTGATACAGTAATAAGAAGCTACTGGCTAGAATGAACTATCTATGGCCCTAATATAAAATGCATGTAGAGAAATGCATGCATGGCAAGATAAAATAAGCCTCTACTATCATGTGCAGTATGATAGTAGAGGTTGCAGGTCTATAAACAACTCAGTTGTGGTCAATTACTGGTCATAAAGTTACCTCAGCCTTGAGAGCTTGGCAAAATCTGCATTCAGGGTAATTAAGAGAACACAGAACAAGTATACAACTCGTAACATGCACCTTATTTAGTAAATGGAGACATAAAGTGGATTTTCAGAAAAAGGAGGAAAAGGGCAAAGCATAATAGTATAAAGCATAACAGAAAAAAGTACCAAACTGTGTAAAAAAAATCCTAGAATTGGGGCAAAAATACAGTAAACATTAATGATTTATTAGAAAACTTACCCATCTCAGTGAAGGACTTGGGATGCCGAAGACTTGCTCTAAACTCTCTCCTTATAGTGAAGGTATGGAGTTTAGGACCCAGTAGGGCAGTGGAAAGTTGAATATACCATGATGAAAGAGATAGGTAACAGAAAGTTGAATATACCATGATGAAAGAGATAGGTAACAGAATTCTCCATTAAACTGGTATGACTTTAATTGAAGTAACAGTAAACCATTGGTGTTGCATATAATATGTGCTTCTCTTATCTGTAACAAGGTTCTGATTGTAACAAACAAATGAGAATCTCCAATTTATATGCAATTAATTGGTAACACCATTCAGAGCAGTATTTTTACCCTTCATTTTTCCCTACTGCTCTTTTTCCTGTTCTCCTGTGTTTTCTTTTGCCTTTGGCTCTCTACCACCTTATCACATCCATCTACTTTTCAAATTTAAGCTTGGACCACAAAACTCCTAATGTATACTCTCTCAAGTGTTTATTATCAGCTCACTAACCTCTCTTCCACAAAACCCTTCCTTACAAGCCATAGAAGGTACAAAAGATTTGTGTGAGTCAGGAAGAAGTGGGATTGTCTGATCTTCTGGTTTTGTTTTTTAATTGAAAATAAATCAGATTTAAAAATGCATTTTATGCCCTTCTGCCATCTGGATTGCCCACCAGTTGCATTAATCATAACAGAGGATACTGCTTGTCAATGGTTCTTCCCAAATCTGCCGTGAATGTGCAGTTAAGCTGTGGCATCCTTCTACACGCCTTTGTGTGTATGGACTGAGTTCCCCAGGCCTTTCTTACCTGCAATCTGTGTTCTCCATTACAATGACGTGCAAAATACTGCACTTTTGACATTTCTATAATTACAAGAGTGTTTTTCAGGAAAAGCATTTCAAATACATATAGAAATAAAATGGGAAATCAATTTACCTTTGCAAATCTACCTATTACATTATAAGCTTTCCAATAAAGGAGTAAATCTGCATTATTGTGCATCAGTATGAAGACATAATCCTGATAAAAGCCTCTGTTCTCTGCAGTCATAATTCAAGGTTATAAGAACTAAACAGTTTTCCCTCTTTTATAGGGGCTTCTTTTTTTAAATAATATGAATAATTAAAAAAAAATTAAAATAACATTATTTCCCCCCCCCAAAAAAAAAAAAAAGGATTAATGCTCCTCTTAGATCAGGGGACAGCAAGTGAATAAGAGCAAAGTTAAATTTATGGCATCATTATGCATTGGATTTTTGATGGCTAAATACTGGTTGATATGCTTAATCATTTTCAATGTCTTTTCTCTCTATTATCTTTATTTGCTTTTGTCTTATGAAAAGCTGTCTATTGCTTATAAAAATTTAGATTTAACAAAGTTTAATGAACCTATCATTTAAACAGGGGTACATTTTTCTGTAAGGCTGCAGGCTACTGGCTAGACAAGCCTACAGACTAGCAGCCACATTTTTTGTAGAATGTCTACACACTTCATTACGCAGCTATTACCTTTGATTTACGTTTGTTCAGGCATGAAGTAGTTCCCATTACATTTCCTTATATCTCTGCAAGGTATTAGCTTTCTGAAAATCCAGGCGCTATGTAGTAGTTGTATTGATTTAAGAAATGGCATGTGTTAAATCAAACCCAGAGGCTACAGTTAGTTGCTGCGTCTTCATAGAGAACTGGAGGAGAGCAGTAAGTAGTAAATACTCTGAGTAGTTCATTGTCTGTATGCTGGGCCTCTCGAGGAGAATAGAGGTAAAGACGGACAGAGGGAGAGAGGATGTGTGGTTGAACAGTTGCAGGCTACAGAGATTCTGTGTTTCCAAGTATGGGGCTCCCGTGCAAACCCTGCTGGAGAGAAGAGGCAGAAAAGAACCATTGTTTTCCGGGGCAATGGCAGCCACAACTTCACGTCTGACCCTGGGCAGGCATGTGCCATCTGCAGTGCCCCGGCTGCCGTGTGTTGGTCTCGTCACCAATGGACAAAGTCAAACAAAACTTCCATTTCCAACAGTCATGCTCAGCTGCAGAAAAGACACCTTCCAACTCCCATTGCTTGTGCGCCTACAAGCACCAGTGTAGCTTTGGACATTGCTCCAAAAAACTCTATCTGTCACAACATATTTGAGCTTTAAACAATCTAAGACATTCTTCACAACATTTAGACCTGCCATACAGCCCTTGCAATTAGCCCTTTCTTTTTGAATAAATGAAACTGTATCTTAACTAATCTGCTTCAGGTGAATGTGTTAGTCTCATGAGAAATAGAAGAGGAAGAGCTGAAAAGCATATTATGGAAAAAATAAATCATATCATGCCAGAATGTCACTGTCCTGCTCCTCAGCCATTTTTCACTATCTTCTAGTGTCATTGTAACCTTCTGTGCAAGGTTAAATGTCACAGTGTGGTTTTATCAAAATAGCAACCTTTCTCACATGTGAAAATTACTATACTATGGACTGTACCATATTTCCTGGAGAGATTTGTTACAGACTTTTTACCACACTAAAAAGAAAAGCTGAACTGATTTCTACATTTGAATTAGTTAAGATGTGTCAATCACATGAAATTGCATAAATATCACCATACACTCAGGCCAGAAATTATTTCTGTCAATATCCCAGGTTTCATTTGGTTTTGTGTATTATCCTTGTACACAAATTTGTTATGTTTTAAATGACATCAAATTTAGTTTAGCGAGCCAAAAATAATAAATTAGATTATTTCACTTTGATTGACCCCGAAATAATACATATAACCAACAAAACACCTGCAGAGCTGATTTGTATGGAGAATAGAGAAGACAAGTATCTCCACGAAATGAAAATTGAAGAAGATATCCAAAACACACAAGCAGGTTGAAGTGCTCAAAAGAGCTTCCAATATTTCCTAGCAAACAAAATAATAACACCAGAAAGAGCTAGTGCAAGTCTCAACGTTCTCATGTGAAAGGTGCTCCTAAGCAAAGTCTTGTAAGTGACATCATACCAGAGAAGAAAATGTAGTCAACAATACCTATTTGACATCAGTATGTTACATATTTGCCTCCACATTTAGTTTTATTCCATCCTCTCACTCCTGTCTTACAGAGAGCAGGGATTTTATGGTCACCCTTATTTGCCTGCTGTCTCTTCACAAACTTCTGTAGCTCAGTACAGAAATACGAAGACCTAGAAAAGTCTTCATTTTTCAAATTTAATTTCCCTGGATAAGGGCCTTAATCCATTTCCTTATATATTTTATTTTAATGAAATCCTTAACTTTGATGATTTCTTTTCAACTTTCCTTTCATTCTGGCAACATTTAGACCACTAGATTAGAATTTGATAGCAATGTATATTTCCATTATAGAAACTTCAAGGACAGTGTCAAACATAGTAAAAAGGAGCTCTTTTTTTACTAAATTTTGCATTCATAAGAAGCCTTTCTAGAAAGGAAGAAGTAAATGAAGTACATATTTCTCTATATCAAATGTTATATTTTGGCATGGGGCGGAGCTGTTCTTTGGAAATTCCACATTCTCGGATGGGAGGAGAGTGTTTTGTGCTTCTTCTCTTCTGCTCCCCACTGCAGTGAAAGAGTGAACACAGCATTTCTCCTTTACTCCCCCTCTAGCCAGTGCGGCCTTTCTCTGCCTATATTTCTGGCTATTGAGTGCTCTGTTCATCCGTTCTGTTATTTTTGTCCTTCATATATCTGCCCAGCTATTGATTTTAGCTAATACTTGCAGGGATTGTTAAAACATGGAGAGTTGATTTATTTAGCTCTTTATAAAATGTTCCAGACAATGCAATGTGTACCACTTTACCTCCCGATTATACTGGAATTCAGTTGTAGTCAGCAACTGAGAGAATAACCAAAATGGATGTTTTACTAGGAAATTTCAAATAGCAAAATTAAAACAATTTTAATATATTTTTATTTTCTGCATGTTCGTTTTCATAATTTAATTCTTCTCAATAAAAGAAAGTAGAAACTCCACTAAATCCAGGAACTCTTTCCTGGTGTCTAGTTTTCTAGCTTTTTCTTTTGTAATTTTACCCAATTAAATTTATTGCTACCATTTTGTTCCTTCCTAAATCCTCTTTTTGCCTTTGGATTGTGCAATCTTTATACAGACACAGACCTTTATACAGTGTTCTCACAGCCCTTTTCTGTTGTCATTTGGCCAAGGTATACAGAGTGGAATTTGGCTTTTACACTTTCTCTTCCTAAAATAATCTCCCTCATCTTTTGTTCATTTTTGTTGTTCCACTTTGAAATTCATTTCATTTGTTCATTTACTTTCCTAGTAAACCAATGCCCAGAACTGAATGCAATATTCCAGGCTTAGTTGCAGGAGTGTTATGCTGTGAATGATTATTATTTCCTCAGACTCTGACACATCTTTGCATGAAGCCCAAGAGCTCATTGGCCTCCCTTAATGCCATATCACTGTGTAGATTCATGCCTAATTTTCTGCCCATTACCACCTCCATGGTTCTTTAAGCATTGCTGCTTTCCAGGTTTCTCTCTCCTACTCCATAGCTATGTTTTGACTTATTTTTCTTCATATGTTTTTAGATAGCCTTTTTCCAAATTGAATCTCATCTTGCTCATATGTCCATGTTTCTAATATTGCTTGGTCCCTTCTTTTTAATTTTGTGCCATCAGTGATGTTTGCAATGCCTCTCAATTTAGTATGATATGTGAATTTTATTAACTTGTTGTTTACTCCTGCTTTCAAATCGTTAATGAGGATGTCAAAAACACCTCAGGAACTAACACTAGTCGCTTCAGGGCTACCAGACAGCTCCCCCATGACTTGATACATTGTTGTGTATCATTAGCCCGTGTTTGTGTCCCTTCAGTCACTTTTCAGTCCATATGACAGTGTCCCTATGTAAACACCTTTTAATTAATTTTGAAAGAGAGATTTTGACAGATAATATAAATTTATTTTTTAAGTGTCTCATACAGGATTCAAGCAGAAATAGTTTTTATCTATTTTCCTTCTTTTTTGTGCTAAAATTAAGATTTTATCATCGACAACAAACGTATTTCTTTTTTTTTCCCTGAAAAAGTAATTCTGCTAATTCCTAATAATTCCATTATCTTCTAGCTGTTCAATGGCCATTTTGCTCCAGACTCTTATTTCCTTGATTTATTCAAGTTGAAATTTAAGCTTATGATCTGATAGGTTCAGGATTATTCACAATTCTACTGCTTGCTTGCTTTTTTTGCTAGTATTTCAGGAACGCTTTAGTTCTCTCCAAATTTGACAGCAAAATAATTAAAAATCAGGCATTCTTTTCCTCTATTGTCATTCCTTAAAATGAGTATCTGCTACAATCAAATTGTTACAGTATTTTCAAGGCTTCTCTTACTGCCCCCTTTGTCAGTAACTTTACGTATGAGTTGTTTTGAAATTGCCTAGCCTATTTTCTCTCTTTCTTAATTGGAAAAAAATCCATCTATAATTTCTGTCACAAAGTTCCCCCATCTATGTACTCTGGACCTGTATTAGGAGTGATGGTGCGGGGTGCATTCTCCCAATCATTTTTGATTGCTTTCTCTGTAACTGGCTTTTTTAACCAGATTTCTTAGCACTTTCAGTTCCCCAGGAGTATAGATTCATAGATTATAAAGCTACAAGGGACCATTATGATCATCTACTCTGACCTTCTGCACAGCACGCAACAGCAGTGCCTAGGAGAACCTTCAAACCACCTACTGGGAAAGCAAAGAGACACATAAAATGTTTAGAGTTAAAATGTCCTCATTTGTCTCTATTCAGATTCTCCTGTTATACTCACCACAGTAATATCTGGTGCATGATTCAAGGGAATGTCTGCAGGAACACATCTAATGTGATATATGCCTCTCTGAGGACCAGCTTGGTGGGGGACATGGTTTATTAGAACACTGCACCTATGCCCTTAGGTGTTAAAAAAAAAGCTACACAAAACCCTACAAAAACCATGGTCTTCAAAGGAACATTTATAAAGATTAGGAAAACACTTCACCTTGGGGATCAAAAGGCTGAAGGGTTCTTTCTTTTCTCCCCAGCATAGCAATTGTGCAGTAGGTTGTGTGCTGTTTAAATGCTGAGTACACACTGAGCTCCGTCAGGTATGTACAGAACTCCCTACTTCTTTTAGGATAAGCAATTATCAGGTAATGACAGTTAGATATGGGAATGATGAAAGATTCAATTAAATTACTGATGCACTGCGTGATCTCACACCAGATCCTAAATTATATTTCCATTGGCAGTTTGGGTAGTGGCTGTGGTGGCATGCCATAAACCCAGCACATTATGTCCTGATAACAGCACCATAAAAGAGATTCACTACTACTCTTACCCTCACTATTCACCAGAGTATGTTTGTGGCAACCTTCCAATAAGACTGCAAACTTTTCTGTTTCTTTCTCAGTTTATGATGTTCATTTAAAGATTCTGAAAAATCATTGTTTTATAAATACATAAAACATACAGATTTATGGTATGTACAGCTAGCTTCTTCTGCACTTATATTTGTATGTGCAATCCACCAATTTACATTGAGTGTGTTTTATTCCTTCTGTCTGAGCATCTAAAGACNCTTGTATGTGCAATCCACCTTCTGTCTGAGCATCTAAAGACATAGGAGATAGGCAATTAAAAATAATAAATTTTTTTTTAAAATCTTGTTACATATATTGCACTGCATTCTCATACGCTACTTGGGAAAACAAGGGGAAAATAGAGGATATCCACTTTCTGGAATCTTTTTTCATGACTTCTTACAGTCTAAAGGAACTTCTAATGGAAGTTTCTGAATGACAGTCAGGGCTGGAGCACAGTTTGCTGTGAAGTGGTTTTTATTGCTGTTTCAGAAAAAAATTGATAATCTCACTATCCCCAAAGCATAGGCTTTTGAAGTTTTGAAGGAATATCTAGGGACCTAACTTCTTCCCAAAAGAGCTTGACTGCACTTCTCACTGCATTTTTTGACTCAGTTAGGAACTCATCACCTGTCTCAATACACCTTAGAATATGTCCTCCAACTAAAAAATTATAAATACCCACACATATGAAGAGAATTAGCTAGAAATCTATAAGATTATATAATAAAATAAAAGGGTGGTTTCTCTAAGCATCTATACGTAGTGTATTATGTGTTTATTGCTGTATTATGTGTTTTGCAGAGAATATATATTCAATAGGACCACTATTCATCCAGCTGTGCATACATCATTTTATTATATGCTAGAGATGTATAGCATCTCTACAAGAGTACTAAATACTATTTTAAATTAAAATTTTCAAATAATTGCAGATCAAAAATTAGAGTGCTTGCATCAGGGTGATCTTGGATATTTGCAACACGAATACAAAATATAAAAATACAGAAAATTGAGACAGTACACTTGTGTTCTTTTGAAGTGTTCCCCACTTACTGAAAACATGAAACTGAAGGAATCACATCTCTTTCAGCTTGAAGACTATCTGGAATCTTTCATCTGGCATTAGAATAGTTTACATAGCCACTGAAAGAGACTTGAATAATATGTGGAAACAACTGAATACTTATTTGACACCAAGTAATGTTTCTGCTAACTCTATGTAGGAATGATTTAGACATGGGTCAGAGAGTAAGTACTGGCAAAGTAAAACTAATCACCGGAGAAACCCCAAATTTTTGAACCTGAAATACAAAAACATTTGCATACATTTATCACGACAAATGTAGTGATTAAACCAAATTGCATCCCCATTCCCAGAGTTGGGTCTCTGTCCTGATGAAAATGCATAGTATTCCACAGTGAGAGGAAAATCTCACAGAACCTTTGAGTTGGAACAGGATCAAAATAATTACAATGGCATTAAAATTTGCTTGGAACCACAAATATTGCAAGCCCTTAAAATAATAAATAAAAAACGGAGTAGGAACAGCTGGACATTGTGGGGAAAAAACAGAAATTGAAGAGGAATCATGGTCTTTTTTTTCATACTGGGAAACACCGTGTGCACCCAGCAGTCAGTCTGATTTTTATGTCTGTGATATTTTGCCAAAACAAGATATTATCGCACCATATCAACATCTACATGTTTAAGAGCAGGTAAATGTTTCACGTCAAATTCCAATGAATTTGAGCAGCTGTAAATAGTGTTAGTTGTTCTCAACATAGGTTCTTCATGTTTAGCCTGAAGATTTATATGTGTCTGGGCATGGACTTCCGATCCTTACAGCAGTATCTGATCTTATCTTCTTGAACTGGATTTTACTCTGGACTTTTAAAGCTATAACAAAAGATGGAAAAGTATTCAAAATCCCCTTTAGAAACAGACTAGTTTTAAGTTGAAGTTCTGTGAAAAGAAATCTTATTAAAATACCTTAGCTGTATCAAGATGCTTATTAGATAAAAAAGGCATTACAATGGGAATGAGCAGGCTAGTTGCAAGAACCAATTAATAGAACACAACATATATAACCAGTGGACTGAATTGAATCACACTAGTGATAAAAAAAATCAGTTAAAAGCTTCCATGTTCACAATATTTATGCTTCTTTCTCTGAACTGGAAAGGAAAAAAAAATTGAAAAAATTAGTTTTCAGTAAGAAATTGCAAGGAAATAAGAAAGAAGTAATTCTAGTCCCTTCAGCAGAAACACTCGCTGCCTAGCTTGCCATCCGTTTTCACGGAGTGAATGCTGACATAGTGCTTGCATTGTCCAGGACCTGGAAATGAAAAAGGAAGTCAGAGGTGATCTGTGTCTAGGGCAAATGGTTTAGCAACCTAGAGTTTAGGAAGCTATGGTGTGTAGGGCTGCAATACACGGCCTGGGGACTTGCAGAAACTACAGACATCAAGGTGTTTGAAACTATTTTAAGACTAAGGGCTTTTTAAGAAGAACTCATGCTGCTCTGATCTACTGTTGGTGATAGTTTTGAATTAAGTAGGAGACTGAACTTGATGATCTCTGGTGGTCCCTTCCTAGCAGCAGTTCTATGATTCTGTGTCAAATTGCACCATCTGATTTTATTTTAGTTTCTTAGGTAGTAAGAAAGCGATATTGTTTCCTCCATCTAAGTGGAGCAGAAGCCAGCACCATCTTCAAAAGACACTTTTCCATGGGATTTTACTTCTTATTACACTGAAGACTCCCAGCTGTAATAGAACCCTAAGTAAGCATTGCTTTCAATTCAGATACCCAGATTAATGTAAAATTCCTCTGATTTAGGGCCAGACTCCACCTATCTACTATCAGAGTAGTTTTAAAATTTCTGGACGAGTGGGAGCAGTACTGTCAAGGGACAGGACTACCACTGAAGTGTGTAAAACAGCATTCACTGAGAATCAGTGAACAAACCAGAGGTGACAATGTTCAATCCACCTGGCTTCCTGCTACACACATGGGCTACATATTTACTTTCACAGAAACTGCTTTTTCAGGTACCTCACAGACCTAGGAAACCAGTTTGCAGAAGGAAGGAAGTGCTTTGTTTAATAGTTTTCAAAGTGGAGATGGAGCTGACCCATATGACACAGAAAAGCTTCACAGAATTTAAAGAGAACAAAGGACAGTCAAGGCTGTTGTGGCATCCCCATCTCTAGACTGCAAGTCCTACCTCTAACAACCAGTATCCCAAAAATTTATCTCAAATGCAAGTGTTTTAAAGAATTTGAAATTGAAAGGTGAGTTCTGACATACGCACACTTACTGGGTGTATATTTGCATATGTAGTAAGGTACAGGCTTTGCAAAACAATTCCTAATGATCACTGCAGAATCATATTAGTGCCTCTGTTCTTGTCTCTTTGTGATCATATATATTCCATGCCTAAATCCATGCTATGAATATTCAGTTTTCTGTCCCCATGTGTTGCCCATATTTTTCAGCCATAGTTTAGACACTGGTATTTTAAAAGTGTGTCCTTTTGCTTTATTTCTCTCTGCTTCATCTCAATTGCATCTGGCTTCATCAACCCAGCACATAAAGGAAGGAAAATGTGCCAAATACTGCACATTTGATATCTGAAGTGTACCTATTGACCTTTGACTGGAATGGATATTTTAATCCCACACTCGAAAATTACCCTTCAAAAGACTTGAATTCAAATTGCCAACATGATATGTCATCTTCTAATCTGATGTGACTGGAATCATAACATTTGCTTTGATGTGCAATGTAATCCACTTTGACTGATTAGATGCAACCTGCCATAACACTGCAAAGGGCAATGCATCATGCTCAGAAATTAAAACTACCCTATTTTCTGGAAATTGGAGTGAAAGGAATCTACCTGTAGTTTACAGATTTGGGGAGTTTTCAAGTGCTTTTTAACCCAACAGTGAGAACTGTTTTAGCTAAACTATTTGTTCTCATTGTCTCTTAAGGCTGACTCTAGCTTTTGCTGTGGCATCTGCATTTTTCAGCCAAGAAATAGACAGTTCTTACACCACTGCAGAATTTCTAACGACTGGATTTAAATCGTATTAGAATATTCTGCTTGGAAAGAATGCAGTTTGCAGCTTTTAAACTCTCTAGCAGTTTACAATAGTTGCTTCCATTATCAAGGCAGGAAGTACTTCTTTGTGGTCTGAGATGCAGCACCAGGTGCAAGAGAAAGCAGCACCCAGCAGCACAAGAAAGCAGCAGCTGTTTTTCTTTCCTCTCCTGTTATTTCAGATTAGAGCACTTTTGGGGAAGATTTTACAGAACCCTGTGAGACGTCATAAAATTACTTGCAATCTGCAAGGCAAGTCTCACCCATACAGTTGGGGTAAGTCTTTCTAGTCCTCTGAAAATGACAGAAAACTTTATTTATAAAGCAATGAAGGGATAGGTAAAAGTATATGAGATGGTTACTTGGGTGAAGGAGAGGGACCAAACAAAAAGGGATCATCTTACCCTTTACCAAGGCAGCTGTTTCCGATGACCCTGCCACACGTGATTTGCTTAAGTATTTTAAATATTACATTTTCACGTAACAACAGATTTGCAGTAAGGTCTGATATACAGAGCAGGAATAGTCATTATTGCTCAAGATGCATTCAGTAAGCCAGGACATTGAACAGAGGGAAGTAATGCTGTGTAAGAATGGGGTTAAAGATGTGATACACTGATGTGTCCAGTCCTCATATGTGTCCACAGAGGTAAGAACCTCATACAATAAGAATATTTCCTTCTTTAATGTCTGGACACTTCATATAAGCCCTGGTTTTTTTTGTTTTTTATCTAAGTCAAATAGGCTATCAAACATGTTTTCTTCTTTCTGAGTAGGAAGAAGTATAGACAATCTGAAATAGAAAATGGCAAGTTTTAGAAATAGATGGTAATTGGAGACTTCTATTTCCATTACAAACTCATCTATTTAAACTTAATTCTTTACTTTCTGGCCAAAGAGCCTTAGTGGATTTTGTCTGTAGTTTATCCAGGTCTAGTCTGATTCTGCTCCACTGGGATTAGAAATTCAGGAAGGGGAGAGTAGATGCTACTTGAAGACAATTTCTGTTCTTGCAGAGATGAGGAGGTGTTTAAAAGTATTGAGGATGTTACTTAGGCTTCTGATGCAATAAGATTTGCAACAGTATTTTCTGATGCGAGGGCATACAAAAAGGTAGTGGTAGTTGCAGAGAAAATAGTTTTCTGGTTTAAATATCTTCATTACATCCCTGAATATATAAGCAATATGACTTTAAAAAGAAAATTAAAAATCGACTCTCATTTCATAAAGATAGTCCCCTGACAGGCAAGTCATTATGCAGCTTTTTAGGGTTAAGGTTACTATGCTGATGTCAGACCACACCTAGAAAAATTAGTTTGGTTTGTCAGCTCACTTTCCAGAAATGTAATTACTAAAAATGTTTCTCCTTTTGATTCAAACTTCCAACATGATATATCATTTTCTAATGCGAGGTGACTAGAATGATAACAAATGCTCCCTGATGGGAAGCACAGTCTGGTGTGATTGATCAGATTCAAAATGCCATACCACAGCATAAGGGCAATACATTTCACCTGAAAATTTAACCTAATCTGTTTTTCTGGAAAGCTGCAAGGAAAGAGAAAACCTATGTCTCACCTTGCTGAATTGCTGAAGATTTTAGGGTTGTATTTTTGCTATCGTTCTCTTGGCAGAAGAAGTGGTAGGCATTCAGTCGCCCATATATCCAAGCAAGAAGTGATGATCTTTTTTCCTAACTTGTACTGAAAAGCAAATTGCAAATCCTTTTCCTCAGGTGCCCTTCCCACAAAGTCATCCTTACATGTGTATCCTTGCTGGATGACACCCAAGCTGTCTCCCCCCTACAACTCATTCTAATTCATCAATATTTATCCTGACCATGTTGTGCTTGCAATTGCAAGTGCAGTTTTAATGCTGTGGTTGTCACTGGACCAAACAATAAATAGACATTGCAGTTTAACATATGCATATGGAATGAGTGCGTTCTCACTTCTGTCTTGTACCCAGAATTTTGAACTGACACTTCTGTTACTCCTAATACTATTAGTGTTAATGGAAAAGTGCCAAAATGTCAAATATTTTTTTATAAATATGCACTAATACCAGATGTCTGTGAATGGGGATAAAGAGGTTTGCTTTGTATTATTAATAGGATTTCTGACAACTTTACATTTCCATTTAATAGATAAGGAGTAAAGATATAAAAATCAAGCCACAAACTTTGAGCCATTTCCTAGGATCTGGTAAGATTTTGATGAGAAAAAGTCTTTTAATTCTCATAGATTTCTTCCCTCTTTTCCACAGAACGGCCTATGCCTTTGCATCTACACTTTAACATAGGGGAATAGAGAAAGAAACCAATATGATTTTTTTAATGAAATCTAAGTACTCACTCCACGCAGAATTTTCATGCTTTCCCCCCAAAAAATATGATCAGGACCTTTATCAAGGCTTATTAAAGGCCCTCAAAAGCGTATTTTTAAAGACTTTACAGTGGAACTTATCTACAAAGCGATGTTCTAAGAAGAACAAATATGGAAATTGACTGGAAAAAGAATTTCTGAAATAAAGAAAATAGAGAGAAAATAGAAAGGTCAAGAGTTTTGGAGTAGAAGAACCTGGAATAAAATTGAGAGAATATTTGAGTCAAAGAGAAGAAGGCTGGGTTGAAGGAAGAGCTGGAGTGAAAGGATGATTTTATACCACATTATTTCTTACACATAGGTAAATGCAATGTTTAGAATAACTTCTCTTTTTTTAAACCTCGGATAATAAATACAAATTTATTGGTAGAGAAATGGTTTTGAGTTCCTGATGATTTGCTGAGCTGTGAATTTAGAAAAGAAACAATTCTGAACAAAAACATATCTTAATTTAAAAGCAGTGTTACATTTAGAAATCTATCAGTTTAGATAAAGCAAAAATAGTTGTAAGTAATTTAAATAGAAGAATAAAAATGTAAAAAAAATCAGAGCATTCTCTTCCATTTTTTTATTTGACCAACAAACAGAAGTGTCTTTTAGTTATACAACCTTATTCCTAAATACTGACATGCAGAAAGATAAAGCAAGGGACAAAACCCAAATAATTGTGCACTTTTTCGTGAAATTACACACATTTCTATTTCAAAAGAAACACTGCCTTCTAATAATGCAAAGCACTGTTATAACTTCACGCTCTGTTACAAATTGCTTCCCCTTAATGGCAAGCCTCATTTATCAATATTTTTTTTTACAGTAGCAATACTACACAATCTAAAAGAATAAAGACAAATAAAGACAGAAAGAAGGATAGACTGAGAGAGAATGAAAATCCTGAAAACTCTGTAGTAAAAAGGAACATAGCAGAAACAAATGGTACATTGTTGCACTGAGGTTGAATATTCTTCTCTTTCAGAAATGTCAAAAATATCAGGTATCTTATTAAGCAATACAGAAAGATTTTTTTTTTTTTTGCCTGATTTGCACATTATTAATTACCTATTTTTTGAAGAAAGGTGGTGGATTTTAAATGCTAATGAAATCTTAGCTGAACTAATGTAAACACAACAAAAGAGATTTGATATCAATACATGGGACTGGAATTATAAGACTCAGTAAAACTAAACTAGGGCACCCTGGTGATAGGAACATTATATGAGTCTGTACAGAATGAGGCTTTTCATCCCAGCAGTAAACTGTTGGCAGAGAAGACGGGAAGAATAGGACTTGTCCCTTTCTGAGCTTCTTTATAATCTTCCCACTTCTAAAGGAACAAATCTTTTCAAGAGGAGTTTAAAGGTGAAGCAATAGTAGATTGCTTTACAGTTTTGCCCGTCTTATTTTCCCCAATCAAGTTCCAAAACAAGAGTCCATGACTCTCAGCAAATGTTTTCCATCCTGTTTTAGTCACATATAACAGTACTTATGCACCCTATCCATTATCTTTTACACCATCGGGGTTTTTTTAGCAAAACATATTTCCTTACACTTTGGTTATGACATGAAATAATTTCAACCATTCCCAGTGGAGATGGAAGCAGGCAAAAAGACAAGAGGTACTCTTAGTATTACACAGCTGCAATAGCTGGCAGGTGGAGGTTTTGTCAGACATGTTTCTGCAAATATCTGTTTCACAACAAGAAAAAAAAAATTTGGTACAAATGATATATTTTTAAAGCCTACCATATTTTTATAATGCTGCTTATTTTAAACTCTTACCATATGCTCTGCAAGTGATGCAGACATATGGTTCACATAACAATACCATATGTCTGATAATATTTTGCTGTATATTACAGCAATAACAAACATTTATAATTTGTAGAGGGACTTAATTTAAATTATGTTTTATCTTCATTTTTTATATTTATAAATACTTCTGATGACATATCTGAAGAAGGCTATAAATCCCCCCAAAAGTTTAATATTTAACACTAAACATTCAGGGAGTATTTTATGGCTAAAACCATGCATTCATCACTGTGAAAAAAGACTACTGCCCTTTGGTAAAACATGGAGAAAAATAAAATAATAATTTTAAAAAATCAAATAAAAGCATATATTCAAATTACAGTGTACTTAAGCAACTCCTTCTTTTTAAACACATATTTGCCACTGTCTCATCTGAAATTCAGTGTCTGAAGTGTTTGAGTTTTTATTCCTTTTTTCTCTTTTCTGACTTTTAGTTCTTTATTGAATCAACAAGAAAATGAGAGATGAACCAAAAGCAAACATATATGAGACTCATCTTTCTCGGGACAAGATTACATGTGAAGAGATGAAAGGAGAATAATTCTATATCGTCTTTTTTTTGCTTGTGATATTTTACAGGGATCCTGTTCAGAGTCAAGTAGCACCGTGTTAGGCATTCCCTCTTTTGGAATACTTAGCTGCACATACCGTAGTGAAACTAAGAAGAATGATTTACATTAAATCCCTCAACCCAAGCCCATGGAAGAAGAGAAAATGCAATGTTTGTTTTTTTTTTTGTTTTTTTTTTTTTATTTTGCAGTCACTTGCTTGATGGCTAAACACCATAGAAAAAATATGGATGAATCTGACTTCCTTATTAGTACAGAGAAGTCAGTGACTTTGGATGATGGCTGTGACACAATAAGAAATATGGAAGAAGACAGGCTATATCTGGAAGAGACTTTAACCCCGGTAGGTACACTGAAGTTATGTTTTCCAAGCCAGAACTGATGAAGCCTTTGCCGAGAATGTTACTGGCTTGTGCACATCTAGAATGTGATGAAGTAAAAAGAATTAATAAACTGGAAGACAACTAGACTGTCCAATGTCTCCAACAGAGACCTCAGTGACATGGACAGTCATGTGCCTGTCAGTAGTGACAGTGACCTGATATGTATGAAGTGACTAAAAAGGGAGGATCAATAATTTCTTTTTTCAGTTTAAAGTACTTACAAAGCACACAGAAGAAATGAGTAAATAAATGGTGTTTACAGAAACAATGAACTGAAGTTCCAGGAATCTGAAGGCTGTATCTCTTTCTGCTATGGAAAATTTTACTCAGCTCCCTCTGGAGCTCAGATGCTGTAGTTACCTCCTACAAGAAGATTTGTAGTCTTCTGCTGTGATGATGCAGCTCCTTGCCCCTTCTGAGCACGCTATTTACAAGTGCCATGTACTTCCACCAAACGAAAATTACAACTTAACCATGATCTAGAGTAAGACACTCACATGCAAAATTCCAAGATTCTGAAACACCCAGAGTGAAACTGCATATATGTATATATAAAAAAAATTAACCATTTTAAACATTTCATTTACATGAACAAATTTAAAAAGGTACAGCTAGGTGGGTAGAGAAACTAAGTATTGCTCTTTTACAGCTGCTTAATTTCAGTCAAAGCAATTTTACGTCCCACCATCAAAAGAAAGAAAATTCCCTTTTTGTATAACATACTGCTTATTCTATAGTTCTTATACTTTCAACATTTTGTTGAATAAAATCAAAGAAATGGAAAGCAAAATGGTTCTTTAATGCCTTGTTTGTTTACGTTAGCTGATAATTACATTGGCCCTTATACCATCCAGGTCTTCAGGCTGGTGCTTAAACTAGTAATTGCCCCTAAAAGCATCAGCATCTTTTAACATACAGCTATGCCTGCAGTTTGTGTAACTAGCCAGTTTGGTGACTGAAGAGTGATGAACATCTGCTTTTAGATCTCTTTGAGGCCTCTTTCTTTTCAGTGGATCTCATAACCAAGATATAAAGAAAGCAGAAATGAAATCAAGTGTCATACTCAAAATACTTGGTAAATTTGAGGGGGAATAGGCTCAAAAGCTATGAATTTTGTATGGCAAAAAGACACATATGTAACACGACTGTTGTGAAATTTTGATGTATTCTAAAGTGATAATGTGGAACTTTCAACTATACCCTTTCAGCCAAGTATTTTAAAAAATATTTGTTTATTAATGCCATTATTAAGAAAGAAAAACATTTGCATTAACAGTGCTGGTTAAGATTTTCTTTAATCTTAGTAAAGTAAGTAAGATGAGGATAAATATGGTTCCTGATCCAAATTACCTCCACTCTAAGCCAGTGGGTATCTGTTGTCACTAATCTGCACAGAGTCCTTGATTTGAATGGATTTAAACAGTAGTGGAGCCTAGTACTTTATTTCATAGCACTGACTAATACTATCTCAACATTCTGTCCATACATTTTTTATTTTCTAAATCTTTGCCAGTTTCAGTTGTAATTTTTCACTGCATTCCAAGACTGATGTAATAATGAAAAGAAAATTTTCTGATTGTAAAAAAAGCAAGGGTGCATTATATGCCACAGGCAATATAGCCAGGAAATCATCTAGCAAATAACAAGCCAGGACAAAAGCCAGATTTCCCTTACAGATTTTTTATGTCCATAAGCAAATTAAAACACAGCTCAGAAGTTAAAAAAATTATAATGATCAATGCAGTGTTTCTGAAAGAAGAAGAATAACTCCTTTTATAAAAACTCATTTTAATTTCATACACTATTTTTATCAAAAGTAGATTAATAACTTGTGTGATAAAAAATACACTTCTTTTTCCCCTTCATGTTCTTGAAAGACAGCTTAGTTCATATTTTTCCCTTTTCTAGATAGCTTTTTATTCTTAATTTGAAGCCAGAAGCTCATATCTCTCTTTTAGGGTCATCTCAATGTTGAGATAAGATGGGACAGTTGTTATCTTAACATTTCTTAGCATTTTCTCTGACCAGGACTTTCTACACAGCTTGCTTATTAAGGGAAAACTTCAAATTTTCTTCTCTTCTTTAAAGGCTGATCACTTTCAAAAACCAACAGGTTTTATGGCCTTTAAATAGGACTGGATTCACAACTTTTCCACACTGAAGCACAGCATTCATGTCAGAGTTTGAATCAGCACATACTATACCTCAAAGAATTGGGTTCAATTAGCTCACTGAAATAACCTAAGAAATATTGGAAACCCTTATGAGTTCCTTCTCAAAATGCCAAGCAATTTTTCAGGTTTAACTTATGTTTGATCGGAAGAGTTGTTGAAGGTTTGTGGGTTTTTCTTGTCAGGACTGAGTATGTTACATATATATTCAAAAAAATAGTGCTGAAAACCAAGTTCCTGGGTCAATCAAATGGAAAGTTTTGTTTTAAATGTACCATAATAAGCAAGAAAAGTCAGAAATGTCCTTGGCTTTCTGAAACACTCATAGAAGTTATACAAAAGCAACCTAACTTAAAAACATATACCAAAAATAATACTAATGCTGTAGTGGGTTTTTCATACTATGTTGACAACTGTTGCATAAATCTACAAAACCTTTCTAGTATTACATAACACAGTGGAGTCAGTCCACTTAGAAACAGGGTTCTGAAGCACAATGGAGTGGAATAAATTTATGTGAGAAAATCTATGTAATTCTTAGTCACCACAATTTTTTCTCTGCTTGGAAGAGAGATGATGTGATTTCTTTGACCTTTTCACTAATATTATTTTTCTAAGCAACAACACAAAAATTACTGGTAGAATCCTAACCCAGATTTTTTTTTTTTATTATTAATTTAATTTCCAAGGGGACCAAGGACTTTAGACTATGTTGTTGAAAGAAGGCTTTGATCTAGAGAGACAGATTAGCCATTGTCTGATTCATTAGCAGCAGTATTTTCATTCTAATACCCTGCTCTAGTGTAGTAGTAAATCTTGTGAGATCAACTTTTAAATGCTCAGTAATAGGAAATCATCAATTCTCAGTAACAATCTGAAGCTCACGCTTAGCAATGACTTTTGCCATTTCAGTATTAATTTTATGTACGTTTTCACAGATAAGGAAAGTACCTTAACAGATTTAGCATAACTTTGCTGACCTTCAGTGATACAGCCTGCTTGGTTTTACATGCATTCATGTTGAAAACAGTGTGCAATGGCAGGAGTTGACTGATCATTAACCTCAGGATTCAATGTAGCAGTAGTATATGGAAGCTTTCTCTAAGGATGCAATTTTAAAAGCTAGAGAATCAATTCAAAGTCAAATACCACTCTGCTTGCTGTTCAGGTTCCTGCTGTCTTAGTGTCTCCAACAGAGTCCTCGACCAATTGTGTTCATGTGCGATGATCCATGTTGAAGCTGTTTTGCCTTGAACCAAATATCCAGGAGAAATGGAAATGGTTTGCTATAAATATGGAGAGCTGGTGATATTATTCCAGGGATCCGTTATAACAAGGCATGTGATTAGATCAGTTTGTTGTTGATGTCTTTTCTGTAGCTTCTGTAGAAGTTCCTGTCTTTTTGTTTGTCATACCAAGCGTTGATGAGTTTTGTGCTAAGGAAGTTTGTGCACAGTTGTACATTTGCATTGCATCAAGTGATTTTTCTGTTGTTCATGAACTCTATATTCTCTGAGGTTGCTGACAGTCATTCATAAGTAATTACATTTCATTTCAACAAAGGATCTCCACAATTCTGCAGAGGAACCTGTAACTCACGAAGACGAACAATCTCTTGTGTATGATACAACACTGATGACACCAAGATCATGGACTCCAGATTCTGGCTACTGCTCTTTACATTGTTATTTCCCCTCAGTAGTAAATGCTGTAGTTACTTTTGAGAAAGATTTACGTCCCCATCTCCTTAACATTTCCTAAGTGCAAATAAAGGACAAAACTGGGGCATGGGAAAGAGCACACAGGTATGCTGACCTTACTTCTTATCCGTAGGGGACGATATCTTGTAAGATGTGTCAGCCTCACTGATGTATCTGCTGATACCTGTACAATTACAGTGAAAGGAATTCTACATTCTTAACAAGGCATAAGTGCTACAAATGGTCACACACAGTCATCTTTCTTACAATATGGACTTTTTGTGTTGGTTGTCTTTTGTTGGCCGTTTTTTGCTTTTTGCTTGTTATTTTTTTTTAATAATTTAGTTGATGTTGCTGTAAAATGTGACTTAAAGGAAAATTTATGGTTTTAAACTATTATGGTATGTTGACCTTGGCTGGCTGCCAGATACCCATCCAGCTGCTCTCCCATTACCCTCCACCTGTCCAGGACACGTTGAAAAAGCTTGTGGGTTTACTTGCCAGTTATCTATCATCAGAGGCAAAACAGACTTGATTTGGGGAAAATTAATTTAATTTATTTCAAACTAAAAATAGAGTAGGATGATGAGAAACAAAGGCAAAACTGAAAACATCTTCTCCCAATCTCTCCCTTCTTCCAAAGTGCAGCTTCATTCCCAATTCTTCTACCTTCTCCCCTCCAAGGCAGCTCACAGAGGATGAGCCATGGCTTGTGATCAGTTCATAACACTCCCGCTCTACTGCTCTCTCTTCCTCATAATTTTCCCTTGATCGAGCATGCAGTGTCTCCCAAGAGACATAATCCTTCACAAACTGCTCTGTTGGGGGTCCTTTCCATGGGTTGTACTTCTTCAAAAACTGCTCCAGTGTGGGTCCTCTCCACAGATTACAGTTCATCAGGAATAGACTTCTCCAGCATGGGTCACCTACAGGTCACAGCTCCTGCCAGGATCCTGCTCCAGTGTGGGTTCTCCATCAACTCCAGCTTCCTTCAGGGTGCATCCACCTGTTCCATCAGGGGGTCCTCCACAGGTGCAAAGTGGATATTTGTTCCGCTGGTGCCATCCATGGGCTGCAGAACAACCTCCTTCTCCAGAATCTTCTCAGGCTGCAGGGGATTCTCCGCTCTGACACATGGAGAACATCCTCTCCCTCCTCCTTAACTGACCTGGATATCTTCATAGTCATTTCTCTGTCATTTTTCTCTCCCTCTCTCACAACTTCTGCCTGATGTATTTTACTCTTTCTAAAATTAGCTGCCAGGCAGCTGCTGCTGGTTGCTGAGAGCCTCAGCAGTGCCCTGCTGTGGGCTTGTTTTGGAGCTGGATGGAACAGGCTCTGTCCAGCATGGGACAGTCCTTCGTGTCTTCTCACAGGGGTCACCTCTACAGCCATCCCTCGGTACACACTCTTGCCATGTAAAACTGGTATGAGTATTTTTGGTTTTCACAGAAATTTCCAAATAGTATAACAAAACAACAAATCTCAAAACAATCATTTCATTTGCACAGGGAGCCAATATATATTCAGATATATTGACAGTTACTGACAGATGGCCTTTTTTTTCTCTATTCTTTTAAACCTCTTTTTTTTCTACAATTCACATTTAAATAACCTTCATGAATACTTATATAATTTAATCCATTTCAACAGAAATTTCAAATATCCTTTGGTTTTCATAACAATTCTGTTAAATGCAGATTTTTAGTTTGAAACCAGGTTATCCTTTAGAAATATTGACATTCAAAGTATTTTAGTGCCAACTGAATCACCTTGTTTGATGATGGTTTAAAAGAGTATTGCTGCTTATAAAATTGATTATTTATACTCTCCTAAAACAGATTATTTATACTGTCTTATCAATGGCATAGTAAGAAATAAATAAATCCCTGTACTATAACCAATTTTGATCTACAAGAGTTTAAAGATAAATTATTTTTCAAAATTATGCTTTGATTCTTATCTGCTATTATAAAAATGAAGCTCCATAACAATATTGGCAAAATATGGATTATTTGCTGAAATTTTGGACAGAATTTTATTGCCGTCTGATATATGAACCAGCAAGAAAAGTATCATGCTGACACTGTTCAGTCAGTTAAAAAATATGCTTCCTAAGCCAAAAGGAATTTTAAAGACAATACAACTGAAAAATCAAGAATCCAAAAAGCTATATTTTTCATACTTTAAGGTTTATATGTAAGTCCTTTTAAGGGTATTATTTTATCTACTGCAATCTGTAGAGTTTGGAGCTGCTCCTCAGTTAAGTTCATAACAAATTTTGCATGTGACTCATCCTCTAAATTCCAAAAATAAATCTTCCTTTTTCCTGCAATTTTGCATAATTGGTCTCTGATAAGAGCAAAAGAATTATGAAACTATTTGATATGCATTAAAGCAGCTGTTTGAGATATATGTGATTTCAAAAAGTTACTCATGTTTCACTTTTTGAAAGTAGCCCATCTTTATCATGACATATTTTTAAAAGAAGTCTGAACCTGGAGGCTCAGAACTTGCTTTATTTAAAAGAATTTATGTAAAACTGGGTACTGATATGCTGTGTATTGAAAAAGACAGAAATATTTTATTACATGAGTTTTGCATCAAACCCTATCTAAATAAGGTTGTACTGAATTATGTCTGATACTCAGTTATAAAAAGTGTGCTCCATCACAGGTAAAGTTACTGTAAAAATGTAACTGCTACAAGAAACATGGATTTCCGTCAGGACAGAAACAGAGACTTCCATCAAAACTGTAAAGGATTCCACAGCAAATAAATTCCAGTGCCAGAGCAAAATAAAACCCATCCTTTCTTAAAGGGTTATGATATTAGTGGGGGAAAACACTTCATTTTGAAACTGCATTTTAGTTGTATAGCTTTTCCAATTTAAATTGTTAAAAAAGAACAATGCCATCAAATGGTTTGTTTCCTTGGATCCATTACATGTATTTATTCACTGTTGGGTCATCAAACCAAAAAAATCAATCTTTTCCACAGCTCTAGTTAATATAATGTGCCTGCCCTGACCTTCCAAGGAAGCTGTGCATAAACAGGAAATACAAATTCAATTTATAACCACAATGATGAGATGAAAGAAGGCAATTCTTTAAAATGAACCTAAATAATTTTCCCCTGACCTCTCCTCACACTTCATACAACAAAAAAAAGATAAAAAGCAACTTGTTTGATTGCTTCTTGCTGAACTGAATGTGGATACAAAAGCAATCACTAAAAAGCTGGTCCTCCATTTCAGCATTTATGTAGTATTTGAATGGAAATACATCTGACTTTTCAGCATTGTATGCATTTGAAGAATTAAAGGGTTTATGTTATATAAGGCATGCTTTATTAAAGATTCCCAGAAAAAATAGGATTCTTCTTAAAATTTTTGCCTTTCCTGCACAGATCTTACAACTTAGGCAGACTACACAATATATCAAATAAAACACATGAAGACAGGTGAACTGCACTATAAGATTTTGGGGGTTCTCAGGATATGTGTTTAGAAGTTAGGCAATGCCAGAGTTACATAAAACCTTACACGATCATGTACCTCTCATATGCATCACTATACACTCTTTAGCCTCCTGATAACATAATAGTGTTTTAAGATTCCTCTTTCTTTTCATGCACAGGATGAATAGCTCTCATTTAATAAAATTCAATGATATCCTTTGTTTCTTTTAGCTTTTTGTACTATCTCTAGTTCTTATTTAATGGAGTCAATTGAAACTCAGAAGACAGATATATTAATTTCTACAGGAACTTTTCTGTTCCAATCAGAAAAGTATTACTAGAACTCTTCACAAGGATTATTCAATTGAATTTATGCTCAGAGTGGTCTGCTGACATAAGTATTATTATGTCCATTTTATAGAAGCTGCAATGACTTGTAGGAACATTGCATAGCTAGAAAAATGTATCTCAGTGCCCAGTCATTAGAACCTAATTTTCCAGTACAGATTCCATGTTATGTTCAAATTGCAGCTGCTGCACCACAGAGGCTTAAATGTATATATATATGTGGCTAGAGTTCTCAGAAAATGGGAAAGACATGAAATGAAAAATCACTTCATTGCATGATGTTAGCTTTCACTTTTATCACAGCAGAATCCACCAGAAGTCAGTTACAATAATGAGCCCAGCTGCAATCTCTAGCTTAGGTTTTGCTTAACCCATAGATTCCTAAAAAGTAAAAACTCATCCCATTTCTCTGCAATCTTTGTAGGTTTTCATGTTTCTTAGACTCCTTCCAAAATTCTACTGATTATGTTCAGAGAGGAAATGTGGAATAGCTCATTTTAACCATCTTGCCTCTCCTTTGACCAGATAGAAATAATTGATTATCTTCTGTTACCTTCACCAATTTCTTGTGTAAAAAGAAAGAGGCTGTTTTGCCAATGGTTTTACTAATAGTTCTGACTCACAAAGTTAGGGTTCAGAAACAGTTTTCTTCTGCTCTTGTAAGGAAAGCAAGCTCTAATCATCATAGAACCATAGAGTCATAAAATGGTTTAGGTTGGAAGGGCCTTTAAAGATCATCTAGTTTGACACCCCTGCCAAAACCCTGGCCCTGCTAAAGTGATACCTTTTTGCTCTATTCTTTCCAATAAAAATGCCACTGTCTCTTTTATCCACCTTTGCTGACTTCTGCTTCTTTCTATGCTTTCTACTTACGCATTTTCAGGCCCCCAGCCAAGATGCTTATCCGATGTCCAGCACCAGCTGGACATCAACTCCTTTCTCCAGAACTGCCTGTCCCTTTTTCAACATTTTCTTCAGTTTCCATGTTCACAGGTTCTCCCTTTCAGTTTCTGTAGATGCAGTACTTCTCTTCCCTTGTGCCTAATTGCTTTGTTTCTGCAGATTAGCCTGTTACTCCAGTTGTTGCCTCTTACCAATGCCCGTTTCCAGTTACCCCAGTGTCTGTATCCCTTATGCTCCTGAGAGTCTCATTTTGCTATTTCTATGCAGGTTCAGAAAACAAACAGTCAGGAAATAACCAGAGCTGTTCAGCATGGAGCCTGGTGCCTTCTCTAACATCAGTCTGAGGCAAGCTTAGCATAAAAAACAATTCCTCTGTAAACTCTTAAGATTCCTGTATCAACTTTATGTGAACTATGCTTTTCTTTTTAATCATAAAGCTCATAGACAACTTCCAAGAGATTTCACTTTGACAGAAAAAGCACATACTGTAATAGTTTGCCAGTTTTCAAGTTCAAAGTATGAACTCACTCTTTTTTTTTTTTTTTTTAGTGTTGGCCAGTCAATAGTTTTTTTATTGGTATCATTCTCGGAAAGAACTAAATCATCTTGGCTGGCAAAATCCAAATAATTTGACTTTGCAACAGACATTCAGCATAAGAAATTTCAATGTGACTGCTTAGCTTGGCAAAGTCTTAAGTGCCTGAACACAAAATCTTGTAGTAGGTTGCACTGAATCCTTAATGACTTACAGTCTTACAGTATGTGAGGGAAATAGTCTCTTAATCTCTGATTTAATTCGCTTCTTCTCTAACTCTTCGGTTATTCTTAACTGCTTAGAGAAAACGCTGAAAATATACTGAACCATATATTAAATTATGAAGCAGTTTTGTTTTCCATATTTTCAACCCATTTTTGTCATATAGGCTAGTGGGCAGCCCATGCAAAGAAGCTTAGACTTCACCTACTGAAGCAGAATTTGACAAATGTTTCTAATTGCTGGTAGGATTTTCCTTTTAATCATATTGAGACAAGGAAATATGATTTCTCCCTTTCTTCCTTCTTCCTGCTTCTTGTTAAAAATCTTTGCTACAACTGTTCAAATTCATAAATACATGTAACAGTGGTAAGTAAAAATCTAATGCTCTCTACTTTTCTATAACATGGTCTAGGTGGTGAAACTAACCTAGATTTATACCTCTAATATAAGAGATAAGTATCTCTTGTATATCAATACAGAGTTCTTGAATGCTCAGATAATTCCATTGTTTGCACTCCTAAGTTTCTAAATCCACAGTTGTCATTCAGAGCCGGCTTATTGTGCATGGTACAGTCACATGCCATATACCAAAAATATTGAGAAGAGAAAAGACTGTGAGCATGGTTGGATATAGAGAGTCCCTTACCCTCCTGCAGCTAAGGAATTTGAACAGTGTCCTTCCTCTCTGCAGCTCAGACATCTTCACCTCCAAAGCACTTTTATACCTGTTGCTGTTCCAAAGCACATGGGTGGAAAATTTTATTTGAGCTTAAAACTGAATGAAATAATCCAGAACAGTGTAATAAGAGGCCTGAATGCCTTGAATAACATCAATTTCAGAAAAGAAAATGTAATTGTTTTTGACTGAGTCTGAAATAGACCTCTCTTCTGTTCAGCTTACCTACAGTATAATATACTGAAGAAGGTATTTCTGTCATATTACTTTATCATTACACACTTATTACAAAAAGCACAGACTCCTCATGGCATCTTAGCACATCTTTTAGAAGATTCGCCTTTTAAATATGTCATGGAAATAGAAATGAAAAGAATTTCTGCAAATTAATGAGAATCAAGAGACCTCTCTGGCAAGTGTGGTAGCACACCCTTAACACTATCCTTGGGAGCAAAAGAACTGCCTTCACTTCAAGCTGAAGAAGTAATGGTCAGAGAAAGTATAAATTGCTTCTGAATATACTTGATTATGTTAAAACAAAACAGTTACAGACTTGGCAAAAAGTTTGTTAAAACCCTAGAAAGGAAGAATAATTCAAGAATTTGATGAAAAAGCAGAATAATAAAATTGTAAATTTTACGAGCTTCTGTTTAGAAGAAAAAGAAGTGTGTTCTGACTTGAGAAAATATCAGTTTACAATAACAACAGCCCATGTTTTAATATTAAAACACATGCAAATAAAATAGAAATAAGAATCATAATTGGTATAATATGCAATAGCTTAAAAATAAACTCAAAGAAAGGTACTAATGGCAGAACTATTCTGCTGATTTTTTTTTAATAGGAGTAACCTTATTAAGAAGTATTTGGATATGTCCATAATATCCTTAGAATCAATGGAACCCACAGGTGCTATTAAACCCTTTAGGAAACCCAAGATGCTTCAGTTTGATTAGCCTGGGGTGCCAGTTTTGATGAACACTCTGTGGAAAGATACATTTTGGAAATATATGCCCTAAACCCAGCCATTGTACACAAATTCTGTGTACTAGAAAAGACTGCTGACAAACTAATTCCAGTGCTCTTACAAGATCTTCTGAAGCCTGACTTAAACAAATTATATCTTCAAACAGACCCTGTGCTACGCTGTGACAGTCATACATGTGTTGAAAAATCTCAGGATAAGTATTCTCACCACATGCATTATCATAACTTTGTTTATCCGTTGTAACCTTATCTCAAATTTACAATTATAAGAAGTAATTTCACTGAAAAATGAATTTCAGTTATTTCTTCCATATTCCCATTTCCTCCTCTCATTCCAATGTGTACTGTACTCTTAGCACAGTCTTTAAAGAGAGCTGTTTATTACTGATTATTTAGAAGTGTCTATAAAGCAAAATCTGATTTAAGTGTGGTTAGGTTACCATAACTGTCAAAGCTATCAGAGAATTTAACTTTGAGTCAAGACGATGAAATTTGGCAGTGTCAAAATAAGATGAAGTTTGACAGGTCATTATGTAGTAAAGATAAATTTTGAAAATTTTTCTAGAAAATAAAATAATAACACAGTTGACTTAATTGGGATAAAAAATGGTAATTAAGGTGATATTACTCCTATAAATCAATATCATCAGTGTGTTGATAGCAGTGGTTATTCTCTGGAGTTATTTCAGAATTCTGGGTCATACATATGCTTACATCTGTAATGGAAGTGTGCAATCTTTATTACTGTACGAACCTAATTATCAAACTTAAATGGTATCCAGATGTCTTCCACTTTCCTGAATATTTTTAACTTGATTTTTTTAGATTAAAAAAAACAAATTACATTTCGATTTTTTGTCTCGCAGTTTTGTAAACAATTCAGTGATAAAAATTAGTTTAGTTTAACTGTTTTATAGAAAACAAACAGACTGTTTTAAGAGTAGCAGTAAAAGAAACAATAGACAAAGAGAGGCAAATATAAGAATCTGCTGGGGTGATACAGACAACAAATTCTCTGTAAGTCCCCAGCTAAGTTAGACAGAGATAGCAATGTGAAAGTGAAAACAATCTTGACCAGGTAGATAAAGAGAGGCAAGCGTCTCTTTCAAATGAAAGGTTCTTCATCAGGCAGATGTCAGCTGGAACAGGAAGAGAATCCATCAACTCTGAACCTGAAGATCAAGATTGAGAAAAGCACTTTCTGTTTGTTCAATTATACTCACCACTAGACTTCTTCAGGATTTCTTTTGTACTGGAGAAAATGTTGAAGGCTATATTAACCTTCATAGTATAAGGCTTTGTCTGAAAAGTAGGATGGTCAAAGGACCCACTTGATAATCTGTTGTTAGAAACAAAGATTAGGAGAAATCATTCAGGGAGACCTGTGGTCACATTTGGTGGCTGACATAGCCTGAATATCAATTACTGCTTACAGAGAGAGCAAAAGCAAAATATTCTATTTTGATTCAGAATGCAGGGGTTCAGTCAACATATATTACTATTGCTAATATAGATACCAAAAGAAAAAATCTGAAATCCCATATTGGAAGCTCATATTTTTTTCTTCAAAAATCTTCATGTACATATTAAAACAGTGTCATATGTGCATTGGGGTCTGCATTTTCTGGAAATGATTATATGTTTTTTCAAATCTAACATTTTTCTATTCAGAAGTCTTTTAGAATTAGGTTGCCTTCTCCGGCCCATAGATGAACTAATGAAGTTATAATATATCCTCTGTAGGTGTTTATCTAGCAGAGAACTAGATTGGGGAAAAAATTACCTGTAAGCTTTGAACAAGGCAAAAACTAGTTTAAGTACATGAAAGCAGACTCTTAAACTAACCACCTGCCCTGCTCACCTTTCTGCACTCTGAAATTTCGTCCTAGACTGCAAGCAGCTGCAAGTAATAGTTAGAAAGTCTGTCATTCTGTCGGTTATGTATATACAAAGCTGAACTGTACACAGGATTGCTACAAATGAGAGGAAGGTAGAGAGGTAGAATGGGCGTGAAAAAAGATTTCATAAAATAACATTTTACACTGACAATTTTGTACATCATGCAATTTACCCTAAATGAGTATATACTTCGTTTTCTAATCTCTCAAGAAAAATATTTCTAACATTTTTTAATGTGACTGAACTTTGTTTGTTTTTTTTTTATTTTTTTTTATCATGGTACTAAACCAAAGGTTTAGTAAAAAAAAAAAAAAAGGGTTTGAAGAAATGTAGACACCTTTTTCTTTATTTTAAAAAGAGTTAACTAACCCATTATTGCATAGAACAACTAGAAATAGATCCCAACTTAGAAATTCCTACAAAAATATGCTTTATATATTACCTTCAAGAGCAAACTACTCTCTCAGAATCACAGAATTGTTAGGGTTGGAATGATCTCTGGAGATAATCTAGTCCAACCCCCCCTGCCCAGGCAGGGTCACCTAGAGTAGGTTACACAGGAATGCATCCAGATTGGTTATGAATGTCTCCAGAGAGGGGAAACTCCAAGACCTCCCTGGGCAGCCTGTTCCAGTGCTCTGCCATCCTCAATGTGAAGTTCTTTGCCATGTTGAGGGGAAAATTCTTGTGTTTTAGTTTACAGCCATTGCTCCTCGTCCTGTGGCTAGGCACCACTTAAAAGAGTCTGGCACCATCCTCTTGGCACCTCCCTTTGAGATATTTATATTCATTATTGGGATCCCCTTTCAGTCTTCTCTTCTCTAGACTAAACAGGCCCAGTTCCCACAGGTCTCCTCATAACAGAGTTGC
Source organism: Daphoenositta chrysoptera (assembly GCA_013397915.1). Lineage (NCBI taxonomy): Eukaryota > Metazoa > Chordata > Aves > Passeriformes > Daphoenositta > Daphoenositta chrysoptera. The sequence goes on from VZRO01006140.1 coordinate 1,435,758, forward strand.
TCCAGACTCCTGATCCTTTTTGCTGGACCCTCAGCACTGGTTCCTTGTCTTTCTCGCACAGAGGAGCTCAGAACTGGGCACAAAGTAAGGACACTAACACTTTTTTCTACTTTTCTTATGTCTAGTAGAAACTAATAAATTCTTCATTTTTGCTATTCATTCTATTTCCCTTATTACAAAATGCTGGCATATTGCTATTCAATTTTTTTTTTTAATTCCTTTATTCATTAAGTTTAACTTTTGAGATTTGTGAACTCAAAGGAACTGTCATGATTCTTCTCATATTTGGAAGAAAAAATTTGCTTAATGAGTTTTGCTGTATCTATGTGTGAGAGAAATTTGTCATCTTGTTCTCATTAGGTACTTTTATACACTGTAGAGAAAACTCAGAGGATATAAAATTAGTATAAATGTTTCTTTTCAGGGACAGCTTGCTTAGCAATGCCCATAAATAAAGAATCTAGAACTTAGTCCTGGATAACCAGCGTTTGTAGTTTAGTTAGAACTGGTGCTCTCAAATACTGGTTGTGTAATGTTAAAGGAAAAAATATATTTTCTTGTTATTTCCTTTTTTCTTTTCTATAGAACTCCAGAGTTTTAACCACTTTACATTTCAGCAATACAGTGCACGGTCTACAGTTCCTTTGCAATATCAGATGCAAATATATTGTCCATTATGTGTACACTACATATAGGAAAAAGGCTGTGTGGATATGCAGTGACGGAACTATGCTGAATTTTGAATAGGACCTGTTCTGCAGAGTTTGATGGTACAAAGTCTGACATATGAGACTGAGTTTGAGATATGTTGAAGCAAGGGACTACCGGTAGGCAAGTTTCTTTGTCACCATGCAGTGGGAGAAAACAGGTACAGGTTAGCCATTGTGTATTCTGGACAAGAAATAGATTTATCAAAGAAATGAGTATGCCTTCCTCCTGTCAGACCTTGATTTTGGAGCGCTACTGAGTGCACTCTCAATCTGATATCAAGAAGTTATGCACTTCTGGCTGCCATGCAGAGAGTGGCTGATCTCATTCAGACTTGGAAACACATTGCAATGATATATAGTGGCAAAGACAAAGGTATCTTTATTCATGCTCCTCCCCATTCCATCCCATGATGTGATGGCAACATCATATGATTGTGAGAGATGTGATCCAGTTTATGGGGAAAAGGGCAAGTGTCCACCCAGGACAGGGCAACCTTGGATGTACATACAGACTGGGGAATGAGACACTGGAGAGCAGCACTGTGGAAAGGGATCTATTGTTCCAGGTCAATGGCAAGCTGAATATGAGTCCATGGTGTGCCTTGGTAGCCAAAAGTGCCAACCATGTCCTGGATGCTTCGACACAGCATCACCAGCTGGGCATGGAGGGGACTGTCCTGCTCTGCACTGCTGCGGCCTCATCTTGAATGTTTTGTGCAGTTTTGGGCACCACAATATAAGAATGATCTCAGGCTATTAGAGAGTGTCCAAAGGAGGGAAACAAAAATGGCAAAGGGCCTTAAGGGGAAGCTGTGTGAGGAGAAGGTGAGGTCACTTGGTCTGTTCAGCCTGGAGAAGATGAGACTGAGGGGAGACCTCACTGCACTCTACAACTTCCTCATGAAGGGAAGAGGAGGGGCAAGCACTGATCTCTTCTCTGTGGTGACCAGTGACAGGACACAAGGGAATGGCCTGATACTGTGTCATGGCAGGTTTAGGCTGGGTATTAGGAAAAGGTTCTTCACCCAGAGGGGGTGCTGGAACAGGCTCCCCAGGGAAGTGGTCATGGCACCAAGCTTGCAAGAGTTCAGTGAGCTTTTGGACAATGTTCTCAGGCACATGGTGTGATTGTTGGGGTTATCCTGTTCAGGGCCAGAAGTTGAACTCTGGTGATCCTTTTGGCTCTGGTGATCCTTTTGGATATTCTACAATTCTACTGAAGTCATATTAGTACCAAGAAAGAATGGTACAGGTTTATATTTTTCATACTATTAAATATCTGTAAAAATATACATAAATTAGAAATCCAGTTCATGTCATAATGCATTTAATACGTTTTATATTTGTATTTCATTCAGCATGGACAAGCAGGCTGGCAGTATAGAACCCCTCTTGTTATTGTATGCATGACACAATCCTGCAGCTGAGTACTTAAATGAACTAATTCAAGAGTAAAAGTAAAAATTTTATTCTTCTGATTATGCACTGTATTTTCTTCCTCTTTGAATGCCCATTTCATTTGTTCTTTCATACTTTTCAATAGCATATTCAAATACTCAATTATCAACTTCATGTGAAAACATGATTACCAATCAACACTCAGAGGTTTTTCTTGGTAGTCAATTGGTAGTCAATTCAGTATTTAAAAAGTCTTCTGTATGTCCTTAAAAAAAAAAAA
>VZRO01006140.1:1444043-1532191 GCA_013397915.1 Daphoenositta chrysoptera
ATGGTGGGGGCTGTCTTTCTCTTTCAAGCGTGAGTGGCACTTAAAACACCTGCAACAGTATAACCTTTGATTCTATTTACAAACTTCCTCCACCCTGACTTCATTGCCTTTCACTGACTTGCAGTTGATAGAAGAAACACATTAAAAATATGAGTAAGCTCATTATTATCTTCTATTACCTTACACTATAGCAGCAGATCAACTCCCACAATTAAGGACAGAGTTCTCTAGGGTAAGCACATTTAAGGTACAGAAGAAAACCATGTCTTTTTAAAATTTTAAACAGAAGCATCTTACATAGCTTTTGTTGAACATTCTTTACAACAAAGAAAATAATTTTTGATCCAATAAGTTCTACAGTTAATCCCATGTCATTTGACTTTAGGGTCTTATCAACAAAGAAAGTTTCTTTTTATTCTTTTCAAGAGTATGAAAAGGTTAAGAGAAGTACCTTCTCTCCAGACTTTCACTCCTGCACTCCTTTCAGTAACAAAGCCTTCACATCTCTGCTTCTCTCCTTATTTCTACCATATGAATTATATCTACTACCACATACCAGCAGGAAAACTTGATGAAGGAACCCAAACAGAAAAAACTGGGACTTCTAGATTTGCCCTGAGTCTTTTGTGCTTCCCTTTCTGCCACAGATACCCTGCACAGTCCCATGCCTTGCCATCACCCAGCTGCACTGTCCACAGCTCTCGTGTGGCACTTTTAGTAGTGCAGACTGTGCTACAGGAAATACATCTCTGTGGGGTTTTTTGTCAAAACTATGCAAACTTTTTTAAATCAAATCTTTTTATTTCTTATATCTAGACATTGAAAGTCATCTCTTTTTCAGGCTGTTCTAATTACAATTGGTTTCACTTATGAGTTACGAGATATATTCTGCTCCAGATCCAAATGCTCTCACATTTTCCCACTTGAATGGGAATTTATGTATATAATTCTATAATTCTTGTGCCAAGAGTGGAATATTAACAACAATATTTATTATTTGTATTATGTTAGTGTCTGCAAGTAAAATTTGGCTGAAGACCCCATTGCATTAATCAATGTAAAGATAGTTACATCTTGAGCAGTACCTAAACATCACTGCATAAAAACATTAATAATTCATAAGGCCAACTATCAAACTATTTGATAACTTCCCCCTGTATTCATGTATTCCACTATATAGACCAGAAAAGTAGGGGAAGAAGAAGGAATTTTATTTCAGTTTTGTCTTTTTAGAGTAGTAAGCCACTTTCTGTCTGCTAGTCAAGAAAACTTAGCTTTTTCTGAATGTGTTTTTAACAGAGCCTCAACAAGAAGACAGATGATATAGCTTTAACGAGACTAGAAGACATTGTAGCAGAAATGAGCAAGGGACCACAGACCTTGAGCATGCACAGTGCTTGCTCAAAGTTGTCTTTCACTGTCCCCTCACCTCCCTGACTCACATCAACCTAAAAAGAGGTCAGGTATCTTGTAGACACTGTGAGAGATGAGCTCCCTTGCACATCCTGAAAAGCATCTCCACAACTTTTCCCTGATGGGCACATAGGAAAACTCAAGTGTTCCCAGACAGACTCCAGCCCTCTTTCAGCTGTCACTGATCCAACAGCATTTGGATCTCTCCTACTACCACCTCTTGTTACCAGAGATCCTCCTTCACCAGAAGAGAAGACTCAGGAAATACTCAAGGTTTTCACCACACATTCAGATATTCAGTGTTTTCATTAACCTTAACATCCTAGCATCAAGAAAACTCAGACACTCTCCAGCAACCCTAAGCTATTTACCTCCCCTGGAAAAAACTACTTAGGAAACTCACACGCAGGTTTTAATATTCTTGGTGCTACCCTTGACTCTGCTTGAGGAAGACCATAAACAGAAGTTACATAAAATGATTTTCAGATGTGCAAATTATTTCACTGCATAATTTTCATGAAGAATCATTCATGGCATTCACAGCATAGCACAGTAATGGTCATGTGAATGTGAACATCCATATGCTTGCAGAATCTAGGCCTTAAACACAGGTTGTGGCAAGGTATGGAGTCTCCAGGGCACTTGCAATCTAATTAAGACTGAGAAAAGAATGCTGATCCTAAAAGAGTGTTTCCATTTTTAGTAAGTTTTATTGAAAGCTGCACTTGAGAAGATGACATTTTCTTTTTTATTTTTTTTTTTCCGTAATGCATATATGTTTTTGTGTGTCATCTGAAAGAAGCTAACTGTGAAATGATCATTGTTTTCTTTCTTTCTCCCTGGAAGATCTTACACGTCTTGTTTCTATCCTCATCATGAAGACTTCATGCCATGTGTATCAGAATATATCTGTGAAGCTGCCATCAGACAGCAAGAAACCTCCATTACTGCTTTGTTTTCTTGAACATGGTTCCAGAAATTGCCCATTTTCTGACCTATATATGCTTATCTCTTATCATTCTTTCTAAAATTTAAAGAGAGCATTTTTTTCTCTTTTTTTCCTGTTCCTCAGAGTGATGTTGCATCACTAGTTGTGAAGTGATTTGGTGGGATGAAAAAAAAAACAAGAGCCCAGTGCATAAAGTTAATAGTTATTTCTTAAATCTCTGGATTTGGCTTATCACTTGAGAGGCATAAACAGAGCCTTCACTTTTTTCTTCTCTCTCTGAATAGTTATGCTGAACAACGGCCATCTTTATAATATTTTCTTATCTGCAGGTGATTCTAAATACCTCAATTTTAAACTATCTTAAAATAAACTATCTTTTCTTATATGACTTCATAACTTTTTGGAAATAATACTTGTGTGTTTCAAAAATACAGAAAGGAGACTGATGCCAGGTAATCTTCATGTAAGGAACTGAAAAAAATTCTTATATGACAGGTCGTCATATGCAATGCATTCACAAGAAAATTATGTTTGTCCACCAGCCCCCATATTTAACGGTGCCAGCCTCCATGCTCAACCTTACAGAATTGTCATTCACCCTCTCTGGAATGTGGTGTACAGTGAGCAAAAGTTCAATAAACCTTCAGATGTGAAAGGAAGTGTGAAGAAGTTAGGCAACAAATAGAAGTATCAGAAGGTAGAATAAATATTGCTACATGTCACCAGCCTAACAAGTGAATGTATAGAAAGAACTTTATGACAACAACTCTGGAAAAAAGAATTTGTTGCCCCAACTGGAAATAAATCATTCAACAATATGAAGAAATCAGAAAAATAAGAATCAGGAAGCTGGAGTCAGCAGAACCCAATTTATATCTAGCGGGTATCCTGAAACCAAAACCACTGACAGCAAGAGACAATCACTACTGTGGCTTTTATTAAAAAGATCTTTACCACAACTGCTTGCCATGTATTTTTCCATACCAACAAATGAAAAGTTAGTTTGAAAACTCATGTGGTAATAGTGTATGTATAGCTATTAAAATGGGGACAGCATCAATGTTTTACATATGTTCTTGCTTCAGGGGAATTGAGGGAGAGGCACAAGAACAGAACCACACCACTCAGGGGCGGGTTATCTCAAATCCATCCACCAGGTAGCCTGTACTCAGTGGATGATTGCAATTGCTATTCTGCAGTTTATAATCTGTGGCATTCAGACCACAGTTTCTCAGAGAATAAAGTCTCTGCCACTCCACACCCACTCAGAGAAAGGACTCTTGCTCCAGCCAGTACCACTGCTCCAGCTTTCAGGTCCCATGTGGTGGCCTGGCCCAAATGGCTCCATTCTGAGCCCAACCTTTTGCATATTGTTGGAGACTCACTTATGTGTTCTCCACCTTTCCCAGTCTAATACAGAGTGATATTCACTCATTTATACTTTTGTTATAAAAGGTTGGACATTACCAGCCATAGTATAACAAAATTAGTCTATTTTTTTGTTTGTTTGTAAGTCTTTATAAACCTAACCAGTTAAATGTGGGCAGATGTAGCCAATACCTCATATGTTTGGGCTGTGTTTTCAGGTAGTATTTGACCCATGGCAATCTTGTGTTATACAGGGAGCTTCATTCAGAGATTTCTAGGTTATTTTACATTAATGCCAATATAGCTGTGAAGAAAATAAGGGGATTATCCAGAAAAAAAAAATTATATGCAATTAATTTATTTTATTATGGGTTTCTGTGTGGGTATGTGCATGCATGTGTGTGTGTTTTACTTGTTCCAGTTCCATGATACAAAGGCTTGCTTATGGATTTCAATTCCAATGTAAAATTTTAGTAGTTGTGACCCTTTCACTTTTCGGTGTTCACTCCTTTATATTAAAGTGGCTCTGTAATTCCTAGTAAGTGTAGGCAAGCTGTTTAAAAGCTTTAGAAAAGTGGCATCTGCATGATTCCAAGTAATTAAAACAAACTCTACCAGATAATTTGATAATACAAATATACAAAATGCGTATATTTATACTTCACACAGTAAATAAACCCGTTGTGTATCACAAATCTTCCTGTGAGTCCATGACAGAAGTAACAAATACATTCCCTTCTTCATGAGGCTATTAGTTGTTTCAGTGGAACTGCTCTCATGAGAAAGGAGAGGTAGCTGAAGACTCCACAATGATAGGTATGTAGCCATGTTACAACTCTAGGTCAGATCCCTCATATAAATTTAAGCTTCACTGAAATCATGGGTAGTATGTCAATTTATATTTGGTGTTGATTTTCTTCTCCTGCTCATATTGTGAGATTATCCTTAAGTAATTTGTATTTGACTTTTCATGCAAGCTTATATAAGGTCAAGTTCAGAACAAACTCAGTGAAATTCTCCTTGAACGTGCAGAACTATTGCTGTTAGCAGTTGATAAACAGATACTTTTAAAAGACCCTTTTAATCTTGGCTACTAGTATATACAGGTATATAAATTAATCTGATTTGATTTCAAATCCATACAAGTTTCTTCGGTTCAAAAAGTTAACTGAAGCACAGAAGTTATCAGACTCATATTGACTTCATTGACCATGAGGAAAAGCACAAAAAGAGTACAGCAAGGAAAAACAGAGGATATATAAAACATAATTAAATTGACAAGGAAGTAGTGAGGAAGAGATCAAAACCAAAATTGTTTTCTGCATTTTAAATTTACTTTGATTTTTTAAAATTGGGTTCTTGTCTGAATCACATGAGATTGATTCTGTACAAAATTTTATCCATGTGAATACTTCTTTGTGCTGCTGTCATGTTAAAGACATTCTGAATAGACTTTTGAAGGTTTTATTGATGAAAATGTTTTTCTGCAATATGGTGGTAGATGTTAGAGTGATAGCAGCTTATTTCTTCTCGGGCCAAAAGTACTGTGGTGGAGGAAGGAAAGTTGTCATTTACAATTCTGCTCATTCATTTTCAATACTCTTTTTAAAAGACTGTGTTGGGATCAAAAAATTAAAACTAATTTTGTAATACTGACGAATAATCACATCGGATTTTTTCTAATTCCAGGGAAATGGGTATTCATATCCTTCTACTAACAATTATGATTTAAAAGATTGAATAAAATGTAAAATTAAATATTTTTTATGTTATAACTAGTGTTTGCATTTTATTCGGCTCAGACAACTACTTCAAATTGCATTCTTAGATGCGACTCAAATACTGCTCCAATACTGGATTTTCAGCCTTGAATTTCTCTGTTTGGATATTCTCCCCCAAGTTTCCCAGAATCTGTCTTTACTCTGGCTTCTGAAAGTCAAGCAGTTTACATTCTGGAACTTCTCAGGCTCCCGAGCACCAGTGCCCTTACAAACACAACACTCCCAACTCTTCTGCTTTTCCTTCTGGCTATGTGACATAACCTGATGGCTTTGGGTGCTTCATGCTTTCTTTTTATCACCTCAGATGTTTTGGATATTCTGCTGTAAACGCTGACTCCCCCATATATTCTTGGTTTAATTAGATTGTATTTTAAAAAGAAAGATCTGGTGTAGCTTGCAAACACGCATATTTTTTTCTCAGTTTGTGTTTAATAGAACCATTGATCACAATAGTCTACTGCCTTTTCTTAAATCAGATATCCTCATTTTCGTCATAAAGCAACGGTTCCTGGTAACTAACCAAATAACAGACTAATATTTTAACAAGCAATTCCACCAGACTTTCCCTCAACAAGTGTCGTGGGTTGGAGCTGAAGTTGATTGACAGTTTCTTGATCCAATGGCACTTTTCAATTTTGCATATTTAAACCTGCTGGAGGCACACGAAAGGCTCTCTCTTTCTTGCATTCCATCTTCCTGCAGGAGGAGCGGGGCGGAAATGGCTCCGGGCCGGCCTTCGGGAGCCGGGCCGAGCCGNCCCACTCCACGGGGCCCCACCCAGGCCTGGTGGGAGCTGAGGTTCCAGCTTTCTGAGACTGAGGAAAACATCGAATAGCTGGACGCATCAAAGGAAAAGGGTTTTTTCTCCAACATGCAACCCGATGAGAGTAAGCTGTTCAACATGGTACTGAGGTCGGAGGGAGAAGGAGGGGGTGGTTTGTGCCAGATGGAGTGAAAGATGGCAGAGGAAAGAAGAGGGCGGAGCCGTGCACAGCACGAGACTTAAATCGACTCTCTGCATGACTGTGGTGAAACTGTAATATCATAAACTCTTCTTTTATCTTTAATCCATTTAAAGGATATGGGGGGATTTGAGAATTCTGTAAGCAACCTGTGGAAAAAGAAAAGTGACCCACGCCAGGTCACTGGAGCTGTATGTTTAGTTTAAAACAGACACCCCAGGACAAAAGACCTTTTTTAGAGATTTTTGTGAAGAGGAGAGTTGTGAATTTCAGGCTGGAATTCGCTTTTCCTTAAAATGAGAACACCCCATGTTTGGCCCATGACTGCAATATGAAAAGACTGTAAGATTTGCATGGGAGAGATTAGTATGTTTTCATTGCAATAGACTGTTTCCCGGTGGACAGGACTTTTGCAAGTAGCAGTTTGGAAACCACAGCAGAGCAAAGAGAAGACCTCTTTCTTTCCCCTGAGTTTGGAAAGACTTGTTAAGTACCCTAGTACTGAACAAAAATTCCATCATTGTTATCCTTGGTGTAAGCTGGGTGCAGGGGGAAGTGCTGGAAAAAGAGGGGAATGTTTATTTCTTATTTTCTTAGTGTTTCTTCCTTTTCTTTTAATTCTAGTAATAATAAACTATCTTTATACTGTTTAAAGTTTCTGAGCCTGCTTTGTATGTTTCTCCTAATTCATATCTCACAAAAACAAGTAAGTGCACTAAACCACGACACTAATTGGTGTTTCTGCCTGGTTATTGAATCTAACCAGCTACACCAGAGATGAAGCTGCATGAATTTGGAGGGAGGAAAGAACTAAACCATATATCTGTTATATATTCTTTATATATATTCTTTAATGAAATCATGAGACCTTACGTTTCCTTCCAGGAAGAAAACAAGTCAGGGTTGAAATCTGCCACGTACACACTGCCACTATAATTTGGCTTCTGAGGGACATTTCACAGAACAATCCTTACAGGTTTAGAGATAGGATGATAAGCTATATTCATTCAGTGTAGCTACTATATTCAGGATCAAACTGATTGCCATATCTGAAATAAAGAAAAAATCCAACTCTTCCACATTCATAATCACTACGATAATAAATGCCATTTCATACCTTGACAGCTTGATGAGGCTAGCCTTGAGGATTTTGTTTGTCGATTTCTTTGCCTTCACAGCTGAAACTATTCATTGCTGTGTTTGGAAGATCGAAACTATATTTTTTAACAAATACACCATTCATTTAGAAAAAAAAAGAATGTTCAAATCTGGCGTCAAGGCTTACATTACATTTGGACTATCAGAAGCCTTGAATTTCATCTCTCTTGGTTACGCAAAATTTATTTTCTTTTTAAAAGTTTATGAGACCTACCAAAAGAAGGAATAAGTGGCACGAGTTAAAAAAAAAAAAAAAAAAAAAAAAAAAAAAAAAAAAGAAAGGAGAAGAAAGGGAAAAACCTTACCAGAAGAAATCATTCAATATGCCTTTGCTTTTTTCCCCGGTATTTACTGATGTTTCCCACAATTTGATCATATTGCAAGGTATAAGCCAATACACTAAATAAGAAAATGAAGAATCAAAATTAAATACTCTATTATTGTAACAAAAATTCAGGAACTTGAAAGAACAGCCATTTTAGCTTCAGCAATGTAAACATCTCTCTCTATTGATAAAGGAAAAGTTAAATTTCTATAGTAAAATAGCATTTTGGAGCATGCTGCAAAGGGTAATTACAAGAACCCAGGCACTTCAATGAGGCTGACCAGTTGTGATAAGGGAATTAATATTTTTTTAAAACCTTAGAGTTCAAATGTTTTATTGACACGTATGATGTCTTTACAAAAGAAGATACTTGAAAATACATTTAAATATAGTACATAGTAATGGTAGAGGTGGATAAAATTAGATGAACGTCAAATATATTTTTGTATCAAATTTAGGAAAAAAGTTTCAGGAGAAGAGAGAGCATAATAAGAGTACTTTATCCAGCCATATACTTGCAAAATATCATTTAATTCTTAAGGTTAAAGACAGCCTTGCTATTTTCAGTGACAAGCACTGGGCTTGCAGTAAATTATTTTCAAACTGCTTCTAGTGTTAACTATCAAATTCTATAAAAAATCATGCACATTGTCTTGCAGGTTTTGAAAAGAAGCAAATGCAACCTATGCAGGAAAAAAAGAGAAGGCTTTCCTTTTAGACTTACTAAACATCATCATTGTGTGAGATTTTGTACTGAAACAGACACATACTAGATTTGTCCAATTTACCATATACGTGTTGAGCTAAACAATCATAATGCTATGCTCCTTAAAATCCTTACTTTTGCTTTCCACAGTAGGCCAGAATTTTCAAGAGAAATAAGTATCATACTCCTGGATCCTGCATTTATCTTTGATAATTCAGTTATATAATTTGATAGTTATGAGAGAAATATTGATGAGAGAATGTTATCACAATTAAAAATATGGACAAAATGACATCACTGCAACATTTTTTGGGGAATAAGAGCATCATATACTGATTTTAAAAATAAGGTTTATTGCTTAGTTTTCTCATAAGAGAAACCACTCATATTTCTACTGACATGACAGCAAATCTAGATGTTGAGGCAGCCACAGAAATCTGGGAAGGGGCAGAATTTAGTTTGGGGCGTGTTATTGTTCCAAGAGAAAAATGTGGCAGCAATAGAGATGGGCTTTTCTTTTAGTCTTGAAGATAAATCAGGAAACTAATACAGCTCCTAAGAAACAAAAATAAATGCTAGCGTTCCATTTGTAACAATTATGTTTGTATCAAAGAAAATACTGGAAGCTGTCACTCACTCTTTGTTTTCCTACTGCTCTTTCTGCTACTTTCTGACGGGCAAATGCTAGTGCACGTGTGCAAATAACTGTATTTTTATATATATGATAATTAGTTGCACAGAAGATATTTATTTTCAGTGGAAAGTTTTTTGCGTTTTTTAATGTATATTTAGATAATGGAACTCACACAGCAGAAGAACATTTTCTAAAGGTATTAATGAATTTCAAATAATGCAGAGAGTGAGAGTCAGTGGAAATACTACAGTGACAAGCAACAATTGAATCTCTCCAGAGATGTTAAGCCGTTATCTATAACACCCATAAAAACCTATACATATAACAATTCCATAAGAAAAAAAAGAATGCTGGTCCTATTATGTGGTTAGAGATTAAAAATCAGATTAAACCTTATTCTCTCTGTAAAGCATAGCCTCTGTGTCACAAAAAATAAATAAATCAATACATTGAATGAAAATGAAGCGTCTACCACAAGGCAGGCTCATGGCTTTGGCTAAACAGTAGCAGGAAGGAATTTAACATGGAATCTGATCACAAAAGCTTCCATAAATAGTCACTTCCTAGCTCTGTATGTTTAACAGAGTCAGAGGGGGTAAAGAATGGGCTAATAAATAAATCCATTGAAGAACTGGAAGTTTTGAACAAGTGATAGCAATGCTTGCTCAATGTTAAAGGCAAATTTAACAAGCCAAGACTCTTGAAAATAAAACTATATAGAAGAACCCTGGAAGCACCAGGCCCACAACTGGTATTAGTTAATGTACCTATTCTAATTTACAGAAGCTGAAACTGGCTGCCATTAAATTCACTTATGAGTTGGCTCTAAGGTTGGCCTGACCTCTTGGTTTCTGAATGCTCAAGCCAAGTGCCTGACTGGATACTGCGAAACTACCTGTTCAGTCAGGAAAATTCCTATTCAGCTCAGGTACCTGGCACCTCAGAGGCTGTTTGGAAATATTCTCTCTATTCAGAAATGCAGAAATCTCAGAAGATTGATGTTTTTTTGGACAAGGACTATATATTTCATTTATGGCTACCTTTTTAATAGTTTCCTTTTATGCCCAATACTTTGGAGGAATCTGCCACTAGTAAGTTTTCTGTAGTGTCTTACAAATGCTGTCATTGTCTACCCTTGACTATTTTTCAATGTAATCCTCAAAGTGTGCTATTGTTGCAGAAGCCACAAAATTGATATTAAGCTTGTTCTTCCTTTAAAAAGTTGTTATTCTGATCGTCTTTATCACAAATTAGAAACCTCATTCTTAAGTCTATAAATACAATTTTTAAAAATTGTATATAACAACAAGCTTATTTCATTAATTTTTTTCCCACTTCAGAGGGGTTGTAGGTAGATTCATGAACTGATCCCATCAAAATCAATTGCACATCTGAACCATAAGACAATGTACAATAAAAGTGAGAATGCAGATAAATATTAAAATATGCCAATATTTTACACAAACAATATCTTTGTAGTAGATATACTTATAAACTATGATTTACCTGAATATTTTTAGTTATTTGGTTTATTATTTACAGGAGAGACAAGCCAGATTAAGGGATGTATTTGAAGTATCTTATCAGTGAAAGTTTCAAGCTTGTGGATAAGAATGAAAATATTGTTATTGTCTGTAACTAATGAAACACAAGAGTTTCAGCACACAATAATAAGTGTCAGAATCAGAGGAGTCAGAGAAGCAGATTTCTGAAGTATTAAAACTTTTTATTGTCCATGTATGAAGAAAGTGATTTATTAAACAAGTTGCTGAAGAACAAAAGGAAAAAAAATGCCCCTTCTCTTGAAATGCATTTTCCCTCCCTAAGAACATATTTATAAGCCTGTACAGTAAATAGAAAAGGTAAGCAAAGAATAACATTAGAATGTGCACTTATAAAAAAGAAAAGAAGTGCAAAAAATCTGTCCAGCTGGTAAAAAATTAGAATTAATGTGCCTTTGTGTATCAGATTTGCAAGAATGCAAATATTGCAGCTTTTGGTCAGCTGGTTTAAAGATTAATTTCAAACAAGTAATTATTTTCCTTAAGGAAATGGACTAATAATAGACAGGTCGTAAGCATGCAAACAGGGCTGACTCTGCCATAAAAGCAGAATAGGTTGCCAAGTAGAGCAGCAAAATATTGAGGGCAGCAAAATTAATTGTGAACATAGTTTCTGGGTCTGCAGATCCTTTTCCTCATTGTATTAAACTGCAGGTCTTTTGGACTTGTGTGCAATTGTATGGCTAAATCAGTTGATCAAGTGAATTTTATTTATAAGATGTTTGAAAACTACAGTTATATCTAAAAAATATTATTATAAAATATAATACCAGCAATGTAAATTTGTTTTAAAATACATCTTTACCTATCATACTACAGTTTTCTTTCACAATCCCCTAAATTTTTGCTTAAAAGAGGAGTGTTAAATACAAGAGTTTGCCCCCAAAAAAGCCAACCAACAAATAAACACAACAAATCCCAACAACAAAATAGATTATTTGGTATTTTCATCTTTGATTCCCTGTCTTCAGACATCCAAAAGGACTCAAGCTATCAAAGCTTTGACTGAAAATATCTTGTTTTGATCCAAGTCCATTAGTCTACATCTGCCATTTGCCACTCATTATTATCCAATTTTAATTTTCATTAACCTCAATAATTTGGTATCATCAATAAAAGTTCTTATCCTTGACTTGTCACCCTGTGTAGAAGGTATGTCTTGAACATTAACCTGATCTGATATGAACACTAATAACTCAGTGTGGGTCTGAGTAGTGTAAACCTTAATGATGCAGGATTTTGAGTAGTAACCTCAGTGTAAGAAACACTGCATTGTATAGTTCAGACCATCAGGAAGGAGCATAAAGACAAAAGTGATATAAAAAGGTGCAATACTGTACGAGTTGAGGTATCCAGGAAACTGGCATCCAGGTTTCTGTTGTCTGAAGTGAGGATGGACTAGAACATAAATAGCACTGTGGCTTAGCAATAGAAACATCGCTATTTCCTTGGAGATGCAGTATTTCCTTTACACTGCTGCCATGAGTTGCTGACAAAATGCCAGCAGTAATCTCGTGTTTCCAAGCTTTATGATTCTCTTCTAATTTGCTCTTTTTCTGTCTACTACCTTGAATTTTTAACCTTTTGTAATAGAAAGATGTACTTTGATATGCCAGCTGAGGTGCTAATTCCTACTTTTCTTGGTGGACAATGTTTGAATCCCATTTGCACTAAGTCCAGCAAGAAAGCTGATGTAAAAGAAAAAAAAAAAGTTAAAAATTCAAATAAATTTACTAGACTTGAAATTACCATATTACAAATTGATTGCACCACTAGCCTTTTCTGTTTCTTTTTGTTGTCTAACTTTCATAAGATGGCACATATTTGTAACTTTGCAAACTGTCCTGAAAATCCTAAGGTTTATATGATTTAAGGATACACATTCTACAAAACAATAGGAGCTGTCTTCTAAACTGCAATTGTAGAGCATTGCTGCAGCACTGAAAGTCTTTGATGAGGGCCCATACGTGAAAAAGAACAGCTGTAAGGACACAGATTATTAGTTTGCATGGGAAAACTACAAGATGGATTAGAGGAGGGAGAGAACGGTAGGAGGGAGGGAGGCAGGAAGGAAGGAAGGAAAGAAGGAAGGAAGGAAGGAATTAAATTTTGTAGAGAAGAGGTTCATTTCATGCATGAGTTATGAAACAGAAAAAGACATCTGGGCTAAAAAAAAGCATCCCTACCTGCCACATAGAAATGGTGAAGAGACTACAGAAAGCAAAAGGAACTGCAGTATATATTGTAAAACTTTTAGTGTTTCCAGTTGTTACTGTGAGGCTTAACTTGGCAGTGACACATTATTTTGGCACATTGTCATTTTTACTTTCATTATGGTTAAGACTCTGCAGAGATGTTATGTCAGTGTTGTAAGGACTATGTTTAAAGGAACTTTAAAGGAAGAGCACATTCTACTGCTGCTGTATAACATCATTTATAAAGGTATTTACATCCATCAGTGTCATCTAGAGTTGCTATAAAACGTAAGTTCAGGGATTTGGATGGTTTGGAAATGTACAGACATAATACACCAAATATGACAATAGTAATTTACTAATTAATTATGCTAAAAACGTTTTACTAACTTAGATAGCAAATTTATCTAGTCTGGGATGCAAACACCTTTCCAGACTATCTAGATAGATGTACATTGCATTCCCCCTTTTATATTTAAGAATTTTTCCGGATATTTTCTAATGCAATTTCTTATATCCCACACTTGATTGATGAAGCAAAGGACGTGAATGATACCAATAAATAAAAAAAAATTATAGTGTACAGATCTTTCAGGAATTGTTATTGACAAGCCAACATGTGTAAAACATGTATGTTAAACCATCAGATTATAAAAGGAGCTAAAACTGTGGCTCCTTTGGCATATTTCAATTTTTGGCACTTAACCATGCAAAGAAGTTGCAGTCTATCAAGTTATTACTGATCATTGTTTCTCCATTTTCATACCAACAACTTCATGCCTTGCCTATAAACAGGTTGTACATCCACTTTCCTCCCTCTGCAAAATTTGGATAAAAAATTTCATAGCTTGTTAACTAGCAGATCATTGTGTTTCTTGGGATTGTGCTGTTACTTCATGATCTCGATGCTTTTTTTTTTTTCCTACCAGTCATACAAAAACTTGTTTTCCAAATCTGAGAAGAAATTATTGCAAGTTTGTTGCTTTGTGGGACTGCTGGGAGCAGTACATTTATTCAGTTTATAGCAATGGAAATCAGCCACACAAATGCCACAGGAGTTCATCACAACAGTTAGTCAAGTGTTACTGTAGTGGGACAGCTCTGAGCGCCCATGTGTGATTAAGAGGTACCTAGAAGGTTAAAGAACAAAGTTCACTGCTCTGAAAAAAAAAGAAAGAAGAATACAATCAGTGTGGAAGCAGACATAATTGATTTGGATGACATGATGCATGCTGCAATTTGTTGCCCTGTATTGAGGCAGAATGGTGGTAGAAGTTCTGTAATTGAAAACCAAGTGGTGAGAAAATCGAAGGGGCTTCTCTAGTGCAGAAGTGGTTGCTATTGCTTTGGGAACTGACTATCCTAGGCTTTTATAGTTTGATCTTCCAGATCAACTGTCAGAGACAACTGGTAATATTCTCGTGATGCTGTTTACCTCAATATCTCAAATGTATCTGAACTTACAGCTGGTTTTCATTGATTTGTGTTTCCAAGTTGTGTTAAGAACACTGATGTCTCTAAGCTTACCTTCAGTCTTTGGTTTATTGTTGAAAAGCTGGCAGAAAAATAACACCAAAAAAAAGGTAAGTGACATAACAGCTTTTTTTTTTTTCCTACCAGTGTGTGTGAAATACCTCATGAAAAACTCTTCTTTCATATAAGGTTGCAATAACAATGATGTGGATCATGTGATTATCGAATAGTGGTGATGTACATGCTGATGTATACAGATGTACTCTGAGGTACAGTCATCAATCAAGTGCCAATTTCATTTTTATCTTCTATACTAAACATATAGGGAAAAAATGGAGTAACTTAACAAGATCCCATGAGTTTTTCTCAAAATATTTTGCAGGACACTCCATAATGCTTCTCATTTCGTCTTTTAGATCAGGCACAAGACTGGAACAAATTTTTCTCCTTTCCTCGAGGAACTCTTTTTCCTTAGTGAGAAAAATGCAAAAAAGATGCAGGGCAGGAGGTGAGTCTAAGATATATAAGGAAACAAGTTACAGACCCAGGACTAGAAAGCATGTTTTTATCTCACAGGTTAGAAAATAATCATTGAAATGTCATCATTTTTACCAAACAATCTTTCTGAATATGGGTTGCTTCCTCCTTTGTTGCAGCTGCACGGGCTTCAAAGTCAACCATTAGGGAAATTTATCAAATTTGCAAACATAAAGAGTGATTACTGAGAATGTGGCCAGATCAGGCTGTAAACAAGAAATCAATGAGCGTTTTTAAACAGCAGAACTATGTATAAGCCAAACCAAACCAATGTCCTTCGTCACAACATACTTTTTAAAAAATCCAGATCTGTAAAGGGAGAACACATTTAACCAGAGATAGCAAAATCTAGTGAGTAGCTCCATTTTCTTCTCTTTTCAATTCTATCATGTATGGTGTTAAGACAGTAAATTTGAGTGAGACACCTGGCTGGTACCCAATATTCATTAAATTCCTCAACTCTGAAAGAGCAGCTGCCATTTCAGCTGTCTTCTACCTGCTTTGCAGCTCACTGCAGAGCTTGGGAGGGGCTAATGGAACTAAGAAGTCCTGCTGCCTTGCTAAAGATTCTCCCTTAGCAAAGGATTATTTACCTTTGCTGGATCTTCACAGGACTTGCATAGGCATAAGAAGAATTTCTTTTACTCTGCTTAAGGGCATACCTCTACCTTGTCCTTTCTACAAACACTTGTCTTTGCATCACTGACTTCATGAGTATTCTCTGATCTTGATCCTCCCAGGTACATGCTCGGAGCAACAAGAACTGATTGCACTATATACAGGTGCTATAAATATTATTTTTGTGCCTTTCCACTAATTTGGGGTATATATGGAAAGCTGAAGATGAATTCAGTCTTTGATGGTGTTCTTCTTTGTACACTATAAAAAGACTCCCCTGGTTATACACTGTAATCTTCTTCAGCTATAAGACAATGGCATTGTGATTGTTCTAACTGATCTCATGACAATATGTAAGCACAGTCCTGTCCCTTGTGCATGTGTGAAAAACATAAAGGATGGGAAGGTGTGGCTGGAAAGCTCTTAATGGACATACTGATTAATCTGTTCACAAACTGGTACTTGTCACTGGGGTTTCTTTCAGGAGTTTTTGCAGGAATTTATAAGTACAGACAATTTAGGCTTTCAGTAACTTCCCATATTAGCAGATGCCAGAGAGCAGAACAGCCCAAATTATTTGTAGCCTAATTAATAATCACATTTTATTGAAATACTTTATTTACTTTTCTAATTCACAGTAATTACATGGATTATAAAATCTTGTACGGACAAAATATTTCAGTTGAGGGTAATTGAGTGGTATGATTATCTGATGAAAATCAGGATTGTAAAGACAATATTGCACAGTGATGCACTTGGGATTAATGCATTTGGGATGTAAAAAATATAATCAAAATGCCTTTTAATTGGTGACCATCAGTCACAGATATGTCATAACTAAAGAAGTAAGGAAGGCAAACAAGGAAGATGTTGGCGAGAAAATCTTTACCTGAAATAATAATGAGAGAGGCAAAAATCTACTATCATTCTCCATACCTGTCCCAAGGAATCAAGTCTGAGTTACCCTCTCTTTAAGTCATTTCACAACTAACAATAGCCTTAAATGTCTCCTCTCTGAACTCTTATCTTAGTGTTCCTACACATCTCTAAATGTCACATAGTGACACCAATGCTCACGTCAGTAAAGCTGTTTAAACTCCCCCAATGAAAATTCACATGCATCACTAATGTCTGTGCTGGAATTCAGCTGTGTGCCATGTAATGCTCCCTCTGTCTGTTCTTACCAATACAGTGGAAAGATAAGGGGACAGAACCACGTGCAATTACTTATTAATCATATCATCCAACTTAATACATTGCATTTGTTTTGAATTTTACTATTATGTGACACAATTTTTTCAAACTTTATATTCTTCTTTTTCTTCTTCACCTTTCCTTTTTACCCTTGTCTACAGCAGCTCAAGAATAAAATTTTCAGACAGAATATGGAAGTGACATCTACAAAAGGGAGTGGTTCAAGTACAGCAGAAATTTGCACATTACCTTTCTTAGTTTACATCTCAGTGAAAAAAAAAAGGGACCAATTGGAAATTCACACCAGGTTTGCTACTTCCAAAATGTCTCCCTCTCATTTAACAATCCATATAAATAATACTGTCCCTCTAGGAAGACAAGATAGGTTTTAAAGTTTCTTTCAAATCTTCGTGCCATAGAAAAGAATGATGAGATTACAAAAGAAGTTCCACACTGGAGAGCTTTGGTGCTGCCACTGTTCCAATAATGCCAGAACAGATTCATCTCTGGAATTGCTCTATTCAGTCCTTTTTTAATATATATGATATAAAAAATATGTTGCTCTTTAAAACGGATTTTTCTTTTTTTTTTTCTTTTTCTCATTATTGTATCATCCATTCATTCACAATAGGTTGTCTTATTCATGGTTGTTTTATTCATGTACTGGATTAAATTGTGTGGTGGGATAAATCTTACATCGATATAATATACCATTTTTACTACAATTGAGAACTTTCAGCCAGAATAAGTGCCCCACTGACTAAATTAAATCATTCAGGATAAATGCAACTTACCACAGTTTTCCCTTTTCTTCTTTGCTAACTCTAAATAAATATATCTATATACATAAAAAAAAGAGAGGCAACTGTAACATATAGTATGATCCATGTGCAAAACATGAAGGATACACAAGTAGCTTTCCTTCCCTTATTTCCTTCACACGATTAATTAGTATGTAAAAAAAATTCCTCTTTGCTATTAAGAGGAAAAATCTCTGCAAAGAAATGGGACTTTTCAATGAATAACCTCAGTTTTCCTACTCAGACATGGAAGATTGAGGAAACAAAACGTTTTTAGTAAAGAAGCTTAGAAGTTCTTGTTAAGTATCATTTATTGTCAAGTTTTTAAGGTTTCCATTTTAACAGCATGGAATGAAACAATCCAATTGTATTTGTCTATTTAGACAGGTACGATAAGGTTTGACTTTTCTCCATGTAGAAAAATGTATGCCTCACATTCTGACCTGAAGGGGGATAGGTTCACATTCATGCAGCCTTGAGTGGTATAAATTGAAACTGTGTTTCATCAGAATTTTTTCTGTCTTCCTGACAGTGGAAAAGGAGAGAAGTTTTCACATTGAAAAGCTAGGGAGAAATCAATCATGAGTGTTAAAATAATTTGATGGCACCATTTTGGGGAGTCTTTTAGTGCAGATGCACACAGATGTGCATGACTATGTACCCACAGGAACTTAAAATATCAGTCTGAATGAAGCACAACACCCCGGTGTCTGTCTTTTCAGGCCACACTTAGACATTTGGCTCAATTCAAAGGCCAAATGGAAAGTAGTTTGGGGACAGGAAATTTTTTGTTAACTTAAGGTTTATTGAGGGCTTAGGTTTTGAGGGTTTGTTTTATTTCGTTTAGTTTTCTGAAGTTATAAGCTACTTAGTGATAGTGATAACTGAAAATGTTATTTAGTATGTTAGATTCCACGGTGTTCCATCCTTCAAAAATTAAATGAGAGATTTAGTTACTCTTATGGAATACATGTTACTTTTGTTGCGTATGCTGAGGGAAAAGAGCTAAAAACTCTACACATGAAGAAGTCAAGACAAAAACTAAAGAAAACACATTTACATGAACTAACTAAATCTCAATCACGCCAGGGTGAACAGAGCCATCTTCTTTCTTTCCCACATGATCAAGGTGTCCAAGAAGCATGTGGTAAATGATGCCATTCAACAATTAAATACTCTTGTTATCAAAGTAAAATTTTAAGCAATATTTTCATATATTGTACTCTAAAATAAACAATCTTTCCGATTCCATTGCTCTAGTAAGAACATTGTTAGTTTGCATTTTTTAAGAAGCATATCATAAAATTACCATTTTGTTCTGTATTGTGAGGAGTGGTGGTACAACTCAGAAAACTACAATGAACTGAGTGTATGTGCTGCACTTAGTCATATTTTTGGACTGATAAAGAAGTTGTTGTGGTTTGAAGACAAACACAGTGAATAAAAATTTGAGGAAGGCACAGAAGTAGCTGTAAGATGAAGCAGTGAGAGCAAAGATCATTGCAAATACCTGAGGTCTGTTGTCTGCTTCTCTTTCACTCCACACTCTCCTTTCTTTAATTTTGCATACCTGTTTTGTCAATACTTGAGTCATCTTTAAGCAGAAACATTTAAAAAATTTAAAGCATTAAAAAATTGACAAAATAAATTTTTATATTAAAACCTGTCACAACCCTTCAAAATGTTAACATTTATCTCTATTTTGCATATATACACTTCAGACAAATCTATGAAGCTTTATGTATGGTGACATTTTTCTCTGCCAAACAGCTATATCTTGACTGATGTATCAGAAACATCATTTGCATTTGCTTTTGGTAAGAAAGAAATATATTTCTGCTAATGCACTGTAGCACCAGGACTCCTGGTGCTTTTGAGAACTCCTCTTTCAGCTCACTTCTTCCTTTCTCTGACCTTCCTGAAGTCCGTAGATACCTTAAATCTCTACATCCCTAGCTCATGACCTTGAATATAACAATTTATTGACTTCACCTTCAGCCCTCCCCGTCCAAAAAGAGAGACAAGGAACCCCCCCACATACATACAGACACAAAACTCTCTTCAATTAAATCCTTTCTCAGATCCTTGAGGGATCCAGCCGCACACACCCACCAACCCTCTGAACTCTGGATTTCAGCAAGGACTCCTTCCCTGTCCGTGCTGAGTCCCTGTTTCGGCAGGGCTGGCTCGGAGCAGTCCCCATTCCCCCGGGCTGCTCCCGTCTGCCTGTTCCTCTGCCCTGCCCCAGCCTGAGCTCCTCACAGCATCACGGAGAGGAGGCAGAGACAGACACCCCGATGTGCCCTCCTCACACACCCTGGCTTGCTCTGCAGGGCAAAGGGAAGGTGAGGGAAGGTGGCAGACAACTTCCCAGTATTTTGTGTGCACATAGCCCTCAACAGGCCGTGCCTTTGCTCCCCTTGCCTTTGTACCTTGCAGACTCTGAAGAAATCTCTTCTGGACTGACAAAGATGCTGAAACTTTCAGAGACATTAGAAAAGGGGAAAACAGAGAGGGAAAAGTGGGAAGGAATGAGTATGAGCCTTTGAAGTAATTTCTTTAACTTTCTTATGATTTATTCTGCATTTCCCAGAGGGCTTAAATTTGTTCTGGAAACTGGGGTATAATAATATGCATGCTGCATTCTACAGGTCAGTGACACAATACCAGCACTCAGATAAAAAAAACATTCCAAAGCAAACACTACTTCAAATGAATCGCAAATAAGAATTGTAGGGCACAAATTAGGCCTGGTAGATTTCCTATTTTAAAACAAAAGGGATTTTAATTGAAACAGGAAACTTTCTCATGACATAACTTTACTGTAAACATACTATAACAGTAAAGCGACATCTGTTTTGTCAGTATATATACTTTATACTCTTTTTAATGTTTCTGTTAAAAGAGCTACTTCAACAAAATTGCCATGGAATGAACATACAGTATTGTTCTATATTCTGAACAAAATTATCAGCCAAAATTTGTTTCCGTGTAGAATAAAACATTCAAAAAATGGCAGTTTCTTCTAAGGAGGAATGATTTTTTTTTTTTTAATTTCTCTGCTCACAGATCCATTTCCTATTAGAACAAACTCAGTTTCCATCTGGCCTTAAATCTCTTCTTTGCCTATTTCTATTCTCAGTGGTGGGTCATATTACACCTGGTGCCCTCTTTTCACCTCACTTTTAGTCTACTTCACAATTTGCAGTTCCACAGGATTTCCCCAAAATAACTGGTGATATAATTTTCCCCACACGTGCCTTGTCTACACCTCAGATATGTTTGTTTGGTTTTTTTTTCAAAGCAGAGCCTGCAGTGCTTTCAGCTACTTAACGACTGAAGGAGATTAAAAGTTGGTTAGGTTTGAACAGAGCTTTAGCACTATAGGCAGTATTTCACTTAAAAACACCTCTTCATTGAGCCCCGGATTTCTCATTTTTGTCAGCCTTTTCATGAGCTGGACAGGAAGTTAATGTGGTAGCCAGGTTTCCATTTCTATAGCTTGGGAATGGGCTTTTGAGATGTCACAGCTCCAAAGAAAGCTCCATAGTCCACTAGAGTTTCTTTGATTTCTAGAACCTCAACATAATTGATGGCTCATCTGATACAGACCCCTGACACTGCACATGTTACAAAGCTGCTCAAGAACTGTAAGGCCCAGAGATGCCACAACTGCTTCACACAACTATCTTTACAGAATTTTGTCAGCACTGCCTCCTTCTATTTCCCTATTCGTTTCTCTGTGACTATCAGAAAAGTTTCATCCAGTGTAACAGAATATTCTTCAAATAAAAGCAAGTTGGCCCAAATATTGCCCCTGCAGATGCTGGTGTAAATCCAAATTTGATTATGTCAGTAGATATCTTTTATGTGCACTCCTGTGCTAGTGAAGATTAAATTTGAATTCTTTCAAACAAAGACAATTCATTTGTGTTTTTGAACATTTCCATTTCTAGATCCTTGCCATACTGCCTAATTCTAATTCTTTTGTGGAAATGCATGTTGCACTTCTGCCACTCAGCTTTGATGGCAATTTTTCTTATCATTTGCCAAGTACAGCTCTGATTTCTGCAGACAACCTTGCTTGGTCAGGACATTCAAGCCTGTTAATATTTCCATTTCAAAGCACCTTCAGCAAAGTAGCAGCAGCAGCAGCAATTCATCTCTTCACAGGATGCCATCCCTGTCTGTAATGACTGTTTCATCAATGTCCAGGACAGAACATCTATAACCCTGATCCGTGTTTTTCTTTCCTTCTTCACTCACTTTCCCCTGATCTTGAATTTTTGCTTCCCACCTGAATTCATATTAAAGATAAGGTTTTATTCTAAGTACCTTTGGAAAGCTACAGAAACTTATTTGTTTTAATTTCAGTCATATAAGGATGTTAACTATTATAAAATTTGGATTATTAGTTTTAATCTGCTAAATAACTAAACAGATTTTTTGGGGCTTAGAATAATTTTCCCCTACAAAGGGTATGAACACTGACATCTTGAGTTGATAACACAACTCACCAGGTTCGAGCAAAATTTTCAAGTTCAGAAAATATAACATTATTTTGTTCTTTAAATAGCTCGATTGCTTTCCTTGTAATACACTTTATTAAAAATTATCATATTTTGTTGATTTTGTGATGATGTGTTGATATTATGTTGTGATTGCACACTAATCATTAGAGTTTTATTTATGTATATATTTGCACAAAACATTTCTATTTAATCAATAGAGCTTTTGCATAATATACACATAGACTAGAATATTATGCTAAATGCTATTATATCAACACCATTTGTTTGGATTTATTTGTTGGAAAAAAGTGTATTCACTAGTTCTGTGTTTGCAAATCTGATAAAATAGCTGAGATTTTTTAAAAAGAGTCTGCATTGAATCCTATGATATAGTGAACATAGTAACAAGGATTAGATCAACAAGGTGCTTTTTACATTGAAATCCCTAATGCTGGAAGATTATTTATCAGTTTTTTTTGTTTAATGGTGTAAGCACATAACAGACAGTGCCATAATCATGTCAAAGGTTAATTGCATGCTTAGTCTCTTTCCTGAAACAGAAATGTTAGCTAGTTCTTTGTTGTGGGGTCAGGGTCTCTGGTGTGGTAGGAGGAACAGATATTACATTTCCTAAGTTTGGAAGGATTTGCAAGGCGCTTCACTAAAAAGAATGAGAAAACAAAATTTAAGGAGATTAAATGGAAGGGTCTCAGTCTTGTGAGGATACAGAAAACTCAAAACATGTTCACACAGATTTGTTCAGGGCAACTATTTGATGCTACAGGTTCCATTTACAAGCCACTTTTCTTATCAAATTGTCAGGCTTGCATTTTCAGATGTCACCTTGTGAGAATACTACAGTGTAGAATTCTTATGGGACAATTAATCAACACTTCTCAATGTAATTAGTCATTCCAATATGACATATTAATGTATATTTATAATTGAAGTACTTAAACTACTGTCAGGTCAATGCATGTCATCTACTATTTTTCAAGCCATTCATAAGTCTTTCAAAAGTGACCATAGAAAAATGGTACTGTGTAGCAGGAAAAAATTAGGAAAATCAATGAAAAACGTTAAAATAAAATGCATAATATAATGTGATTTTTCAGGCATTAAAATTATTCAGCATCCCTTATAAGTATCCTTTGTCACTAAGTTAATTTAAATGCCAAAGAAAAACACAACCAAAACTTTGTACCAGTCATTGCTGAGAAGGATAAAATATTAAAGAATCAACGTGTGTAGTATTTTATCATGATCAATGTAGGACTCACTAATAAAATGTCACCATTTGGCAACAATTTTCGCAGTTACCAAAGCTTCTTCAGTTATTTGTCATTATAAATAAATAAATAAATAAATAAATAAACTGTCTTATAACTGTTAGTAAATACTGACATCTTTATTGATGGCTATGGACAAAATCTTGCCACTGTGAAGGCCAATAGAAATTACTTCTGTTAAGTTCAGCGGGGTCAGATTTTCACTCCATGTATGTGACATTTCACATAACAGACAAAATAAATTACTTCAGACTCTCAGTTCCAAAACCTGCATAATACTTTTTTATGTGATTAATGAAACATATAACAGATGAGGTAGAAAAGTGTTTTCATGTACTGCACGGGAATATAAAAATATAACAAACCTGGGTAGTGAGAATTCACCATTGAGCAACCTCCTGGCAAATAGGAACCTGGAAACTCATTCAGTGATTCTGTAAACCAAAGCAATCTTACTAGAATAATATCCTTTAGAATAATTAAAGGAAAGGTACAGGCATTATTTTCTATGATCAAAATATTTACATCTATCTACTTGTTCTGTAGAGAAAATAAGATTTTATTCTGTGTTTTAACAGTATTAGCATAAATTATACAGTCTGAAAGAAGTTAAATCATTAAACTGGTCATAACAAAACCCTTTTTGTTAGAATGCTTGCCTTTTGTTTTAGTATTTTCTATTTTCTCTCTTGATTCTTTTGTTCTATTCAGAATTATATTGCTGGGACACACTTTCACTCAGTTTTTCATTAAAAAAATATTGCTACTGTAATCTGTCCCTCAGAAAGAAGAAAAACCATCAACATTATTTCTGTACAACTCCCACTTGAACTTGGGGACTTGTATTACACATTTGGCAGCAGAGCTGAAACAGATGCCATCTCTGAGGTCCTGAACCTCAAATTTTGGAATTTATGTCTTTCCAAAACAGTAAAACATTTGATTTGTCACTGCAGTTTCATGCAGAGATTCTTTTTCAGTCGTTTTTTCAAGCAATAAACTAGATATACTTTTTTATTCTGACATCCATCATCTTCATGTAAATCCTTTGCAGTCTGTTCCTAAATAGTTCTGTGCTGTGAACGTGAATGCACTTCAAGTTCTTATTAATCTTTTTACTCCTTTATTCCCAGGAACAACATTGAAACTTATGCTGGAATTTTCTGTAACAGCACATAATAAAGATTTGAAAGACCTCAGGTCTCCTATCAGTTCCTTGGTTTTAAGTGCATATTTCACTAACCTGTGTTCTAATGTGTTTTCTACTTTATGTAAACTTTGGAGAAAGGTCACAGCATTAACTGAAACTGTAGTTTTACCATCTGGGCCTGGTTTGTTCAGAAGTACAAGCAAAATTAAACTGTTCAGTGCATGAGAGACAAGTTCAAAGGTTAATCTGTGCCAAGCAGTCGAGGTGGGAAAAAGAGTTTGTTAGTTGGAGCTGCCACTTCCCTTTGTATTTCATCCTTTTGTACCTTCAAGACCTAACCTCAAATTCATTCAGAGTCACTGGAATTTACACAAAGCTAAAATGTTGTTTTCACGGCTCTCTAGTTGTGTTCAAAATGTATCAAGTGTGTGGCCAGCTATTATTCTGAAGCTCCCTACTATTATCAAATTATTTTTATAGGAGCTCAAGGTGCTTATTACCCAACTCTTAATGTACCTATGTACACCTCAGGTTATGGTTCCATAACTCAACAGGAACCCCATCAGGAATTTGTAAATCTGGAATCCAGTTTTTATTCTGTAAAGACTGTAGTTCAGGGTATAAAGTAATCCATCGTGAGTCCCAAGTAATGGTAAGATTCCTCTAATTATGTTTCACTGGAACAGCTCATCAAGCAGATGGTGGATCTTTACTGAGTCAGTAATGGAACACTCATTGACCTCAGTGGTGCAAGTAATGCACTAAATTAACTTTTAAAATCTATATATCCCTTGTAAGATTCTGCACCTTATGCAAAAAAAAAAAAAAGTTTTCAGTTTTGTTAAGTATCTTAGAAGCTACAGGTCTTCAATACTGACTGTGGAACTGAAGTGTATTCTGGTTGCCAAAACGTAATCATAAAATGTGCTTAGAAATACTACATGGC
Source organism: Daphoenositta chrysoptera (assembly GCA_013397915.1). Lineage (NCBI taxonomy): Eukaryota > Metazoa > Chordata > Aves > Passeriformes > Daphoenositta > Daphoenositta chrysoptera. The sequence goes on from VZRO01006140.1 coordinate 1,469,615, forward strand.
TGGTGAAATTTGTTTACATCTGAAGTTTTTGGAAGAAGTGACAAATTTTTTCTATCCAGAAGACTACTTATGTAATATTTATCACTCTGCATACTAGGCCATTCTTAAATACTTCTAAGCTTGCAATGAAGTGAAGTACACATACATTTTTCTAAACAGATAAGCAACATGCTTTCGCTCACGGTTTTTGGAACTATTGCACTTCCACAGTGATTTTATTTTCACTTAAAAAAAACTCCTTTATATGAAAAGTATATTCCTGATATTTGTAAGGACAAACTTTAATATCAGAATTCACTCTCGAGAGAATAGCTCCATCAGAGAGATCAAAAATAGCCAAAATCTTGGTAGTTAGCGCAGCTTCTTGAGCAGTACTAAGAAAACCAGTACTACTCAGAGTTTATTTGCTCTTGGTCTGTTATTCATCATGTGTTTCTGCTGTTTCAGCGTCTGGTCTCAAACATATTGTAAGCAGAGTTTGAGTGAATTGGATATATTTGCTTGAAAAGAAGTTTTGCCAGGTCTCTTTCATAGTGCAGCTGGGTCAAAGTGTTTTGGCTTTCAAAGAAGAGCTGAAGTATCTGCAAATCCTCCAAACCACGTCCAACACAAAACAACAGCTGCTGAGTTTATCTACTAAACCATGGAGCAACTGGCAATTAAACCACCAAGTTCCAGCCATTCAGCTGGAAAGTTAATGCACCAAATCTATGTTAGTATCTAAGCAAAATAGAATTATACTGGAAAGGATATTGATAACTTTGGCATGTTGATTTTATTTGAAAGTAGGAAAAATCGCAAGTGGTTTCCTGTTTCAACAAGGGTGGTTTTACAAGTAGGAAAGACCGGTTGTTCATGGCTCTGCATATTTTCTGCTACATTAACCCTTGTATTATTCTAAATCTCTAGTTTTTTAAAAAGAACTCAGCATTAATAGCCTCAGCCAGAATTTCCCTGGAATTCATCTCCCATTTTCAGTATCAGAATAAGCAGTCTGTTTTCAGAAGACTTCAGCAGATTGGATATCTAGCAATTTTGAAAAATCAGACCATAAAAATCTAGTCTATAATAGTATTGAATCATTTCAAAATATTTTACCAGAGGATGACTCTCAGCAATTTGAAATATGTCCTAACCATTTCAAAAGCCACTTACAAATACCTGGTGCTGACTTATAGCATTGCATTTCTATAATTAAGGTAATAGCACAGTAGAGGCTGACATCGAAAAGCCCTTGCAAGCAACATATTCAGCTAACTATTTTCTTTAGCAGTTGGAGAAAAAAATTGTAAATAAAGATCTAGAAGTCTGCCATTTAGCTACTTAAGATTCATATCACTTAACTTTTTTCACCATAAAGATGCCTATAGCTTCAGCTATAGATGTTGAAGGAAGACCTGCCAGAAAATAAGTACCTAATAGATAGATGGCATAACCCACTGCTGAAAATATTTCTTCCCCTGTCCTGATTATAGAAGAATCCTAGGCTTGGAGCTTATAATAGACATTTAATTTTTGGACGGACTAAGAGAAAATAAATTGCATACACTGGTGGGCAGGTTGCCACTTTCTGTGCTTTCTTTTCTTTTCTGTTTGCAAAAATGTCAGGGACTTTACTGACTTATGTTTTAAAATTACCTAAGATTCTTATATGGAACATGTTATTTAAATACAGGGTATTATTATTATTACACAATACACAGTTTTATTGCACTAAATTTCCATTAGTGTCTTGCTTTGTACCTCAGGTTACACAAAAAACAAACAGGTCTGAGTTGCCTAGAGAGAATCACTGGGTTGGGGATACTGTACTGTGTGATAATGGACAAAGCTAAAAGGCAAACACCTGACAGCCTTCTGCAGACGTTTGTCCTCTGTAAAATGGGATGGCTACTGACCTTTCTATACCACTGTTTTTCTCCTGCTCTGCTCTTTCAAAGTAACTAGCTGCACATATATGACTGCTAATGAAAAATGGTGACATTTCTGCTATTCTCGTTTCCTAATCTTCATTTGACAAATTCAGAGTCCTCCCATTAATTATTTTCCCAAAGTTCATACAGAATGAGAAAATTATGGAGATTGGGGTATTTGAGTGGAGTAGGTTCTAGTGTTGGTTAACACAGAGTAATGTGGAAACATAAGGGAAACTCTTTACTTTTATATTCATTTTTATTATCCATTTATTAATTTATATTATATTTCTGACTTTTTGTACTGACCTAAAATATCCTTTGTATCTGCTTGTCCTTAAGATTCTCTGTGTTTTGAAAATGTCATTACTCACATCATTCTGATACCTTCACAGTCATCACTTAAAAGATTAAAAATTAAATGGAAGAGACAAAGTGGAAAAAAATGAGAGGAATGGATTTTATCCATTCCCATTTCTTAGGGAAAATCTTCACTAAGACTTTCCAAAACACCACATCCTTTTCTTTAAATGGAGAACTTTTCTATGCAAAGGAGTCACTCTGCCAGAGGGAGATGTGCAATATTATACAACCTTTAGTTTCACTTACTATGGTCAGCTGAAACTAAAAATTGCAAAAAGATAAAGTGCTCCATTAAATCCCTGTTTTATTGTATAAGTGCCCTTATGAAATTGTATAACTACACAATAGCATTATATCAGGCTGGAATTAGGGCTTACAACAGACGCTAAACTACAGCATTACCGTGACCAGATGTAAGGCTTATTTAAGCCGGATTTTAGAGTGAAATATTTATGAACTGATTTAAATACTAATGAACAGACAGTCCTACAGCTGTCACAGTCACAGAATGATAAATGTTTTACATAGGAATCTCTATGTCATATAGCTGGCCATTTTTCAATAGTCACGGACACGTGTTTCTTAATAGTACAGGCAGAAGATGGGAAATGAAGTAGGCAAGAAGAAAGACAATTACACAATGAGAAAAGTTACCTTCCCCTTTCCTCAGTGCCCTTATTGGCTCCCCAAGTATTTTTTCACTACTTCTTAATTCCTCTCTCCCTTTTTTTACCTCTTTCAGAAATTCACAGTTCCATCTGTGGAGGTGTCAATACTGTCAATAGGACTTATTCCTAGTTTTGGTCAAGGCTGCAGTTTCCTTATGCACACTGCATGAATATTAGTTCACTCACAATCTCCACTGGGATTCCTTCCCTCCAAGAGGAAACTGGCACAGTGGACAGGAGAGCCATTTACTGATTGGTAGCATCAATTTTTACTATTACAAAAGGGAAAATCCCAGTCCTACCAATGCTTCAATATCCAATAAAATCTTGCACCTCTCCAGCACTTTCATAACCCTTCTTAGTGTGTCCCACACTTCCCTGTACATATCTGGGATGTCACCCTAAAAGCATTTCTGTGGAGCACCTCATGCTGCCTTACTGTTACTGCTGGCACTTAATTCTAAGAAACTTGGGGACATAGTAATTATCCCTCAGGGACAAAAGCAAATCACCTGGGACACAAAATAGTCTCAATGTACCTTTTTAAAAAGTTTTCAAGTTGCCAGTTCACACTAGGGAGAATTAGCGAATAAGGCAGCCTACCCTAGGTATTTCTCAGATGCAGTGCAAAATGGCAATGCTGACAGAGCAGCAGACCACCAAGAACAACAGAAAGCCCAGTGCAGCTGAGCCAGTGATTCCACTGTAGACCTCATCTTTGATTATGTTCCACTGAGGTAGGTAGGACAATGAGGCCAAATCTCCTCTTTGTCCTTTACTGGTTTTACTCTTTATCTTACTGCTCTAAATAAATAGAAAAGTGGTGTTTTTTCAGTTGCAAAATTAAGTAGATGCATAAAATGTAACATAAAGGATAATCTCTAACATAAAGGATAACCTCTACATGCAAAATGATTTAGGGAAAAAAATCAGTTAAACTTATTAGGTTTTTTTTCTTCTGTCCCCTTTTGAACATTTCCTAACTTCCAATTTAAGTTCTTGATTACTGAATCATAAAATTAATGTTTTCCTCTTTCAAAACATTGGAATGTAATTAAGGAATCAGCTAAATTCTATAGTGGGTATGAAATATGTCTTCAATTCTACAAGGCATCCTAGTAACAGAAACTAATGAATTGGTAAAAACAGTAAAGTAAGCAAAAAGTTTACAGAACATATGCATGATCTGTCAAAAGTGCTAGCAGACTAATTTAAAAATTTTAACTCACACCTGCTGCCAATGACAATATCCTTATAATGCTGAATAATTTATTTGTCATGTCCAGATCATTTCCATCATAAAAATAGCTACTTTATTAAATAATGAATATATGCAGTTAAGAACATCATCATGAGGATAATTCTTAGTGATAGATATACTGGCTAAAGACTCTTAAAGAACCCAAGTGCCTTCCTAGGTGGAAGGTAATATCCTTGCTTAAAGAATGGTATAAAAATGTTTAAATTACTAGATTTGAAATATTGAGCAAGGTATTTTTATATTGGTTGTCACAGAGATTTTGAAATAGATTTTCGCAACACAACACGTCACAGAGACAGTGTGCAGGTTTAAGAGCGGCATGACCTTTGGGCAGATGTGGTAATAAAGTCAAAAGGTCCAACAGAATGGTTTGTCTTCAGCACTCTCTCACTTACTAATTAATTAAATGAAATGATTTTATTGTTTAATAGAAGAAAGTGATCTGTGATCAATAAAGTGCTGGTTTCATCTTAATTATTGATCCTTACTCATTAATATAGAATTTTCCAAGTTCCTATTAACTCTGCTAACAATCTTGCAATAAGTTTCAGATGCATTAATATTCTGCTGATCTCATAGGTGGCATCAGTACTCTGAGAATATCTTCTGTTTAGACGTTATGGAAATGCCACATTCTGTTGTTTTTCCAGTATATGGTATGAAAGCACTTTCTTTATGCTAATTTTTTGCCTTTAGCAGTTTTTTATCACTTGGTAAGCAAATACATCTTTATGCACTATGCAAATATTCATACGTGAACATTTTAATGCCACTGTGTATCCATCTACATGATTTCAAAATGGATGTGAAATAAGGTTTAATATTATTTTGGCTACTCCATTTACAGGTTTGAATGAATATGCAGGGGACTACACAGTGGAAATACAGCATCTGGATTAGGAAGTTACGGACATAGAAGTAGATACTCTTATAAATCTTGATTTTACAAACCAGGTTTTTTTCAGTCTTTCTGACACCAGCATATTCAGTGAATTCTTATTAATTTCAGATTAACTTCTTTGATCTCATGGAATTTTCTTGCAACCCATTTCAAATCAAAACTGCATGCAAACATCTCTGAGTGAGTCCATCACCATCTCCTCCACTAACTGCTGGAACAACAAAAAAATATAGTTCAGGGAAAGACACTTTTCTGTTGTTTATTTAGGAAGGATTATGATGATTTCTTAATCGCTGTTGTAGAGAAAAAGATAAATAAAGTCTACATGTGTGAAATGTGTCTAGCTGAACAACAAACCTGAAAAGATACACCTGGAAACTGAATGTCTCATCTAAAGGAATACAGGAAGAAGCAACCATTTAGGAAGAAGAAACCAGAATTTAGGAATAGAAGAGTTTGAAGGACCTTGAAGTAGGACTGAAAGTAGGAAGATATGAGGAAAAATAGAGGTAATTACTGAAGAATTACTTATCAGGATATTGAAGAAGCATAGGTTAAAAAAAAAAAAAGAAAAGAGACATCCAGCTCCTGAAAGATGGAGGGATGCTTCAGTGAATGGCACACAAGCTAAAGTGCTCCATTGTATTTATACTGCTTTATCTGCAGAGCATCCCAAAACTGTTCATGGTGCATGCTGAACTGTTTGTGTTTTGGCACTAACCCTCATCACAACTGCCTCTATATCACTCTCAAGAAAAATACCTCATCTTTTATGTAGGACATTCACATGCCTGTTTCTTTTCCAGTCTTTGAGAAGAGCTGTCCTCCATCACCTACTTTATGCCAAAATGGATGTCAGTCTCAAGTATGTGGTTGTGGTATAGCAAGAGAGCCTTCAAGGAGCTTTCAAAAGAGGAACGACTTGTCACCAAAGGGAAAACTTGTCACCACTGAAGCAATGTCTTGATGCTTATGGCAGGACTATCAAACTGTCTTACATTTTTTGCTGTACTCAGCCTCAAGGCAGCCAGTCAACAGCAGGCTGAGGGCAAAGCTGAATTGCAGGTACAATCCTTTCTAAGATCAGGCACACCGTGTCACAGCAGATTCATATCACCATCCAGTGGTGGAATTGTATTGTCAATGCATGTAGAATGGTCAGCACTTGGCCTGTTCAGTTCATGGTAGAAATGACTATTTTTAATTATGAGACCTATGTGGAAGCTAAACACAAAGGGCTACACATTAATTGGCTCACTTCCATTTGGTTGTCACCTAAGACATTAAAATAACTTTGATTGCTTTCCACAGAAATATTGTGCCAAGCTGTGTTGTGATCATCAAAGGACACCTGCGGCGTCCACTAGAGAGGTCCATAATTGTTAAAGCTTTAAGGGGAGTGTAGGTTATCAGCAGCTATGAGTGACCAATTTATATAGAGAAGCATCAGCCCTGTGGTTTTTTGAAAGAATGAGATTTGTTCTGAAAATCTATTCAATTCCTGACACCTAAGTCTGATTCGGTGATAGACGGCTGTCAGGGAATTCAGTGAAAATGGATCCTGTAAAGGAGCTGTCATATGTAAGGCCATCTGCAGTTACATTGTTAGTAGCACCTCCTTTTTAGATCTGAAACTATTTTCATTTATTTTTGCTTATTAATGTGAATCTCAAAATCCTCTTTACCATCTTTTAAAAAATCTCTTTCTCTCCTGTTTAAAATATATTAGTCTGTTGTTCTGTCTTCCTTTCCTTTCTGAATTTATTCTGTTTCTATAACTATATGTCACAGCTTGGCCATCACAACTTGTTTTGGCTGTCTTGAGGTCTAATATACACTCCATTTCTTAAGTGCCTCCATGCCCTATAATCTTATTGTGCCATTTCACTCTCGCAAGCACTCCCCTCTCCCAGATTTTTGACATATGCTTAATTGTTCTTTTCTGTTTTTTAGGGACTCTGGGCAAATTTCACATTTAAGAGATGCTTCTTATCCAGGGAAAAAGACGTAGGCAGATAAAAACTCACATTTCAAATCCAAACACATTGCTCTGCAGCAAGTTCTGTTGGTCAGGTCTTCATATTTGGCCATTTAACTCTTAACATATAGCTATTTATATGTTAAGTGTATTATGCTGTCATAAACATGTACAAGATTGTCTCCAGGACAATGTGGGATAAATCTTCACCCTTCAGCAAGTTACTAACAATGGTGAGGATCTAATAGCATGAATCACATACTGAAGTAATGGAAAAAAGGAAGAAGTAAAAGCATGCTGCCATCTTATCCTTTGCTATATTTCAATTTATTTTAATCCAGTACAATTAAAATAAGTTAAACTTCCATGAAAAAATTCAGGGAGGATTAGATTCTTCTTTGTGAATATTTCCAGACATGAATTAATTGATTAATTTTCTTTATTTAAAAAAAATCTGCATATTTTTCTCATCAGTTTTTCCATAAATATACATAGATCTTAGAACAGAAACTGCAAAATTACTGTGCTGTTATAAAATGAAAACATTGCAGTTTCCATGAAAATGTTCTGTTTTAGTTCAAATTAAACACTATTTTTCTCACTTTATAACTTTTGATATTTTTGCTTGACTAATGCATGAAAGCAAATCTGTGTTGGATATAAATGAAACTCTTTTCATAATTTGATGTCAATAGGCTTAAGGTCATACAAATTTTCTAATCCTTTTCAATTCCTAAATGCTATTTCTTAAGGATTAGAAATGTAAGTCAACTCCTTTAATTATTTTGTTTTTTCACTATTAGCTAATCCTCAACTCTAACACAAATTTAGCCCAGTGCACAAGCTGATCTGACACCATCTATCTCATCACAGTCGAATTCAGCTCCACTTTTCTGCTGTACTTCAGAAGAGGTAGAATTACAGCTACTGCAGTCTCTTTAGCATTTAAGAGTTGTGTGAGTTAACATAATCCTGACTGCAGAATAAGCTGAATCAAGAAAAAACACATTGAGAATTTCACTGTTTCTTGGCTGCTTGGTGAGATCCCATACCCACGAATGCAAAAGGCAGTCTGTGAGACAGAAGACATATGCTTAATGAAACAGACATTATTAGAAATAGCTAGTGAAAGGAAGCAGTTAGATATCCAGATTAGGATTTAAAAGATTATTGAAATGCTAAAGTGTATGTCAACCACTTGTTTTGTTTTGGTTTTCATTTTAAATTATTCTTTGTTCACTGAATGAATATATCTCAAATAAATGAATATATATGGCCTTAGTAAATTAATCATAAACTATTCCATTTTTTCCCCCACTTTACTCACTCACTTCTCTGCAATGTCATTGGAAATCTCATGATCACCAAATTTACAGGTAATTTGAGCATGTTTGAATTACATTCAGCAAAGGACCAGAATGTTGAAAGGGGCAAACGTAGTTCAGCACAAATAACAGAACTTTCTAGAGGCCCCAAGCTACCAAAGGGTCTGCGACTTCTGCACAAAGCAGGAGCTGCTCTAGTTCTAGAAATCTCTAGTCATTGGTTCTTGAGAATCCACCGAGAATCTTGTGTTTCAGACACAGACACTACACATGTGGGTAGTGTCCAGACCATTAAAAATGCCACCAGGGACTGTTCTAGCAGACATTGCTTTTCTGGTCCTTTTGGATTGAATTTTGGTCCTTTTATAGCAGTGCAAAAGAATCATATCAGGACTAAAGACCTGCCTCTTTCACTTTAGTGTGTCTTTATAGTTTATCACATTTCATCCTGACAAAGTTAGTGGAGGTGCCTAGGGCAGAGACCACATCTTCTGCTCTGTTATGTCATTTTCCTGGGCTTATATCTTCTCTGCTGTGTTGATGTCAATTGCTCCCCCTGCCTGCTAAAACTCTTCTAGGTCTCTTAAAATGCCTTCCTAGGTCCCCTAAATTGCTTTTCTGGTGTACAAGCTGGTTTCTATTAAAGGTTTCATTGAGAGTGGACACCTTATTTAAAAGCCCTAAAAGTTTCCTTTTTATTGTAGACATGGTTATGACTTTTAAAAACTCTTCATCAGAACTAGTATTTTCTATATGTTGCTCAAGATGTTTTATTGATGCTTCTACCTGCAGCTGTCTCCTTTTCTCCTGAAACAAAAAACTTGCCTGCATTGCAGGCACATCTTATACACAAGCACTGATAAAACATTTAAGGCATGTAATTATTTTTTTTTTATGTTAGAGCTGGCTATCTTTTATTCTTACAGATCACTTTCCTAACACTAACATCACTTCATTCTGAACAACTGAACAACATTCTGAACCAATCTGAACAGCTCCTATTTTGCACACTGCAAAACAGGTGGGTGAGCTTCTGTTTTCTCCACATTATTTTCCTCCAAGTGGGATATTAGTGCTTAATCTGTGAGTTTCAAGAAAAATTATTTCAAACTAATTGATTTAGAGTTTGCTTGGTCTGCTACTGTTGTCAGATTGTATAAAACTTTTCAGGGATGTAAGTTAGTGGCATGATATCTTCTAGATACTTGCCTCTGGCTCTGCCTTTCCAAGTTTCCCTTTTTCTTTTTAAGGCCTATGCACATATTTATTAGTCTCTCTGATGGCTAAGGGTGATTTAGTCTTATTGAAACTTTCTTTGAAACAATCTTACCAATTTTTTGGTGCTGTTGTTGTTATGTCTAATTCAATTCTAAGCACTTGTTTTCAGTTTTCCAGTTCTAGTCATCTGATCCATGATTTCCAGTATTAACAATACATTGTTTTAGTTGCTAAGGTCACTTTTTTTTTTCCCTCGTTGTACAGTTTTGTTTTCTTATTCCCCATATGCTTTTTTCAGTATACACTCATTGGTTTTTAACCTTTGAGCACTTTCCTTTTAAAGTATAAGCTACGTCTCCTATTTTGCACTGTTACAGTTTAGCTTATTCTAATTCATGTTTTCTATCCTGCAGCCTGACTCACATAGGGGAATGTGTATAAAGTTGCATGCATACTGACAAGATAATTGGGTTTTCTTCAGTACCTGCTCCACTCCAGAAAACACTTGGCCATCTAATTAAGAAGTCAACTAGAACACCAAACAGTGTCTTTAAATGGTTTTCTGACCAGAGATGGTATATGTCACTGTACTTTTGCTTGTGGATGGAGGTAGCTGCCACCCCACATTTCATGGGTTGAGTCTTTGAGGAGTCTTCCAGCTGGAGGATCTGGTTTCAAACCAAGTCTCACCTTCCTTACTAAATAAAACCAGAAAAAGAACACTTGAATGCCTACCATATCTATTTCAAGAAAAACATTGCGGTAAGTTGTTTTATATGTGATGAAAATATAATAATATTACTGCGACTGCAGAATTTTACAAGGGCAGTAGAGAACGAAAAAAATCAAGTAAAATTTGTTTTGAATCTTCTCTTCTTCAAATGAACTGAGCAAAATTATGGTGACTTATCAGGAAAAGTACAGAACATGACAGTGAAAAAGAGTAAAAGGATGAGTTCAGAATAAATCAGATAGACTCTTCTAAATTAAATTTTGCAATTTCTCTGTATTAGAGCTGGAGTTTTCAAATTTCTTACTTCCATTTGAAAACTAATAATTCTTATTTTATTATTATGTACATAGTAGTTGCAGAATACAATTTATGGAACTATTCCATGCATTAGAAAGTAAAAACTGAAAATCAAAACCAAACAAACTATAAAACTTTAATCAAAGAACTCAGCAGGTTAGGCTTATTTCACGTACAAACAATAACATGAAGGAGCTTCTCATTTTTCTTTTTTTTTTTCTTTTTCTTTTTTTTAATTGAAACACTAAATGAGTAAATGCTTGTCCCAGCAGAATAAATTTTATTAGGGACTGGTTAAAAACCTTTTTCTCATAAGGAGCTAGTTACAAATAGGAGCTTCTTACTTGCTTTTGTCTTTCTGATTGCTTTGCAAAATGAAACTGATTAATTTGAATTTACAGGCAGTTAAAAACACGAAATGAAATAAAATTTGCTGCAAAGCAGTAATCTATTCATAATATAAAATTTCATTTAAAGAGCTCACAATGAGAATACACTGCATTATTCATTGAAAACAATGTATCCTTTGAATTTGGCCTCTGTGGTTGCAAATTGTCAATGAGCACTCATGAATTTCATTAATGCATTTGTTATTTAAAATCTTTGATGGATTACACATATGAAGATACTTATGCATATAGATTATACGTGATCTCTCTGCTGTATTAATTTACTCCAATGTTCATGAAGCAGAATTTTTTTTTCTTTTTGCTTTGGTTATTTACAAACACCCGATGTAGTTATCTTTTACTATTGTTAAGCATCATAATTTTATCTGCATTTTGCAAGATTCAGAGTCAAATTGAATCAATTTATAAACTTTCTGTCTTAACTTCAAGGAAATTACCTTCTCCGATTTGTTAGTTTGCTTATTTGTTTTAAAAATAAAGATATTATAGCTACTATAGCTACCACACAAGGCTTACTTATGACAGTGACAGAACATCAGCATAAGTATCAAAATAACTTAACTGTAGTTGGGGTCAATATGCCAAAGAAATATACTGCATTTTTTACTCTTTCGTGGGAAAATGGTGAGTATTATAAAGAGGTAACTTTAATATGGAAAAAAAAAATACACACACACAATAATAACTTAAAAATTCCCCAAAATCATAAGTGATGGAATTTCCTATTATGCTCACCATTAACATTTAGCTTTTGTTTGGAAATTAAGTCTTGAAGAAAGAAAAAAAACTATATATACAAGTCTTATGCATTTTTTTCCTATGAAACTTCAAATTCTTTTTGTAGGAGTCATACAGATTTGCACTACTTATGTTGCAACCATCAGCTTTTGTCTCAATTTTTCCAGTAATGTGAATACATAGCTTTCATGTATGTTCAGATGATAATGGAGCTGCTAGAAGCCTACAGCCTTTTTTTAAAAGTATTTTTTCCTACAAAATTCATGAATTAAAGTAATTGGATTCTTTTTTTTTTCCTGCTCAGTTTTTTTATGCCATCACTAACATTTTTCCTCAGTCATTCATCACCAACAGTTAACCATTGCTGTCTGCACAGGCTATGCTTTCCCAGCCTTTTTCACTGATTGTCATACCATCAACAAACAGGGAACTGGGAGCTTGCTATATGATGTTAAGCATGGATCAAATAACATGATTTCAGGTATCAAACACTTTCACTGAACCTATGAAAGTTTTACTTCCTGTCATTATTCTCCGTGTTTTCTGTCAGTTAGAAATTTTAGGTTCACTATTGCTCCTAGTTGAAGAGTAAAGGAATTTTTTTGTTAAAATATGTCATCTAAGATAATGAATTAATTATTTATGTATTTATTGACATTATTGTCAGGATATTGTTTGTCTCATTAAGCTCTTTTGTTTCTGTGTTGATAAGAAACTTGTCATGTGTGACATATTTCACGCATCTACAAAGAGCATTTCTTTAACCACTTAGACTCTACATTTGTGTACTGGTTTGGGCTGGGGTAGAGTTAGATTTCTTCATAGCAGTTAGTACAAGGCAGTGTTTGGATTTGTGCTGGAAATAGTTCAGCAGCTCAGGGATGCTTTTATTGTTATTGAACAGTGTTTATACTGTGTCAAGAACTCTTCTACTCCTCACCCCATCCCACCAGCGATGAGGCTGGGGCTACACAGGAATTGGGAAGGGACACAGCCAGGCCAGCTGACCCCACTGACCAAAGTGGTGTCCCACACCATATGGCACCATGCTCAGCATGCAAAACTGGGAGAAAGAAGATGGCAAGGGGAATGTCTGTAGCAATGGTATTTGCCTTCCCTAATAACTGTTATTTGTGACGGAGCCTGGCTTTCCTGGGAATGGCTGAACACCTTCCTGCTGATGAGAAGGGCTCAATGAATTTTGTTTTGCTCTGCCTCTGACTTTTGCTTTATCTCTATCTCATCCCACAAGTTTTCTCACATTTCCGATTCTCTCCCCCATTGCACCAGAGGGGAGCAAGTGGCTGCCTCATGCTCAGACGCTGGCTGGGGTCAAAATAGCAATTTGGCAGCATTGGTCAGTATTATGTCAACTTACTGACAACTTTAGCTTTGTTTTTTAGTCCTTTTGTTTTGTAGGAGTATTGCATTTATCATACAATTAGCCTTTCTTTTTGGGGTTCTGCCCAAGTTCTCACAGTCATGGTTAATGCAGATGTGCATTTGCTGTTTGATCATATATATTGTTCTTCTGATATCTGTGTGTCATCAAAAGAAAGTTAAGGTTAAAAGGCTGTATTCAGTTATGCCCTCAATAGACAGTCAGGTGTCTGTGCTGCTTTGTCAGTACTATATCTATTAATGTTTATATTTTTTATATAATACTGTAGCCAACTAAATAATATTTTAAGAATTCAGACCTTTTTTATTAGTGAAAAACTGAGTACATTGTGAATCCCAGTGAAAAACACTACCTATTTAGTCTACACAATTGCTCTAGTTATTGTAAGCCAATAGGTCTCTCCCGAGATTGAAATGAAATGCCAATATAGACATCTCTGATATGTGGATTGAATGAGCACTCTTTCCCTTCCCCATCGTAAGTAACTGGCTGAATTTAGGTGAGATATATACCACACATATAGGATTTTGTGTGAGCTTTCATTATATCATACTGTTGCTATTGCAATTTACTTCTTCCTGGCCTTTGTAACCAATCTGTGGTCTCCTCACATTCTGATCCGTGCACTGCTGCTGCAATGGGTAAAGACAGCTATCTACCCTCCATGGTCGAAATTGCTGAACTCCAAAGAAATGACAGAATATCATTTCCCAGCCATTGATTTATTACCAGCTTTAAATTTTTGCTGGTGCTGGGATGTTGTCGTGGTTTGACACTGGCCCAACGCCAGGCACCCACGAGAGCCGCTCGCTCACGCTCCCCTGCCACAGCTGGGCAGAGGAGGGAAAAGAAATTAAAAAATAACGAATGCTTTATGAGTGAGATAAGGACTGGGAGAAACACTACAAGGGTGAAACAGGCTCAAAGTAAGTTGAAAAGTGAATTTATTACTAATAGAATCAGAGGAGGATAATGAGAAGTAAAATAAGCCCTTAGAACCCCTCCCCCCCCCTACCCCCCCCCAGCCCCNTCAGCGTGAGCCCCTCCCACGGGCACACAGCCCTCCCAAAACTGCTGTGCCGTGGGTCTGTCTTTCCACGGGGTCCAGCCCTCCAAGGACAGCTGCTCCAGCCTGGAAGCAGGGCCCTCTCTCTCCACCGGGTCTGGCACCGGATCCCAGCCTCCTCCAGGCATCCACCAGCTCCAGCAAGGGCACCTCTGCCACGGGCTGCGGGTGGATCTCTGCATCCCCCGTGGATCCCCAGGTGCTGTGGGTGGATCTCTGCATCCCCCGTGGATCCCCAGGGGCTGCGGGTGGATCTCTGCATCCCCCGTGGATCCCCACGGGCTGTGGGTGGATCTCGCATCCCCCGTGGATCCCCAGGGGCTGCAGGGGCACAGCTCCTTCACCACGGTCTGCACCCCGGCCTGCAGAGGAATCTCAGTTCTGTCACCTGGAGCACCTCCTCCCCCTCCTTCTTCACTGACCTTGATGTCACCGTGTTGTTTCCCTCACATGTTCGCACCTTCTCCTCTTCTCTGGCTAGAAGCAAAAGCCTGTGACTTTGTTTTGATTTTCTTAAATATGTCATCACAGAGGTGTTACCAACCTCTCTCATTTGGCCCAGCATGTCCATCTTCAGAGCCACCAGGGATTGGCTCTGCCGGACGTGGTGGGAAGCTTCCAGCAGCTTCCTCACAGGAGCCACCTCTGTGGCCCCCCTGCTACCTAAAACCAGGCCATGCCAAGCCAATACAGACGTTTAGTAGAATTTTTTGTTTCTTGGCTTTTGTTTTCGGATGGTTGGTTGGTTTTCATGTCAGATTTTCAGGATATTTGAAAGGTAGTGTGTTCTCAGATGATCTTGTGTCAGCTTAGAATTACCTACATTACATTTTAATTTTAATTAAAATTAATTTAATAATTAATTTTAACAATTGAGTCAGGAGTAATGATTGCTACATTCCTCCTTTATATACACTTCCGTTTATCTGATTTTGCTTGATCTTCCTTACCACCATTCTTCTACACATCCACAATGATGTAGTGCCACAGTCTACAATTTAAATATTTATATTTCTCTGTGTTTTAAGGCCACAGAACTGTATTCCTTACTGGTGTACTTTACCAGGCGTAAAATAAAACTTATAAAGTGTTTCCAGAAAATATTTTAGGATCTTGTGTTTCAGTGGAAATAGCAGTTTGAATCTCTTTCTATCTAGCAGTCTTTACTTAAAAGCAGAAAATAAAATTAAGAAATTAGACTACCCCTATGCTTCACAGAAGACTGCCATTTTATGGCCATTTAGCATTTTTTAACCTTTTTGTTTGTTTGTTTGTTTGTCTGTTTTTCTTGCCAAGTCTTTCCCTGAGCCACAGATGCCGTTTCCTATTCAGCTGTTGCTCTGTTTCTCACAGACACCCTGCAGATCATATGGGTAACATTCCAACCCAAATTGAGTCATTTGAGTACGAAATAGCTTCTCAAAATCTGTTACTGTTTCCTTTGCTTTCTTTACTTTATTCACTTTGTTGGCTCTTTTGTTGATTGGATTGGGTTTGGTTTTTTCCTTTTTAAACTATAGTTGAGATCCTTAATACAGACTAATAAATACGTTTCATTTGAAAACCATAGCCTTAAAAATATTACATCTAAAATGATAACCAACATTCAGTCCAGCTGAGCAATTTCTAATTTTTTTTGTTTCATGTATGATGCCATTGTACTTGTTCACTGCTTTTGTGTTTGTTGCTTTAGTTTAATGCAAAAGAGAAAAATGACCACTGAAGCAATGTATCTTCCTATATTACTTCAATGGCAATTTTTCCTTTTAAACAAGCTGAATATTTCCACTTTAATTTTCATTGTAAAGGAAAATCTTTGAGTTTCTCCTCTTCACATTATTTAGAATTTAGAATCAATAGTACCTTTCCATGTGGCCTGAAGAAAATTTATAGGAACCTTTTAGAACTCTCAAGGCTTTTCTCAATCAAAATAAATAATTCAGTATGGTAGAAAGAAAATGACTGAAACAATGCTGGCCAAGGGCTTCCAATTATCTTTGGGCAGGCCTGAAAATTCAACTTGTGCATGCTACTTTATCAATGACCCTTTAAACCCAGTGATGTTTAACATAAATAAAACCACCTTCGTTTTTCATGATTTTGTTTGTTTTACAGTGGTAGACAAATGAAGAAAGCAATCTCCAGCAGTACAAAATGAAGCCAAATATGGTGTTTTTTTTCATAGTGATTCACAAAAGCCTACACCATCCCCATTACACACATGCTTTTTCACACACCATTATTAGAAGTAT
This sequence comes from Daphoenositta chrysoptera, assembly GCA_013397915.1. Taxonomy (NCBI): domain Eukaryota; kingdom Metazoa; phylum Chordata; class Aves; order Passeriformes; genus Daphoenositta; species Daphoenositta chrysoptera. Next base: position 1,486,140 of record VZRO01006140.1, read on the forward strand.
TCCCACTGCTAAGTCATATACTAATACTTTAAACAAACATAAACATATTTCTTATCTTATCAAAAAGATTATTTTTCTAGCCTTCCCTTTGATGATTGTGAGCCTGTCCGCTTTTGTTGTCTGCTGGAAACCCTAGAGGGTCTCTGAAAAAGAACATGACAGAACTTCGGGGACCTGAGCAATTTGAAGATCTGTTTTCCTTTATTTTTCTTGACTTTCTGAGAGCTTCTACACTAGTGAACTTGTTCAAAGGCCTTACAGAAAATGTTGTGTCTCAGAAGACTCCTGCTGTTCCTTAAATTTATCACCATGGTGTCTGCAATTAGTGAACACAATCTAAAACTACCTAATTCTTAAAAACTGTCTGATAGATATTTTATATTTTTAGCAAAATTACTTCTGATCTGTGAAAATCGTATCACACACTGGTATGACACGTAATAGATGTTATTTATATTCTTCATTAGACTTTTAAGTAGAGTATTTGAACACAGGCACTTTACACTTGTATGGATATGCACCTCAAAAAGATGAAGAAATCCTTGTGGGTCATTTCAGCTTTCTGGACACTGCTCTATCATGTAATATCCCTGGGTTTCCAGGGTTACCTATTTCCTCTTTCTGCAAGATTTTGTAAATTGGAGAATCTTTACTCTCATCTGTTCATTTATTTACTGTCATAACAATCCCATTTTATATTGAAAATTAGTCTAATCTGAAGCTTAAATATTGTTTTATACTTTTTATGGTTTCTATATTCCAAGTGAAAACTAAGATTTATGATGCCCTGGAGATACCACTCAGTTTTAGTCCTTCAAAGAGAAATGTTACATTAAAGACGGTGTTGGTAACCCTGCAGCGTATTTATTATGAAATATAAACTGCACAAGAAACAAGAGATAGCAGTGAACATGGGCAAGGAACTGACATAGTGTATTTATTTTTTGTTTTAATGGGGAGTTATGAATATTTATTGCATTTGTGGAAACTGCAGTTTCTGAGCATAAAACAATTTTTAATAGTTGAGCTGCTTTTACTAATATGTAACTCTCCAACTCATGTCAAGTTCTCAAAGCATTCTGTGTATATCACCATTCAGGAAGTTACTGAACACCTCCAGGGTGTTCATCAGCTGTCTTGCAACAAAAAGATTTATCTTTTTTTTTTAATAAATAATGCTTTTATAAATTCCATTTAATAAATGAAGCATATTTTTTCATATCACTTTAAACAAAAGCAGCAAAGATTTTCCATCAGTTGTTACTGTGTACTTGAACTTTCTCCAGCAAAGACAGCTGCTGAGAATTCTTTGATTAATATGAGAAATCCCTGATTGGAAGTTTTCATCTCTGCTTTCCCTTAACTTTCAAGGCCATGTAGCTGGACTTGTGTCTTATCATCTGAGGCTCAAATCTGGACTTTCAGCACTGCATCTCCAGATGCAATGCAACAGGTGAACAAATAGAAAATACCAAGGCAAATGGAAAAAAAAAATGGCCAGGCTACATCAAACAGGCAAGTGCATCTGAAAAACAAAAGGTTATAGTTTAGTACTAAAGAGGACTACTAGGTGTCAGCAGAACAGCCAGCCAGAGAGAACAACTGGACACATCTTTGTAGCATTTTGGAAAGTGTTGGCACAGCACATTTAGAGCAGGAACAACCAGTTCAGAAATGTTGGCAGAGACAGTAAAACTGGATGACTGACAAGAGTAGGCCAAACCGTATCTCCTGTAATTATGTGAAATAGTGCATATATATAGAAATATAATTGTCAATGAGTTAAGAACATGAGTAATCTTTTAAAAAACAACAAAAAAAAACCCTATCACAACATTAAATAACAATAATTTTTAAAAAATCCTGAAGTGAAGAATGTTGAAAGCCAGCATTGCAAGAATTAAGAGACAGAAAGTAAGCAGACTTTGCTTTCAATAGCGTGTGAAAGAAAAAGAGGGCACTGTTATATGTTATGATTTTTAAAAGCCTTATGACACTACTGCGCCTGATTATACTAAACTATTGTAATCAGCATAACCCATGCCTACACTGAAATATCAAAAACTTCCTGGAATCTAATTATTGCAACCTAAATCTCTAAACTTTTGGGCCGTGAGGCAGAGTCTCACAAAAATTGGGGTGCGGGGGCTGTTGATCACAATTAGGAAAAGGTTAATTCATAAATTTGCAAAAATCTGTTACATTGCAGGGTTATAACAAAATGGGAATAATGCACCCTAGCATGATGTGTCCCAATAGTACCAATCTACCAGAATTTTTTAACTGTTCTATTGCTATAAAGCTGTAGAAGGTATGCTAGTGCAACATCCTCTATTACTACTAAATTGTTCTCCTAGTGCCATTAGTTTATCTGCTTATTCTAAGATTAGAACTACACCACTTCCAGGTTTAATCATAGTGGTGTGAAGATGCTCTAAGAACAGAGAGTTAATTGCCATGGCATGAAGAGATCCTTTGGCTGAGATGAGTCCTCTAAAATTCAGTGATCTTTCCCAGTTGATGACAGACTAAGGTATTTATAAAAATGCAGTTACTCTCAGTGAGTCAAAGTTCAGTTTCATAAATGATCTTTAAATAGCAGACAAAGGATTAGTTATGTTACAGAGAGAATCTAAAGAGTGTCGTTGGGTTTTTTAGGGGTTATTGGTTTTAGGGGTTTTTATATCTAGTCTGGTATCTTACAAAGGTATCTTTTTAACCTTGAAAAACAGTGAGATGTTAAAGAACTTTAGCTGTTTTAAAATAACTCTAATTAGCAGCCTTGAAAATCCCTCATAGAATGATAAACTGTATGAAATAACAAAATACCCTTACAGAGTCTGGTCAATCAGCTTTTACTCCCAGTAAAAATCCATTCTGACTTACAGAGGCACTGTGGAAGTCTTAGACACTCCACTCAAATGCAATTCTGACCAATTATTTGTATTATTTCTGAAGGAATTCTGCATGCAGAGTGCCTGTAGAGTCTGACTAATACTAATATTTGTAGCAAGTAATTCACTGCAATATTGATTTTCTTAAAATAAACTGTTATTTAGCCTCATCATCAAAAATACAAAAGGCAGAAGTGAAGCAATGTGTCCAGACTGTCACAGTTTCCTCACACAGTACTGTATGACTTTAGCACAAAAGTATTTTCTCACAAGGGAGAACCAGGACAGTACCTGGGTCATGGTAATTCCACATTTTCAAATGCTGGAAGGCATCCCCTGAAAAACTTATGTGGCCCTAGGATTTTCCTATTTGTGTCTCTTCTGAGAGGCTGCCAGTACCTGAAGGGCACAACAAAATATCCAGAACTGTTTGATACAAAGATGCAGACTAGCAGTGCAAAATTCGAATGGTTTTGCCACCAGCTGTCAATAGAGCAAGCACTAATGTTTTCCTGTTTGAGAAATTACAGGGATGAGAATTTAGTCTTAAACTGTCCTGCTGCTTTTTCCAACATGCTCTTTGTTTCAGAGTATTTTAAGTAGCTAACATTTTTTTTGTCGCGTGTTTGCCAAGTTTCCTACAATTTCCCATCATGTTTAAATTCAGACCCTACAGCTAGCACAGACATTTTGTTGGTTCCTAGTATTCATATATCCGATCAGCTTTTTGGGATGATGCGATCTTGTACGACCTTGCTGCATCGCATGACTCACTACTGTCCTAAGAGCAGTTACAGGAATTTTCATTTAGTGAAGAAGTGCAGACTGTATTTCTTTTATTTGACTAAGCTGTTTCCTATTACTTACTGTATTCTCTTGACAGTAATAAATTTCATAATGGTTTCTAGATTTCAAATCAACTATTACACTATCTAGACAGAACAGGAAATCAATAATTGATGATATACAAATCATATCTAATAGCTGGAATGCAAGGGGGTTTTGCCTTAAGGTGTCACACAGAAATCACTAATATTTATTGAAAAAATAACATCATTCTAATAAATCAATAATAGATTGACATAAATATATTAAGACATTTTCACAAGCAAAGAGGACAGAGTTGAGAGGAGAAATGTTCTTTAATATGCGCACACTTAATGATCCTTATTTTTGGAAATCTGATTAATTAGCATGATTGATCACATACCTTGTTTTCTACATTTCTTTTGATGCTCCCACTTTCAAAACCAGATAAAACTGGATTGATGCTTGGTGAAATACTCTTACAGTAGGGGTTATCACTTGTGTTTCAATAGCTCTTGGTATATCATAGTTTTGCTTAGAAGTAGTTTCTAGTGGTATGTTTACTTAGATATTCTTTTTTACGTTGTACTCCAAGAGAAGCATAAGCACCCAGTACACCTCGACATATGGTCAATATAACTTGAAAAATAAATATTAGTATAGAGACAATAAAAATTAAACATCAATGCAGATTCTTTGCTTCACTCTGCATCTATTCTCATTGGGTATATCAGAGATTGGAATTCACAACTGTTGCATAATCAAGCCCTAGATTGCTTATTAAAAGATGGTGCCCAAGTACAACCCAATTCTTATAAATTCATATAATCAAACAATATACTATCAGGTTCTGTAGTTCATTGAAGTTTTAGTAGCTAAATGGGTATCTTTTATTTTCTATTTTTTCCCCTTTCCTTTTCCTTTCCTTTTCAAAAAGGAATAATAGATAGAGCTATAATTCTTACTGCTGATTTTTCCTCAAATTTTGATAAAATAGATTTGGTAAGAAAAAAGATCAAATCAATTAATTAGAAGTTAGTTCACATATTCAGGAGGTATCCAGGAAAAAAACAGTCATATTTTCATGTCCTTAAAGTATTTTCAAGGTTCTTCAGGCCAAGATTAGTTAGCTCAGAAAAAAAAAATGAAATGAGCGTGGATATAAAGCCTCAAAAGCTTTCTTATGTTGTCCAAATCCCTGTTTCACTGCAGATAAAGGAGGAAAAAGTGTGATGCTTATGGTTTGTTTCTGTGGTCTGTCAGAAATGCTACAGAAGTCATGAAAACATTTTGTTAGAAAAATTTAAAAGCTTGTTTTCTAAGAAACAGAAAAAAACAAGCATTGTAATTTTTGCAAGAAAATTCATCATTTTAATATTTTTTGTTGATATGTCTCTTGGAAAGGTATTAAATGGTCTGTCCTGATATGCTTCAAGGATAAGTATTTTGATTCTTCCCACCTTGTTTTACTGACAGTAACTGTTATCATGTACTGGAGACAGGGAAATTAAAACAGGAAAAGGCCCATGGCATTAAGCAAAGAGCAGAAAAGCCCCTTTTTGTATTAAATTTATTAAAATATATCTAATTTCCTCCAATATAAAATATATGCAGAATATAGAAGTTCAATGACCAGTAATGATATTTTGGGGGTTTTTTTGTTCATGGAGAGTAATATAAGTATCTGGTAAACTAATTTTTTAAAAAAATATCCAGAATACATGTTGCACAAGATGAAGAAATATATATAATTTCAGATAGTTCTTATTTGATTATTACCTTGCTAATTCTATCAAAATATTAAGTAGTGAAAAAAATATTTCAAATTCTGTGCATCATAATATACTAGATAAAGTCTCAGAAGTCTCTTCTTTAAATAATCTCTGGATTTTACAGATGAGAGCTGAGTCTCACCTGGCAAAGGAAGCTTGAAATGCTTAAACATGCATTTGTGTCCTACAAGCATCATGAAAAGAATCTGCTTTTGCAAGTTGTTTGCTTCATGACATAATGTACCAAATGGCTTGCTGAAAAATTGGACAAATTCCAGTTGAACAGCTACTATTCAAATCGATAGTGACAGCTCATCCTGAAAAAAAATGTTATTTTCAAATGATTGATATGAACTCAAAGGGGTGTGAAGAACTGTAGTGTTCATAGTGCTCATGAGCTGTTGACAGTTTGGCACATCTCTAATGCTGATTAGAAGCAAGCCAGGACGCTGGAGTTTGCATTCACATTATGCTTACAGACCACATTAATTATTTGATTCATAGGAACACTTAGTATACTAAAATATGCCAGGATTTCAAAATCAAATGACCTTTCTATCAAGCATATCAATATCTATGATAATGGTATTGAGTGATAAAAGGATGGTAGGGCAATATTAACAAATATTAATTGAACTGAACAAGTGACCTTGGTGCTATTCAATGAACTGCTGATGTCTTTAGAGATATGATACAAGGAAAAAAACCCCTTGAAAATGGAATTCTGAAAAACTTGTGTACATTCTTCACATCTGACCTGTAAATAGAGGAGCTGGTACTTGAGAGTGATTTTTCAGTGTTTATTTTTACATTTCATATTTCACCTGTGCAAATGTTAATGCTACTAGGATTATTTTTAAGACCCCTTTGCCTGAAAGCCTTTCTCTATGGCAGTGCTGATGGAGGCAACTAAAAGAAAGTGTTAATGTAACTTTTCCAGCAGGCCACTGTTTCTCAATGGATTCTGCAAAATGTCAGCATCAGCAAAGGCAGCTCCCACATTCACCCAAAAAATTGCTGGAATATCTGTGTCTGAAGGTCACTCTGATGTATTTCTTTAAGATACCTCCTATTTATTAGCAGATCACTACTATTGTTTCACACTGACCATACACACACCCCAAAATATCACAATCACTTCGACTTTGCAGCTGCCTTCCAAGATATTTCACTCATAACTGCATACCAGAGAGACTGCAGATTCCCAGATGCCAATTTTTTCAAATTCTCAGTCATACAGGAAAGAAAAAAGGGAGAAAATGAGGTGTTTCCCTAGGCTGAAGAAGTCTCTCTTCCCTCTCTAAGCAACTGGCAGATAGAAACCATCTCCCAGAAGTCAGATGAAAGCACAAGACCCTGCCACCCAATATTGATTGAGTTCAGGAAGAGAATCACTGTCTTGTTTTCTTAGATGCCAAGTGCTGAAGGCAGACATTTTTCCATTTGTCAAACCTTCCAAAAAAATCCCAAGCATACTTCTGTATCCAGAGAGACAATAAATGGACACTAGGCTACAGACCAGTAAACTTGCACACCCTCTGTAGGAAAAAAACAGGTGTGGTATAGGAAAATGAAAGGGATGGTGATCTTCTCCCCAGGTTGATCAGAAGCCAGAATCATAAACGTGTTCTGAATGACTGCAGTACAAAATGTGCAGTGTATTTTCATTATCAACTTCACATTCACCAGTACAGCAAGGTTTGGGGTTTTCTTGGTTTTGCTTTACTATGGAGCAAGAAACGTGGACTGATCTCCGTGCTGTGAGAGAAGGTACAAGCTGAAACTGACCCACAGATTCAGCAGAAGCAGAAAGCACTGCACGATAGGAATGCTCATTCATGGATCAAATTCAAGAAGTAGCATAAAAATGATAGTTGACCCAGGAGAAAGTTTAACTTGCATTTCCAGTATTTATGCAGCACGTAGCTCAAGCTCTCACTGACCTTGGCGGAATTATATGGGTAATATGGTCACTAGAGTGAACTGCCACAGAGTATTGTTCATTGTTTTTTTCCTTTTCAACATTAGCTGTTTTATTGCTTCTCTCAATATTGTATATTTGAATGAATTTATAATTTTTGCCACTGCATACACAATATATGCACACAAAATCTTATCTTGGCTGAATTCCTTGACATAGTGTCCCTCAGGTGGAATATAAGAGCAGTGGTGAGACACAGCAATCCCAGTTCTTATTAGCACTCCTCCATATTCAGCTACCAAAGAGGAACTTCGTGTGTACAGTGACCTTCTACATCACTACTTATGTCTTGAAATAATAGAACTGACTTTATTAACTTTATTACATTAAGATTCAAAGCATGTAGCACTCTCTGTCACTTCAGTCTGAGCAGTAGATCCAGCTTTCAAGGATATGTGAGTAGCAGTACAGATTTTGTGAACTTTGTGGTGCAATATCTTGAAAAGCAACAGGAACAAATTGTTAGGACTGGAGCAAAGAAATGCTAAAGCCAGACTGCTCCTATTTGATTCAGTGCCAACAGCAATAAAGTCTGCCAGAGGGATATTATAATAAGTATTACAAAATCATAGATTTTTTCATGAAGTGTTATCACTTCTTCGCAAGATGAGATCTTAAACCCAAAGAAATAGCAAAAGACATTATAATAATTCTCCCTTTTATTTAATTTAATAATTACCATCATCCCTTTACAACAATAGAAGATAAGTAGCGATAGCAGGCAGCTTACTTCTCTGAGACTGCCCTCCCTTTAATTCTAGATGCCTAAATAAATGTTTGGATCTCTGATATCCCCTTGAACCTGGGGTTTAATAGCCAATGTGCACATGATAACACTGTGCACCTATTGTCCACCTAGGCTTAGACAGTCACATTTATCACTACACAATGTGGATAGTGATCCTAAGTCATGTGAAAAAACTGAGTCTAATATTGATGATAGTTGCCACTTACAGCTCAAAAAAGCTAAAAAATTGATTTATATATGGTTTCTGTTGTATACAGAGACTAAATGTACATGAAGGGTACATTTTAATTTCAGCCTAATACAGCTTTTAAAAATGTTTTTCTCCTAATAAGGTGTGCTTATTTCAAAAAAGGCCAGTTAGCATACATCTTGAAGGTAATAGAGAATTTTTGCCTATTGCATTAAGGTCTAAGCACCACAGGCATAGTAACTAACTTTTATTGGTGGTTACAACTAAAAGAAAAAGAAATAGTAGGACTTACCTAAACATTTGTGGTAATAAAGCTCTGTAATTACAGAGTAATCAGTTTCAGGATTTTCCCCGTTCATTTATTTATATGTTGGATAATAATATGCATAGGACCTATCTTTCTTTATCCTGGAGAAAGAAATAATTTTTCTAATTCAATGCGGAATGAAAAACTTCCTGCTTTTTAGATTTTTCTTTCCCTAGCTCTTTATTTACCAAGGCCAATGAGATTAGATCATCAAGCAAGAATTTTTTGTCACAAAAATATTGTGTCTAAGTGACAGCTTGTCAGATTTTCTGAGAAGGGTCAGACCATAGAGTTGATGATGAGGTTTATGAAAATGTATCAAAATAGGTTCAGTAGAATTTTATTGTAGATAATGGTATCTAACTGCTGCTAATGTATTTACTGCTTTTGGAGAGCATCTTTAGCCTGTCCTGAACTCTGTGTTATTGCCTTTAGGCATTGCTTGTTCATCTATTGTCCTGCAGGTAGCTTGGAAGGAAGCCATTGTATTCTGTAGATGTGAGGTGTGTGTAGCTGTAATTACTGAAGAATACAAGTGGAAAATAGAACTCTTCAACTATGCCTAATTGCAGTCATATTACTTATTTAGCTATAAATAACAAAATAATTTATGAAGAAATCTCAGCATAACCCTGCTACTGATTACCACACTGATATTAAGGAGCTACACTGTCATCATCGAATTACAAGAAACGTGTGTGGTTTTGACAAATTCTCACTCGTTTAAGTGCCCTTGAATATAACTGAAGTCAAACGGAATTAGGTATGTAGCCCAAGACCAGCAGAAAGAAGTTAAGTATGTCAAGAGTACTTAAATAGAAAAACTTTATGGTCTAAAAGTCCGTAAGTTCTGTAGTTTCAAGCTTTATCCATAAGCATTTTCTCAAAGACAGCATACAATGATCCTTTCCCTGTCTGAAAAGCACAATTTTTGGAAACCTGTGATTTTCAAAGTAGGCAGTCTTCCTTCTTTCCCTCTGAAAGACTTGAGTAGTTAACCTGGCCTGAGAACAGCTACGTCTTAAATTCACTGAGGAGAACAGCTACGTCTTAAATTCACTGAGCTCTGGATAAAATATGCAGCTAAAGTTATTTGTATGTGGTGGGCTAATGCTGGCTGACTCACCAAAGCCTCTCTATCACTCCCCTCCACAATTGGACAGAGTAGAGAAAATATAATAAAGGGTTTATAGGTTAAGATAAGGACTGGGAGAGATCATTCCCCAAATACCATCACAGACAAAATAGACTTGAATTAGAGGTATTGACTGAATTTACTACTAACAAAATCAGAGCAGGCTGGTGTGAAGTAAAATAAGACTTTTGAAACACCTTTACCCCACCTCTCCCTCCTTCCCAGCTCTACCTCCTACCCACCAGCAGTGCAGGGATACAGAAAATGTGGGCTACAGTCAGTTCATCACCCATGGCTTCTCCGGCTGCTCAGGGAGAAGAGTCCAAGCCCATGCAGCTTCCATGTGAGACAGTTCTTCATGAACTTCTCCAAGCTGAGTCTATCCCACTGGCAAGTGTCCTCTACAAACAGAGAGTCCTTCAAGGACAGGCTTCTGTAGTGTCAGTCCCCCACAGGGTTACAAGTCCTACCAAGACACTTGTTCCAGCATGGTCTCCTCTCTCCATGGGCCTCCCATAGGGTCACAGCCTCCTCTCAGGCATTCACCTGCTCTGGCCACGGGCTGAAGGTGGATCTCTGCATCTGCATGGGTCTCCTTGGGCTGCAGGACCACAGCTGCTTCACCACTGTCTGCACCGCAGGCTACAGGAGTGTATCAGTTCTGGCACCTGCAATTACATCTGCACATAACTTTTTTTTAATCTTCTTCTTAAATATGTTATCCCAGAGGTGTTACCACCATTTCTGATGGGCCCAGCCTTGGCCATTGGTGCATCAACTTGGAGCCAGCTGGTGTTGGCTCTGCTGACATGGAGGAAGCTTCCATCAGCTTCTCACAAAAGCCACACCTTTTGTCCCCCTGCTACCAAAACCTGGCCATGCAAACCCAATACACTGTATTAATAAAAAAAAAAAACCAAAACAAACTAGCAGGAACTATAAGGGTGACATGTTCTTTATTTGAAAAAAAAAATTCTAGCTGGAGAATTTGACCTGGTAGAAGAAAATTAAGAGCCATTCTTTTCCTCAACTTTAGACAGTACAGACCAACAGCTGCCATATCCCCAGCTGGAATCCCTTCAGCTGCTTGGAAACATGGATCCCAGGTAACCTGCCTTAGTCTGTCAGGGGGGCTCTTGGCCTCATTGTGAGAGTCTTAGCTTTTTACCCTTTCAACAAATGCATTTCAGTCTTTTATTGAATGTTTATTTGATGAAAAACTGTACAACTAGCTTGGGGGAGAAATTCAAATCTGAGTCTATCCTTCCCTTAGGTAAGTGTTCTACTCGCTGAGCTAGAAAGTTATGGTCTGATGAGCTTTAAATTATTTCTGCACAGTGGCACAGCTTTGAGAGGAAAATTACCTGAAGTCTAATCTTTAGGTGTTCTAGGAAATGACAGACTTTTTTTAACATCCTAACACAAAGAAGAGCGCTGAAGTGCATATGAGAATGGCCTAGCACCAGCTCATTCTGCAAAGCTGTAAATTGCACTGCCGTCCCTCAAAATTTTTAAAAGAAAAAAGAAACTTTCTGCTTTCCTGTGGAAGGAAGAGTTATACATCAAACCCCATGAAGCTGTGTGAATGCTGAACTAATCTAACAACTCCTTCAAGGTCTTGAAAGACAATAAAGTCAGCCTCGGGCAAGTGAAACTGAAAGCCTCCTCTACCTAACAAATGTTCATGTGTCCAGATAAGATAGTTTAGACATTTAATGCAATGGCTCTGAACATGAATTGCATTGTGAGGACTCCCAGCTCTCTGCAGGAATGGTCCAGTATATTTGGAAAACTAACCTAGGTGTAGAAACTCCTTTTTGGATAATGGATAACTGAGAGTCAGCTGATGCAGTGATGAACTTCAAAGAATCAAGTATTATGATTTAAAATTCTTGCTGAATGCTAACAACAGACTATTTCTTTCTTTGTAAAATCTGGTTCTTCATTTCCTTGGAAGTATTTTCACTTGTTTACTTTTTCTTTTCTTCAGTGAAACACTGTATTTATTTAGATTAAAAACATTTTAAAGTTAACTCTGTTACATGGTATTTTAGTAGACATCTCATTTATTTTTAATAGGAAAATGAATTTATCAGTAGAGTTTCACTTTCCTCTGACTATCAGGATGACATTAGAGGCAGAAGGAGATCAAATCTTTGATTCAGTAATGATTTAAATGATGTAATTTAAAATCACAATGTGATTTTGTCACTTTTTTCTAAAGGCTACTGAGTGTTTTATGTTTTCTTAAGGTAGTTTAGTATTCCAAAAGTGACACAATGTAAATTAAAAATGTGCTTTTGGGAGAAGAAAATAAACATAATGAACTACTGTATTGTTTTTCCTATCATGTTTCCAGAATTTATTGCAACTAGGGAATTAATTTCTAGGAGGAGAAAATCCTGCAAGAGTGTTTCCATACTACTATGTACTTTGGAAACATACATCTTGCCTTTTTGTAGAAAAAAACATACATTAGTGTTGCTGAATATGTGCATATTCACACAAGGACACAGACATATAAAAAGAAAAAGACATTTATTGAATAAAGGTTAAAAGAGGGAAAAAGAAATCATAAAATGCGTTAGAAATAAACCGATGATGCTTAATTTACCTCTTATAATTACAGAAGCTAGATTATTTTTAAAAGCCTAAAATGTACCAACAACTTATTTTTGTAGATTCCTTTCGTATTCAAGCTCTTTACATTTCTCACGTACCGTATATTAGCGGTATGGCCTCACATTTACCCATGTCTTTAAGGTGAGAGTTACCATGTTGCCTTCTACACCCCTCCAGGGTAATACACAATAATAGTGTTTGGAAAATGTTCCAACATGCAACTTTTAGAATGCCACACCAAAGCTATGACGTTCTCTCTTAATTACTTATCCTGAAAACTATTGCCAGTAAGGAGAAAGCAGTAAAAAATGTACCATTGTGTGATGGTTTCTAGTCATTTACCCAAATGCAAACACCTCCCTCCAGGATCCTTAGTCCTAACTTATCCAAGAAGCAGTTTTTTACCTTTTCTTCTTTGTTAAGATATTATTGCAATTACTATAGTGTCTTTCCAGATAGGCAAAGATATTTCTTGAGAGTTATTCAAATACTATGTTTTTTGTCTACCGAGACTTCATATCTATTAAGGAAACAGTAAGAAAACTTTCCCTATAGTAAGTTTTAATTTTAGATACGCATAAATGGCAACCATACTTCCAGAAAACATGGAAAATGTACCTGCTGCTCAGTACTAATTTGCAAATAAAACAAGACACATGATAAACTTTCATATAGATACCAGTCTTTGTGGTAAAGAAAGGACTCAAAACCGTAACAACTTTTCTCTGTACTGAACATTTTAAAGAAAATCTGAGAAGATTTTACACCTGAAGAAATCAGCTGCTACACAAATATAACCTAGAATATTCCATGTGTTTCAAAACTTAATTTGAAAACAATTTTGAAAGACAGAACAGGAAAAATTTTTCAAGCTTGAATCCTCTGGGTGCGTGGCTCGAGACCAAGAAAACCCGGACCAAGAAAGGACCCCCCTGGCCACACACCCCAGTGTGTCAGCTGGGAAGTCCCCTGAAGTCGAGCCTCTGAGAAACCACACGTCTCTTCGGTCCTCGGGTGGCGAGCTCGCAGGAGCCAGGTGGCAGGTGGCGCGCAGGCAAGGGCGAGGCTTGAGGAGCAGGACTCTGTGTGGGCTCCAGGAAGGTGTTTAATTGCTGAAGGGTCCAGGGACAGAGACCCCTAGAAAGGGTTGTGCAGCAGTTTTTAAAGGGGGGAGGATCAAGGGGTGGTACAAACCGAACAACCAATCATGTAACAACACAGGAGGGTCCAGGGAATAAATGGCATGGCACGAACTAACCTGAGGGATCCAGGGAGGAGGAGTAACTTGAAAAGCCAATGGGGTGTCGAGTGGGGTAGAACATTCTAGAAGGGAGGGTGGCACAGCAGGGTGATTGATGGGAGAAAGGCGGGGAACAGAGGCTAGGGAGGAACCAACCGGGAATGGGGGGAAACGGAACAAACCATTTTCAAAATAGATAGCATTTAAACGTAAAAACGAAAATCCGCACCGCAACAGAATCCCTCCAGGGAAATAATTTTTTTTTCAAGGCCTGGATTTGGTTAATTTTTTTTACTTTCTGAATTTCAGAAAACTCCTCAGAATTCTCTGTTTTTCTTAGTCCCTTTTCTTTCCATCATAACTGAGGCCCATATCTCTGCTGCATTCTTGTCTCAGCAAAGATGCTGCATAAACTTTGAGATTCCTGTTCTGTATTGTGCCATATTCATACCTGTCTATATTTTGAACCTTTTCTTTCCAAGCATATATAACTGCACACATATGAAATTTCTCACCTTCAGCTTGACCCAAGGACTCTTCTTATTTATTATTCTCTCATAAGAAAAAAAAAATCTAACTGGTAGTGAAATTCACAACACAGTTGTACATGAAATTGCTGTATCTCACAGCTAATCTATTTTAAGACCTATGTATTCTGTGACTAAAGAGAATACAGTACTGTATTGGAGAAATGGAAGGTAAAAAAATGTTCTTTCTACACTGAAACAATATTTCACCCCCTTTTGTGGCTCATCATATGAAATTATATATTGTTTAGAAGATATATGTTGGGAAGTGTGAGTTTTATTTTAATTTTTTAAGAGATTTTGCTTTAACACAATTCAAAGAATGTTTAAGTATCACATGTAGAAAAAAAACAGTGAATCTGTGGTGCAGAGGAGGTGATTAAAAAAGCTTTTGGAGCCAGGTTATCTTTGCATTGCCAAAATAATGAGTGTTCGTTGCAAGAATCCCTATGAAAATATCTGTTTCACAAGAAACATAGCTCTATAACCATTCTGCATTACACAAGAAGGAGCCAGTGTGTATTGTTTTTAGAAATGCCTATTAATTCTTGTGTTTCCTTCTTATGGAAGTCTTGGCTAGATTTTCTGTACTCAAAATGGAAACAAAAAAAGTATTTTTCTATTCTGTGGTAAATGTTCAATCTGTATTGTCACCTACTGTGTACAATCTCTGGCAATTTCATGTGTTGTTATTATTTGTAACAGTGTGGTAGCATAGAACTACCCAAAGTTTTTCAGCCAGTGAAATATAGCACAAAATGCAAAACTTACTGTGAAGAACTCATCTGTGTGTTTAGAATTCCATAGGTTGAACTCTACAGCTTCCTAATGCCCTAATACTCATTTTTAGTGTTTTACTAAACACTAAACACATGTTTTACTCATTTTAGTATTAGTGATTTTTACTTCTCCTGCGAACTTTCCACTAAGGAAAGTTACTAGTTCTTGTCAAATTCCTGACAGGCTTTTTTGAGTGGGCATAAACCCAGAGGAGTTTGGTAGTTCCAGGCAATATAAAAGTACATTTTGAAGATACCTTGTGCATGTATACCTGCACTGCCATGGCAGCTATCACACGGCTCATATACAGAGGTGAAATGTCATTCCTAACCTCTTCCAGTAACATCTATTCCTGAGTGATCTTTAACAGGATATCCCAAACGGTGCTACTATTTGAATGTAAGGATAATGTTGGAGCCTCCGGCTGAGATAACTATTTTAATGATTACCTCAACATAATTTCATAGCACTTCTAGTTATAATGGCATTTGGGAAGACAGGAAGCACAAGGATGTGTACTTGTATGGATGAATTCTGATATACATCAACAGATTGTCTTCTGCTTCTCTGAGAGATGTCTATAACCTAAGAAAGGAGCTATTTTTTAATATCTCACAAATAGCTAATATAAAGTATATGGCATAGTCAAGGTGTTGTATCATTAATGCATACTAATCTAGTAAATGAAAATCCAAGCTTTAGACAGTTCTGTCATGTTAGATCCAATGTCTTTCCTCCTCGAGACTTTTAAAATTTTAGTTAGATTCTTTCCTCTTTCAGATATACATCTCTCCGGATCTTCAAAGCAACTGAAGCACCAACACCTGTGCATGTCTCAGGTTTAGAAGCTTTTATTTAAAGTCCATGCTTGGAGTCCTAGTTTAGAAGAAACAAATTTTTCTTGTCTTCTTCTTACTTAGTCTTGGATGACCTTCTGATGTGAAATAGTTTTTCTTTTCAAACAGCTGGAGAATTATCAGATTGAGCTTTTGTGAAACGCATGAAGGTAGGAAAAATATTGTAGTTATGCAGTTTTCAATACCAGAGGTTACATATTTTTACACTGATAATTAGAAAAATGTGGTCTTATTACATTCTAAGAAGAACAAAAGAAAAAAAAAAGCACATAAAGGGATATGCTGATAAAATTAGTGCTGAAATATTTAAAAAAATATGTAAGTTTGGACAAAATAGTGTCCTCATGGTTGTTATCTCCTCTTCATGCATCACAGTGCTAGGATTTTAAGGCCACACTGACTGAACTCTTTGGTCACTGATAGAAGAAAACAACTGCACTAAGTCATGTTCTGTAGTAGCTGTCCACATAAAATTGTATATCTACATCAAAAATTCTTTAAATATATTTCATTTCTTAATGCCCTGTCCTTTACTCAAAAATTTCACTCTATAGGAGCATATACAAAGACATGTGTTCAAAAGATATAAAAATCAAAATAACTGGATCTAGGAACAGTAATCGATGTAAAAAATAGAGAAAAGAGTAAGTATATAATACCTAGGACCTCAAGATGCAATGAGCTCAGCTATGATGGATAGACTTTTTGAAAGGCTTTTCCATCTGAAAAAAAAGCAGCTCCTTTTTAATAGAAGCATGCCAGATGCTTTAGCCGAACCTCCATTTGTCAACCTGATAGAAGACTGTGTAATTTACTGCCTGTGATGCTAATGATAGTGCCTAGATCTGTGAAAAAGGTCTGAATCATTTTTTTACAGAAGCTTGGTGGGCACTGAATTACAACAGAAAGAGAAGACGAAGTCTTGAGATTGATGGTGTGTATCATTCTGTTCATTCAAGAAATATATGACCACTGTGGTTCCATCGTACTAGACTCAATGAACCAATTTATGAATTAACAAGTGGCAGTGTGAAGTAGCAGTTGCTAAAAACAGCATGTGTTAATCAATGATTTAAGAAAACATTTGTGCGTGTGTAGAGTTCCATTCATAAAAGCGAATAACTGAGGCTGAGATTTTTGAAAGAAGAAACGACTATCTGTATTTAGATCAGTGTGTTCTTTTTCTCCAAGATCAAGGAACAAAAAGTAAAATTAATATAGGTACAATCTGCCAATCAAATTATATTGAAATGCCAGATTAAGTACAGTCTTGTCCTAGTAACCTCACAATGTGACATGATAAAGCTACCTACATATTAGAGTTATTAAAGCTACAACCCCCATTCTTCTTACTTTCATCATTCTAACCTTGGGGCTATGAAGAAGCAGAAGAAAGAGAAGATACAGACAGGTTCCATCCCCATTTGCAAAATATCCTGGCCACAGTCACTTGGGATTTGGTTAGTGCCATGCCTGTTCTACACCTATATCTGGTGGGTTAGAGTAATAATGGATTATTCTATTGAGTAATTCTGAGGCCCCAAGACTCACAAATATGAACATATACCTTGTGCTACTCTCTGAAAAACAAGGAATCTGTCCTGCCTTAATTACAAATAATGAAATAGAAGCAAGTTTAAATTGTGCTTTAAAATGTTTTACTTCTTTTCAAAGTTGGCACATCATTGCAAAAACATCCCAAATATTTTCTCCTACAAATCAGTATTAAGTCAAAGCTACTTTTTTTGCAGAAGCTTAGTTCAACATTTAAGATAGCCATACAATGAAAAATGAAAATTAAAACCCCATGTCATCTGTCTATTTCTACATATATTACTTCTGCTGAAGTGAATAAGCACTGTATTACATAACTGATGAGGTAATTAAGATCCTGCTTTTTTTTTTCCTATGCCTGCTGGTTCATTCTAAGATTAGTGTTCAGTTTAATGTTGAGCTTCACACAATGTTTCAGTATCATGCTGTAGACAAATTGTTGGAGTCCTGAGCATTAAATCAATGTCTTCTGCCTTGTTCAAATAACCAAATTTCCTTTTGGCAAACCCCATGCTGACACCCTAATGTAAAACTCATTAAGTTTCTTGTGGACTAAAATATGACATGTTACCTAATAAATAATTAATACCACATGTTATAAATACAAAGAAGTTTACCTAATGAAGGAAGAGTTTGATTTTTCACTGTCTTAGAATTCCATTTAGGGTAAATACTAACTTGGGACAATATAAGCAATTTCTATTAAAAATAAAATAAAAATAAATTTAGAAAGACCAGGTTGGATTTTGGAAAGCTCCTTCCAAATATATATGTGTAAAAAGTTAGGTGTCTAGATAGCTGCACATGCAGATTAAAATATTTCTGTAAGAAAGGCAGGAAGGGGAAGAGAGAAAGAGAAATGGAAGGAATTATATAGCTAGAGGCAAGCTCTCATGCTAAACATCAAATCTGGCAGAGACTCTCATAAGAAGGGCTTACTGCAAACAACAACTTTTGAAGAAGGCGGCCTTAACAGAGTAAATGAAAGCCCAGATTTCAACAGTACTGTTTGCCCTGAACTCTAATAAAACTGCACTATCAACCGTCAAATTTTGTCTTAAATACATTTATTTATGGAAAGCCTGAAGTTAATAAGATAAAGTATGATGAAGAGAAGTGGGTACAGAAGAGAAACTACCCACGACGAAATAGGAAAATGGTTTGACAGAAGTGCTGCAGAAAGGTTACTGTAAATAAGAGAAAAAATACTGAAAAGTAAAGATTTTTCAGTGTGGAGACATACATAAAAGCTGATTTGGCATGGAAATGATCCTCTTCAAAAAACCTAGAAACTGGTCATAATCAAAATCTGGTATATCTTTTCTCTTTTTTCTTTTTTTTTTTTTTTTTTTTTTTTTTTTTTTTTTTTTTTTTTTTTTTTTTTTTTTTTTTTTTTGTGATCTATTTAAGAAGTAAATTGCAGAACAGAGAATATTATCTATAAGGAATTTTTCCTGTGCTTCCCACAGGAAAGCCTACACATCCTTAGCAGAAACAGATATAAGGATAAAAGGAATGAGGCATAGGAAAAAGTTCTATCAATAGGAGACAATGTCATATCATTTTACCATTTAAAATCACTCAAATTTCTCATGCACCTTCCAAAAAGATTTTCTGCCAGTGCTCAATTCTTAAATGTGTTTTATTCAAACAAAATGCTGTGTTCAAAATGCCCAAAGAACTTGAGGAATATCTGTTATTTCATCAACTTAAAGGATATGAAAGGAAAACAAAATATTGTGTTAGTTAAAATCAAAGCCCTTTAATAGCCACGTATATGAACACTGATTCTTTCAGTGCTTTTTTGTATGTCTTCACCTACTAATCAAATGTAAACCCTGTGTTAGGACTGGCTCAACAGCTCTGACCTTCACAGTCTCTGACACCCATTCGAAATTGATGATAACCCATTCCCATACGAGGAGCCATAGAGAATGGATTTAAACTGTACTGTACGATTTTTAGTAGAAACAAGTCTCACAAGCTCTTTGCTTCAATGCTCCTCTTCCTTTAAGTTACAGACAACAGTACTCAAAGTTGTGACTGATTTTCCAATTAAATTGAGTTATTTTATATGAGCTTTAAAAAGGATGTCATTTGGTACCACAGTGAGTGTGACACATGATCCATAATTATTTTCAAACTTTTTTTTCTCCTTTTTGTATTTCAAACAAAAGTGAATGCAGTATCCAGAGTTTTGCCATCTGAGGGATGACTATAACCATCTGCACATTATGTAACACATAATGTCATGAATCCTTGGCTACAATATAGATTTAATAATAAAACTCAGTGCTGGCAATTGTATGCATGAACAACCCCACTAAAGTCAATGTAATTATTTAGATTGAATTATACATAAATATTTGAAGAATGACTACAAGTCTTATTGAACAGAAATCTCACAAAGGTTTGCTTTTATGCTGTCTTAATTGACCAATATGAGCTTAAAAGTCAAGTTGGTAACACATATTACCATATTTCAAATCATAAACAAAATAATTTCTTATTAAGTCTCCAGCATTTTTGTTTCTCCTTCAAGAACAAAACCCTAAAAATACATGGGGTTCAACCATAAGATTTCCACATTTTACTTAAAATGAAACATAAAATGTTTAAGCTCACTATGAAGGTCACTTTTGCAAACTGATGCATATCTTTAAAGTCTGCACAGTATGCAGAGCTGAAATGCTGCTTTCCACTTCTGGTGATTGAATGCTTTTTTATTCTGCACTGCTGATGTGTGACTTCGAATTGTTTTCTGTCCATTCTTTGAAATACCACACCATTTCACGGAGATGCTGGTGATCATACTCAGGTGTCAACACCCTGAAGGCAGATTCTTGGTTAACGAGCTGCTTTTTGCCCACTCTGCTAACAGGGAGGCAGTAGTACCCCAATAAAATCTCGTGTGCATTCTCACAGCCTATTGCCATCAGGACTTTGATGGAGCAGCAAAGATATTTGATATTAAAAAAATGAATACAAAATAAAAGCTGCAGTCACAGAGTCCCATTAGAGTATCTGTGAGTAGCAAGCAAAATCAAGAGGATAATTTTTGGCCAGAACACATAAAAAAATTTCCCTTATATTTAAAACTTTATTTTATTGAAAAATTTTAGATGCTTTTTGCATATAATGAAATTTTTCTTTATCTTAAAAGGGCAATATTTCTTCACGCCTTGATATCTCTTTACAGCTTTTGCTCTGATTTAATAGAGAATTTGGATGCATAGCAACTACATTCTGATCAGGATTACATAAGATCAATGGTAACATGTTGAAAAATAAAAAAAACGCTTTGTAATTTTACTTCGTAACCTTATGAAATACTTCATAAAAATTCCACCTCTTCACTTTGATCTCCATTTTTTATTGTTTACATTAATTCAATTTCTTCACAAAACCCATCTTTTAATATCAAGGTATCTTTAATTGGCTTCAAAAGTGTATTCTAATGGCATTTTCTCAGACAACCTTTAACAGTTTAAACAGGTTAAATTTTAATGTCATTTATGTTGGAAAGGTGTTCAAAATATTATACTATTAAATATTTAATGACATCATTATGGAAGATTTAGCTATTTTCAAATTAGACTCAGGAGGCCAGAGGTATCATTCCACACTACTTCTTGAATCGTTAAACAGGTCTACTGAGATTTGTAATCTTTTTCAAAATTTAATAATATGGTTTAGGTTGCTGCTAGCTTTGCAAAATACAGTATTCTTACACAGATGTGACTGCTAATTAAAATGTCTCCTGTGACTGCAAATGGGTTTCAGGGTGCTGCTTTTATTCGTGTTTGTATCATTTAGGAAAATTTGGAGCATTCAAGTACTTTTGTATTCATAATTATAATGTACATAAAAGACTACACTCAGTCCTAACTACTGCCTAGAACTATGAGAAAATCATATTTACATGCAAGTACTTTCAGTGGCCTATATCTACACTATTGTTGCCACTAAAAGAATTAATCTTTGATTCTTGCCAATCAAACAGTTCAGTAATCACACTTGAACTGTATCTCTTCTGAAGCAGTCATTTGTTGAAATATCTGCAGATCATACGTACCAGGTATCCCAAGGGAGGGAAAAAAAGTTTATTTTGTGAATGATTGAGAGTGCTTTAAACAAACCTTCCCATTTTTGGTGGGGGATGTAAATTGATAGGCTGTTAACAGAAATCAAAAAAAGAATGTTATAAGCTAACCTTCATATCTTTTGAAATTAAGAAATAGCAAAACATTTAAAATCATAATAGGAATGTGAGTGAAAAATACTTTGTCACCTAAGTAATAATAATTATAATAGAATACAGAAACAGAAGGTATTATAGTGATTTTTAGAGACAGATAGACTCCAAAATAACAATTCATTCTCTCTTATTATGTAGTTCCCACATAACTAAGTTAAAGCGTAACTCTAATGTTATATTTGTAAGGCATGTTATAATTAACTTCTTTCTTGCTTCCTTTAAAATTTACAGAGACAAGCACCATTATAATAATGTGTTGTGCAAATTTATCCAGGGTAAGTTCTATTTATTGATTTTTTTAATATTAATCCCCTGCTAAAAGGTGTGGGTTTTATTACAGTACTATTAAAAAAAAAAAAAAAAACAAAACCAACAAACACTATTTTAATACTATTTGGGAAATTATTGAAGAAGCATTATAAAAACAATACAGAAGAAAATATTGAAGTCATGGTAATAGAGTACTTTTACTTTTTGGCATTTTCCTCCTTTTCTATTTCTCTCTCTCCAGAGTGAACTTTGGATTTTAGAACACTTATATGCAAACAAAGTTCAGGTACTTTAAGAAATAAATAATTAAATCAATCAAATAGCTGTGCTTTACATGCTTCCAAGTAATACATACTAAAAAATAACACATTTTCAACTGCAAGTGCAAATAGGAGCCTAAACAGTCTAAAAAAGTCAAGTTCTATCTAAGAAAATCTACAATAAGGAAAATAATAAAAAAAAAAGCTGTGAGTTTTGCACTAACCACCAGAGTGATATTCGTATTTCTTATATTTTAGAGGAGCTCAAATTACTATTTTAAAAATAATTTTATTCATTTCCCCATATAACCTTTGTGAGTACAGAAATGAAACAATTCAGCCTCTTCAGAAGAAAATGGAATTGAGAATATGTTGCTAATATTAATTTCAGTTTTCTAACTGCCAATGTGTCTGTATATATGGAAGTATGTATAATTCAGAAATTTACGGCATGGGCAAACAATGCACACACCTGTATATATATTTAGTGCACCATTTTCAGTGCTTGAGATCTGATGACCCCATACAAATGGCCAAGATCATAGAAAGAATATGTGGCACATAAACGGAAGAACTGTATTGTCAAAACCCACAGCTTTGTCAGATGTATATCTCAGCTAAAGCTGCAGTCCTGTGTTATAGAACAGATAAGCTGATGACAATCTGCAGAATTTTTCCACCCTTTTAGATTCCTCTGCAAGAATTCCACATACAACACAGCTTTCTCTTCTGTGCTTTAGGACAGTGCTGTGCAGATGAGAATTTTTGCCTGAAAGCTTCAGTAACAAGACAAAAAAGATGAAAACATTAGATCTCTGACTACTGCAGTTGGATCTGAAATTTTGTTTCTCTTGGAATGCATTACCAGTGGCAGAAATATTTTTTCTTGCAAGTGGATTATATGTTTGATAAATTGTTAGAAAACTCTGAAACAGAAAAATTTTCAGGTAAAATATGCAGTCATTCCTTATTCAATGGCAAAGATTTAACAAAGACAATAGTGCTGTGGGTTTTCAAGTAATTAGGTGTATTTTGGGGCAGGTTTTTGCTTTTTTCTTTCTATATGTAGTCAACGCAAATGTCTATATTACTTCGTGTATTTTATACCAAAATTATTAGATAAAAATTAGATATTTGGGGATTAATACAGAAAGATAATTCAGCTTAGAATCTTCAATGTAGTTTCATATATCAGGTTTCAGAGGTGCAACTGCACTAAGCATTCCATAAAATTAATTTAAAAACCCACCATGAACAAGATGTTGGCAAAAGAAAATTATTAGACACAATAATTCATTATTCTTAGAGTCATTAAACTCTTTTGGAGTATACTAAAATACAAAAGACCATAACTATCCTTTGCTCTGATGTATTTTCATATTATATTCTTTTATTTAATTTTTAATCTATGGACCCAGGATCAAACTCTGATTTCAGGGGGAAAATGCTGATTTTCATGTTTCCCAAAATGTCAAATCTAAGGTTGTGATATGCATTTGTTGATGAGAGCTCAAGTCTTGACTACTCCTTTTTCTCTAATTCAGTTGATTGGAAAGAACTGAATTATGAAGGTAAAGAATGAACATTGCAACTGATCAGTAACATGTAAATAGTTTGTAATAATTTTGAAGTCTAGTGATATAAATCAGCGATAGAATAGTGATAGAATGCAGAATTGAAAGTGGGGAGAATGAATAAGTAAATAAAGCTATTTCAGACAACCAAAATTTGCCAATCCAGACAGCTACAAACACCCATGACAACAAAAAGAAGGCACTGATGATGCGTAAAGCAGAAATATGGCTTTTGATTTGTAGAGCTTACTTTTACTACAATTAAATTAAATGCTAAGTGAATGATCCAAGTTATACTTCCGGACATTTGAGGACAGATGATAGACTGTAAGTTTGAACATGTAGCAAACACAGAAGTAAGTAGGATTCCAGTTCATATAGCATATTGAAAGCTAGGGAGGAAAACAAAGCCATGGAGTCTCCTGACAATAAACATAAAGGTGTAGTGTGAACTGGGGAAAACCTGGGAAGAAGTTTAAGACTGGGCAGGAGACTAGCTTCTGAAGAAACTCTCTTTGTCTTGTTTGCCCTACTGCCCAAGAAGTAACACAGCAAGATAAAAAATTCTGCAGAACAGTGTAAACAGAGCATGTTAGACTGAGCTCGCTGTACGATGACATTAAAGTTTCAGTACACTGCTACAGTTTTTGTTTTATTTATAAAAATATTTCTGAGATTTAAATTATTAAAAGCAATAGAAACAAATTCAAAGATATTTCCTTTTGACATTTTGGATAGATAGAAAAATTCTGCAGATGTAAAGAAAGGTAATATAGTTTTTTAGGTAGAGATTCTCAATTTTTTATCAAGTCCACAGGGAAAACTGCAATTGCTCCCAGATCATTCTTCAGATGTTGATATATTGTAATTACTGCACAACTCTAGGCTAAAAAATAGGAAGTGTAGCAAAATACTATCTCATCAGAACCCTTAAGCAAACAATTTCACCAAGCTTTTACAATAATACAACACAGTCCCAGAAAATTACTGAATAAATTTGTGTTTTCATTTAGACATATTTTTAGTTTAGTGAACTAGAAAATTCCATTTTCTAAAAGTAATAGTGGAATAAACCAGTGCAAATTCTGCCATTTTCCAAATGTGTAAGATTGTTTTAGCAATGGTGTTCTTAGGGGGCATGAATGACAGGACTGAGTCCTAAATTCAGTTCTTTTATGTAAAAGAATCAAATGCTGTATCACAACATAAAATGTGTTAATACATGTGACTCAACACATAGAGCAGTACTGGACTAGGAGGAATATCTCTAATGAGTTGACCAAAACCAGAGCAACAAAAACGTGCCATTTGTTCACGGGATAGCCTGTGCTGATGGTATTTGCCCTCAACACACATGCTACATTTCAGGGAGGGAGCAGCTTACACTTCACCGTGTGTCTGCACAGCACCTAGGGTAACTACTATGGGGTTTTCCTGCTTCTGTTTTATCAGCCTAAGAGACATTTTTTCTTCAAGAGTTAATAATCATCATCTCAAAAGGGCTAAAAGCCACTTCCCCCAACATAGCTCACCAAGTCTGGCTTCCTGACCCCAATTCTTTTTGATTTAATACTCATCATTAACAGTATCATAATTAAAGCCTAGCTGAATTTCTCTTGTAAACCTTATTTCAAGAATTTTATAGAAATGTCAATTTGCCATAATTATTTCTCTAAAGTAATATAATTGTCATTTCCTGTACCATAAAACTTGATATTCAAACTTCCTCAGATATTTCAGATAAAGTTCTAGCATCATATAGTAGAACAGAGTATGTAATCCTGAGCTGCATTTAGTGAACTGTATTTCAAAATCAAACATCTTATTCCCTCATAACACAAATTATTAGCATATATTAGAAAATAAAATTACAGAGCAAGCTAAGATGCCTTCCCACATATAAAGAGGCAGATGTTCCTAATATGCTCTTAAATGTGGCCATACATTTCCCCAACAACTGTGAGTGAGGGAAAAAAAGCATTTCTATGTGTATGTGGGGACTGCCACATACACAGTGTTGCTTTGTCTCCACCTTGGTATTCAGCCAGATGTAGAGATTTGCCTAAAAATATTTCTCACACATTTTTAGCATTGTACAGATAATCTTACAATATGAAATCAGTTAATTAAAAGAAAATAGGGAAACTCTTCTCCCACAAACACAGGTGATAATTTCAGCTACACTGTTTTTGTGGAATTCATCTGCTATCAGTCACCAGTGTTTAATTATTCCTGCTCTTAGGTCATCGTCTTTCACTCAGCTCTCTATAGCTCAGTAATATATTACAGTCTTTTCTCCCAGTATTGATCTTTCTGTTGCCATTTTTGGATCAAGGTTATAAGATTGCACTGCATATCCACACAGAGTCTAAAATTAGAGGTAAATAGAACTAGCATGTTAAACAGCTTTGTAGTAAATCACACTCATTTCTGAAATGACTGCTGAGTTTTTTGTCTATTGTGTATTCAGTTTAGATTTAGGATGCTGTTTGAAGCTACACAAGGGTATATGGCTTGAGAGTTGTCTTTCTGACTTGTGTCTTTCCCTGCATGATGCTGCTGGAGCTAACATAAGCAGAGTTGTCTGAAATACTTTCATAAGAAAAGAAATACTTGAGTCATTCTGTAGCAAAGTTTTCCATAATATCATACCACTAAATAAATTAAGAAAGTCCATTTTGGTGACTACATGTTCCAAATTTCAAGTACCAACCTCACCGGATAGAATATTTTACAATGATAGTTTCTGGTGCCCTGTTCTCACACATGTCTGGGATGGCTGGATAAATTCCAGCATGCTAGCTTCGAATTTCATCATGTTGCATTACCTTGGCCTTGCCAAGAATTGACAAAATAACAGACATAAATTCCTCAAAATAAGCCCAGTTTCCAGAATGCAGCAGTGTTTCCCAGCCAACCAGAACTGATAGAATATAATGCCTTGGAATTCTGCTTTGCCTTATGTAAACCTTAAACAAAATTAATGAGCTGTTCTTTGTGCCTTCCAAACAGGGTATTAGAACATTTCTGCAATTTTTCTTTCCTTTGTTTTCCACTATAATCACTGTCTTGCTGTGGTAGTGCTTCAGTCTGCCATTCTTCATCAAGAACAGCTTTTCAAGCACTTTTAACCATTCTTGTGGTAGTAGCAGTCTTATGTGAGACAAAGATGAAGCAGAGCTATATGTTATCATTATAATGTGGGCACTTGCCTGTATGTCACTGGAACAGTTCTAATACTGCCTGCATGCAGACTTTCCATACAGCAGCCTAAAATCATGGATCTTACTTCAGAGTCTTACAGAAGAGTCTAGATATGCAATTCCTCATACTTGCACTGTCCCCCTCTAGGGAAGCAAGGTTCACACTGCTCTATAATATTTTCCTTTCACACATGTCAGAAGTACAGTTTGAACAAAATTTTGAAGTGTAAATCATCTGTGTTAACCTAAAATTCTGACATTAAATCATAGTGTATGCTCTTATAGAAGTTTACTCTTACAAAAAAATTTAAATTCATATCTTAATTTTGGCAATTAACCAAAACTAAATAGCACATCCTCGATGTGTATATTAGTTTTTGCTGAAGAAAGAAAAATGAAAAACACCACCCTTTTGGGTTAAAAGAACAACTGTTTGAAGGGGCAATAAAGCCAGTCTATTTGATTGCTAGTTTAGGGAACTGAAATAACCATTTGACAAACCTTTCCAGATTGTTCAGTGAAGTAGAAAGATTGGCACCAAACACTGGCAGAAGAGTTTAACTCTTTAGTTCACTAGCCTGTTTACAGAATGCTGAGGGAAATATTTTTAAGGCCTTAAAAAAATTCATAGCCAAGGAATGTGGATGATGTCTTCATGTTTCCCTAGTTCTGCATTAACCTTCTTTTTCTATCAGCTCAAATCCAAATATTACTCTTCTTTGTTCTAGAAGGCATAGACAACTGGGTTCTTTCATTTAAAACCCAATTTACATTAAAAGGATTGTTCATTACATGAAAATAATTTTTTAATTTGCAGGGTCACATTTCTGAAACTGCTCATAGTTACACATAATACAGTTCTTTCCTCACCATATATTTAAGAATAGAAATCTGTTCCTCCTACAATAAGAAGAGGATTATTTGTTGCTGGGGATTTTTTTAGGCCGATTTAGTTTATAATTTTTTTTGTAAAATCAGGAACAAGAAGGACTAATTTTAAATCTATTCAAAATCAACAGGAATTGTCTATTACTAGTTTCAGCTAGTCTATATTAGATACCTGCAACAATATAAAAAGTGGATGAAAAACTAAGTCTGTGCAATAACATCTAAAATATTCGAAGATATGAACTGCATATGTTATGCGAGATAGAAAATAATACCAGTATATGGTTCTGCAGTATTTTAAATCTCTACACGCATTTAAATTCTTTAATTTTTTACTGGAAACATCTATATTCACAAATTATAAACCCAAATATACTAAACCTGGTTAACATACATCACACAGAACAGTTGTCAGTTTAAGGTTTGAAGCTAATTTGAAGCATGTAATGAATTTATATTGGGGGTACAAAAGAGATATCTGAAGTGACATACTGAGGCACAGTTAATGAGATTGTCTTATGTAAGTCTATTTGGTAATATGATAATCTCTAATGAGATTATTCTGAAGTAATCCCTTTACAAATTAAATCAATGAATTATATACATTCACAATGCAAGAACAGAGAACTGAAGTGTTTTTAAGGTATATTAAGGTTAATCAAAACATTTCTCTATCCCTCTTAGGACGAAGACATTGTGAATATACTAAAGTATTGCATTAAATCAGAGGAGGCAAAGAACAAGGAGACACACAGAAAATAAAATGTTGCCAAGTATGGTGTATTATCTTTTTATCACACATCTTCTGAAAATAATTATCAAATAATTAAAGAGAAAACAGCTCCTTGCTGTAGCCCAGTACCAGATACTACAGGTATAAGAATCAAAGAGAATACTTAAATTCAGTATTGGATCTGCTGAGTTGGAGAGGAAGGGCAAGGGAAAATGATTTCTCATCCTGAAAGAAAGACATAAGGAGAAGAGAAAGTATTAAAAAAGTGCATTGAAATGAGAGGTTGCATTCAGCTCTGTCAGTCAGAAATTGAGGTAGTTTGGAGCTTTAAAATGGAAGGGTAAATTGGAGGTAAGGGGGGGGAAGATATATATCAGGGGAACAGATATAAGTCAGTTCTTGTTTAAACCTTTTGTCTATGCCCTCTTTCCTGTCAGGAAAAATGAACCCGGCTATAAGAAGCTTCTTTTAGCCACTTGATTGTTGAGCTATTAGAGGCTATCAGGCACACTATGGTAGGAATATTGTGAAGATATTTTATTTATCTCGTTGATAAGCCCAAATAATCATTAGCAGACACAGCACAAGGCGTATCTCTTGTAAATTTTCTGTAACAGAATTCAATGATGCATTTAATTGGCATAAAGGCAGGAGTCAGTATACTGTGAATATCTTAACTCACCTCCAGTTTTGCCTTACTGAGAAATGTTTGATAGCACTGTTATTTTTCATGAAATAACTATACAAGAGCATTTCTTCCTTGTTGGTTAAAGCTTATTCTCTACCTATTCTATTTCTGTCAGAGTGATCTAAAAGTGTTTGGTACTGGCAACCTTTTTTCCACTGATATATAATAGAGACATTTACTCAGCAAGCAGGTGAATTTCTCCTCCATTTGAAGCTTTCGAAATATCATTTAATCTAGTTTTGAAGAAATTAAACCTAAGCATTGAAGTGATCTGTATCATATAGATGACCTGTATCATGTAGCCAAAGTCTAACAAATCTAACAAAATATTTTGATTTCTAGGATGCAGAATCCCATTTCTTGTTCTTGTCTTTCTCCAACTCACCACAGAAGCCTTGCTCTTCCCTACACAGGCAGAAGCAGCACTGTCAAGCAGGACTTCTGATATTTGACATCCCATTCAAGAGTCTCTCTGTTATGGTGTTGTCACCCTGCCTTTGCAATAATCTTATCTTTGGTCCTCTGGTGCCTACTTGATCAGAGAACGTTTTTGGTAATACATAAAAATGGAAGGTTTTGAAAATCCCCAAAGGAAAGAAAAAGTGGTTAATAAAAGCAGCCCAGGGTGGCAATAGAAAAGAATGTAGAGGAGATGGTACCTTTTTATATGCCAAATTCCATAGAATTTAATGTGTTCAGTCACTCTAAAGGGCAGACAAAAAAGCCTGCAATTTAAGGAGCTGAGGATATTGTTCACATGAAGTGAAAGATTATGTGGAAATTGTGACATTTTATGGTGACTCTGAGATTTTACTTATCCAGTTGGGCAAGGGATTTAAGTTTTGCCATCATGTCATACCATTTGGAGAAAAGCAATGGGGAAAGCACAATGCTTTCACACTTTGGAATTTCATAAAGGTATGCCAAAAAGTTACTAAAGCAATAGATTTTACCATGTGACTATGATACCAGAGAGGAGAAATTTAAGTCAATAAAGACATTACAATGAAAACGGAATCAAATCAATCACTTCAGACTAATGCCATCCTGGTCCTGTGTACAGACTGCCTGTCAAAAGCATTAGGCATCTTCCTGGAACATGTTTTCCAGTTTAGTTTCTTCCCAGAAGGATTCTTTGCATGTGCTCTGCAGCTGCAAGGTAATGTGAGACCAAGTACAGTAAGTGGGGTGGTGGGGACAGTTCCTTCATAACTGCATTACTGATCCCAGCGAAAGCACTGGTGTAGAGACACCCCCAGGACCGCTGGAGCACAACCAGTTAGGTTGGCTCCTTTTCTGATTTTAATATATCAGTAGAAAATAAAAAAAAAAAAGAAGAAGAACATTTCTTCTAGTATGGGGAACTGATGGACTCTATCCTCCCCTGCAATTACAGGACTATTCCAAAGACAGTTGTGCCTAAATGCTACATTAAGCAATTTTCAGATCTTTAAAGCTGACTTGTAAGCATAATTTTGCATAGGATTCTTGAAGAGAATCGGTCAACAGTATTAATTTAAATTAAAGCAGAAAGATTATGAGAACCAAGGCAGAATTTTTCATGCCTATAAAAGGATGTTTAACATGACTCAGTGGAATTTTATCCCTGAATAGCAAAGGAAGGAACTAGGCACACACTCTGTTTCTAGAGCTTTATGGCATTACCAGTACTTGTCACTCATGACTCTGCAGGTGGTATTTGTATCAAGTAAACTCAGTAGTCTGTAGATTATGTTATTCGGTCATAGGCAAAAGACTACTGAAGTAGTGAATTCTTTAGGATTTGGCAGAAAATTATAAGATCTCTCTGCTTGTCTTCCTTATTTACTGCCAATTCTATAACAGTGGAATCATAGCAGACATCACAAGTAACAAGTCTTCTTCAATGAGAGATTTCTCTATCCTCTCTAATTCAGCTTGCCACAAAGCAAAGTAGCTGCTTAAAAATTACATTTGGGCTTAATTTCTGTCCCCTTGCAACTACTCAAAAAATTTAATAAAAAGTGACTGTAAAACATGAACTATAACTGTGAATGGCAAAACCAGAAATAAATGGCTTTTCTACTTGTCCAAAAAAATCCATGTTGAACCTGGGAATCCCCCAAAATCTGGTCCATCCTGATATTATACTCGGCTAAATAATTACAGATACCTTTGATTATGTTTGTGGCTAGCAATCATTGCCTTCCTTAGAAGTTCCTGCAGTTAGAGTGGTCAGAAACAAGACTGTGTCTCAGTTCTCAGGGACTTCTACAATTAGGCAGGCATCGTTATAGAGCAAATGCCTGTCCTGTAGCAACTGGATAGCCATTCCAACAAACTGGATCTCTTGTGAGCAAACAGAAAGGAAGTGACATACCTACAGTTCTGTAGAATGAATTCATGCTGACATTGTAAGTGACATTAACACTTGCAGATATTTCTTCTTCGTGGAATTAGAAGAGGGGTTCTCTGACAGTGTGCTACTTGACAACTAGTGTCCCCAGATCTTTTCATATTAGAATGGTAAAGAAGTCATCTAAATAGGCAGGCTACTAGCCCTTGACCTACTAGGTTTTTACATATATGATAAAGTTTTCCATTGTTGTGCACAGAATAATATTTACATTCCCAATTCCAAACAAAATATTATTTACCAATAATTTGGAAATCACGTATGCTGAGTGTGCCAAAATATGACACCATAAATCCAAAATTAAATAATAACAATATTTTCCACTATAGTCAGAGGTATCATTCATGCCACTAATACATGTTTAGCTAAATATTCTCCATTGCAGCATGACACTTACCTCATTCTTGCGCCCACATCTTAGGACAGAAACTTCCTAGCCAGTTTTGAATTGCTGTGCCCAAAAAGTGTCTAGGGATGCCACAAGACGAAACTAAACTAGAAAGGTCAACAGCATCCTCCTCAGAGTGGAGGGTGCCAAGCCTTCCTCTAGGAAGTTGGTCATGCATTGTGTTACCTAAAGAGGTCACTCCACTACAATCCTACTTGTTCTCTGAATTGCAAAATCACTTCCACTCTGAATTATTCTCCTCATCACTCCTGGGGCAGACTCTGCCTCCTGCTGTAACAAGATTAAGCTCATTCCATAACTGTCCGGACACTACCTTGGGATCTTGGCAGGCTTCCTGCCTTGCTGAAACCAAGATGAAGCATCTGCTGTGCCATTATACAGTCTTGGCATATACATCCCTTAAGAAAGGATATTGTGACATAACCAGTGGAGCACAAAAGCCCTTACTGACTTAAAGACCCACAGGGCTATTGCCATCTGTTTATTAATTAGGTGCACTAGGTCCTGATTGTTACATATGGAATTAACCAGGCTTCCAGTGGCTCAGTCAACTGGAATTCTCTGGTTATAAGAACAGGATTTTTAAGAAATAGGAAATAAGTGTCCTTGTTTGAATTGCCCAGTACAATGTCTCCCAGTGTTATAAATCTAAGTAATTATTCCACTCCTCTACTAAATGCTTGGGATGAGCCTTCTGTTCCTGTTTTTTTAATGAAATCTATATTACATTAGGGCACACCATTATAGAGTAGAATGATAGTTTCAAATTTCTTCCTCATATCTTCATGGTTTTTTCACCACAACATGTCAGTGGGTTTTTCTGTTTTAATCAGTCAAGACCTTTGTTACCTTGTGCATAGAATCTCCTACTAAAAGCATTCATTCAGCAAGCAAGAAGTAAAAACTCCCTAAGAGCATCTTTGGATACTTTAACATATACGGTTATGTATTCCATGTTTGTTTGAAAGACATTCCCAGCAAAGCTGCAAACAATCTGCGTGTCTCTTCTGGAGCACTGTAAAACTGGCAATATTTTCCTAGACTGGTTATTATTATTAAATTTCAATTCCTCATATTAGCATATAATTCCCAGAATTCATGATATATACACTTTATAGCTTAGACCTTCTATGTCTTGGAAAAGATCTTCTAATCATGGTTCTTGAGTCATTTTAGGGCCATCCTTTAGTGGAACAAGAAGGCAGTGGGAACTTAAAGTTGGCCCTTCCTCTCTGTGTCCTCCCAACTCAGGCAGAACTTCCGCATGGCCAGAAGGTAGATCACGGAATCATGGAATGGTCTGGGTTGAAATGGACTTTTAAAGATAGACTGTCCCACCTGCCATGGGCAGAGTCGTCTTTCACTCATTATTGAGTGTACACCCATTGCACAGTAAGAGCCTATAAATTGTCACTTTTGTTTTCTAACACTTGAAATAGTAGAATACTTCCTTACAGCACCTCACAGGATAAATAGATATGATTCTGCATGAGAGCTGAATAATTCCCAAGTATAAGCCGTTCCAGTAAAAATATTTCTGCATCTGAAAAATATCAGTAATATGGCAAATACTGCAGAAAATAGGTATGTTACTGCAGAATTCCCTAGAAAACTCCTTCAGAATTAAAGGAATACTATTTCAATATAACTGCATCCTGACCTCTAAAAATAGGGTTGTTTAAGATTCTTAAAGGTGTTTCTTAATGGCCATATTATGCAGTTTCAGGTAGGACAGGTTATTGAATAAACTGATCCATACTGCTACCTACAGAGTATTTTTATTTTCAAGATCTAAAACAGTTTCATGGAGCCTGGAGCAAAACAGAAGGAATCTTGCAATGCAGCAAGCTTGAACTTTAAACCTCTGTGGAAATGAATTATGCATATGGATTGTATGTACAGTTTTAAACTTTAGAAATAATTTTGTATACTGCTATTGATGATATAGATGTAGCTTCAGAGCATTAATGTGAGTTAACACAAGTCTATGGGAGTTAACGTTGCTAAGAAAAGGAATGAGACAAAAGAAGTAAAACTGTTAATTGGCAGGCAAAGCAGATTTTTCCTTGCAATTGAAATAGCTGAAAAAAAGGGAACTTTAAACAAGAAGAAAAAGAGATATCTTGCTAATTAATCAGCTGTCCAACATGAGCATGAAAGACTGAACTATCCAATCAAAACAGTCAGCATGCACTCTAACTTTAAAGAAGTAAATAAACAATAAAGAACCCAAATATAGGATTTTGGTTTTTTCCTGGAGATTTTTGCAATGGAGGAGATAACAGTAATGTTCACAGACCACAGAATATTTTGAATTGGAAGGGACCCAAAAAGATCACCAAATCCAACTCTTAAGTGAACAGCCTATATGTGGGTATAACACATACCTTGGTGTTATTGGCACCATAGCCTAACCAACTGAGCTAATGAAATACTTAATTTCTATTTAAATATGAAAGCTTGTGTACTGTTGTCAATACATTCCTTCACATAAATATAATTTAAATAATAAATCCTCTCAGGATTAACCCTCAGCTTCTTATTGCTCTATTTAGCAGGTGAAAAGGATTTTCTTGCAGAGAAATGGTGCTGTACAAGCTGCTTGTTCAATAGCTTCTTTGTTCTAGTATACATTTTGTTTAAAAAATGAATTATTTTTATGTGAATCAATGCCTATTTTAATCAATGGGAAAAATTTTGTTTTCTAAAATAACTTTTGTTTAGGCACTATGATTGTGTACATGGTATAAGGGATCAGTGCCCTTAGTGTACAAAAGCGTTGTCTCAGGACTGTGCATTTCAGTAAGAACATGGCACAGATTTACTTCTTTATGATGGAGTTATCAACCTGTAGGTAATGTTTTCACTTGTCATATTTGGTCACACACTTCTCATCTGTAACCCAGCTAAAAAAATCCATTAGTGCTCAAGACTTATCCACTTAGACCTTTCCACAGACAAATGAAGGTTGTTCTCTGTCAAAAGTCAAAATTTCCAGTCTTTAAAATGCTGGAAGAAACAACCTTAACATCCAGCAATGACTGCAAGTTAAAAACAATACCTTTGCATGGCCATATCATGATATGTCTGAGAATAATGTTGTAAATGTAAAGGCACATTCCACATTACAGCTTGCTTTAGGCAAGCTTAAATTATTCATTTTACTTGTAACTATTTTTGTATTTATACATATATATATATATAACCCCTTATCGTCTTAAAATAGATTATGTATAAAACATCATCACCCTATAGCAAACGAATGAGTACAGAAAAGTACGTGTAAATCTTCTGAATAAGGAAAGCAATTTTTAAAAGTGTATTGATTTGTCTAAAGTGTTAAATTACATAATAGCCATATACTAAAGCATTGAATAATTTAAGTAAATCAATGTTTTCTGAATTTCATACAAGTAAAAACTGTCTTAGGCAATAAAATAAATCAATATAATAAAAAAAAAGAGTAGTATGTAATGATGAATGTATGAGCTGATAATAACCAGAGGTAAAAACTCTATCATTGTAAAAAACAACTTTCAGTCATCTTTTCTCTATTATTGCCACCCAAAAACATGGCACTCTGCAGCCAATTGATTTTAGCCTTTAAATAACTTTTCATTTGAAAGGCACCTCACAGAAGTAAAAGTATAACATTTTTCAAATTAACATCCTGGATATGGGATAGTAATGCAAATTAACTTCTATTAAACCTACTTCATGCAGTTTACAGTTCCTAAAAAATGACATATTCTGTAGACCTAAAGGAAGCATCACTTCCATTCTTGAATGACTGCCACATTTTCTTTAATCAATGTCTCCTGGGCAGAAAGCCCAGGTTTCAGAAGTTAAAACTTTTATGATGTTATACTTTTATTTTGTTTGGTAACAATACTTCTGGCCACCTTCCAGAAAATTAAGAGTTAAAGAACAGAGGAGAAATGCCTACATTTTAAAAATGTTCTTAACATTTACCATAAAACAATATGCATCAAATAATTTTTAAAGTGAGCAAAAATATTGTATCTTCAGGAGACAATTGACAATGTTTTTTATAGTGATGTTTATGAAACCCGTTAAGTTCTTGCTCGGTAGTAAAAATATTTAACGGAAACTTCTCTTTATAAATTGCATAATATTGTATTCATCCAGAGATTGTAGATTCAAAAATTTTCTAGAAACACTATGAGGAACTTACATACCTCCAAATACAAGTGGTTACACTACCATATTAACCAGTATCTTGCCTTCAAGACTCACATCTGAAACCATGAGAAGAACCGAATAATTTATTCTGCAAAGCCATATGAAGAGGAATGATTGTTTGGTTGTTGTTTTTTCTTTACAATAGACTAAATGAAGAAGTCTTCAGTATTAATACTAGACATAAACATAATATCTACATGAGCCATATTTTATGTATTTTTATCCCACATCATATAGAAGATGTAAGAGGCTTTCAAAACAAGGTGTGGGGTTTTTTTCTCAGAAAATTTTGTTTCACAGAAGCTAAGTCAGTCATAATAATTGACAGGTACTTTGAAATATAAATTATACTTTCAGCATCTCTCTCTGTTGATCTTACAGGATTCAGAAGTAGCAAGTCACATCAGTTTGAGGAAAGAGAGCTCTATTTTTGCTTTGTCCAAAAGAAGGGAAAAAAGTACTATAGAAACATGAACTTTCTTTGCTTTTTATTCTAATTCAATGTTTCTTCATACAAGCAAATTTACATCACTAAAGATGTTATGTAAGAGGTGAGATTCTGACTCAGGGATTTGCCATCCATCTTGTATGAAATGCACTGTTTATAAAAACTAAATATATATACCTACTGTTATACTTTTTAAGAAAATATGAAGAAAAATTATGCTAACCGTGTATAACAAAATGCTTTACTCTATAATAATCTTCAAAATTTTCACTAGCTTCTAAATAAGGAACTAACTTTACTTTTGAAGTTGTTGATAGTCAAAATACCATGTTACAATCTTTTAACTGAGAAATATGGGCAAAGTAATATCAGCTACTTCTTAGATGGAAATCTTCCTTTAAATACATTACACTGTCTATGATTTTGAAAAGTAGATGTAGTCTTTTTCTACAGATATGTAATTACAAACTTATTGCAGAAATAACTCATTATCTATTTTCCCTGAATATCATTATATTTACTTGCTTCTCTATATGTTCAGTTCTGAAAAGCACTTCTTGTTAGTTTTAGATTATTGCCAGCAAATTGCCATTTTTTCCATTGTCTTAGCTACTCCTGTACCAAGAGTTATGGTAATTACATGGTGAATTTCATGCAGTTATCTCCCAATGATTTAATATAGATATGCTAATATGGAATTCCATATAAGAAAAAGTGGAAAGCCTGTTTATTGGACCCAATTGGCAGCAGAAACAATATTACACTTTTCAAAAATATTATGCAGTTTTTCTAAAAAGGCAGCAGAATATTAAGGTGTTTCAGAAGTGAGAGGTTATAGACCCTACTTTCTTTACATCACCACATAATCCTTCATAACTCAGTGTTTCACAATCAGTTTTTAATGTAGATCCAACTGAATTGTTTCAAATAAAATTTTTAGACCATGTAAAAAAAAAAATAT
Source organism: Daphoenositta chrysoptera (assembly GCA_013397915.1). Classification (NCBI taxonomy): domain Eukaryota; kingdom Metazoa; phylum Chordata; class Aves; order Passeriformes; genus Daphoenositta; species Daphoenositta chrysoptera. The sequence continues at coordinate 1,523,844 of VZRO01006140.1, forward strand.
CAGTATTTCCAAATTAGCACAGACAAATGGCTTCCTTGGAGATCCGCTACTCTAGTCTTCAAAATATGTTGGTCCTCAACAATAGTGGAGACAAATATTAAGATTTTTGACAGGACAGACAACTGTGAATCATAGAATGGTTTGGGTTGGAAGGGACCTTCACAACCATCTACTGCAAGCCCTCCACAACGGGCAGGGACACCTTTCACTTGACCAGGTTGCTCAGAGATCCCATGCAACCTGACTTTGCACACCTCCAAAGATGGGGAACCAATAGCTTCTCTGGGCAATGTGTTGCTGTGCCTCACTACCTTCACGGTAAAGAATATCTTATTATCACCTAATCTTAATCTCCTTTTAGTTTAAAACCATTCCGCCTTGTCCTATCACTCTCTTCTTGTGTAAAAAGTCACTCTCCTTTTTGTAAACCTCCTTTAAGCATGGCAAGGCCTCAATGAGCTGTCTGCACAGACTTTTCTTCTTCAGAGTGAACAACCCCAGTTCTCTCAGCCTGTCTTCATTGCAAAGGACCTCTAGCCCTCTGAGCCTCTTCATGACCTTCCTCTGAATCCAGCCTAATAGATCTGGGTCTGTCTTGTGCTGACGATCCCAGAGCTGGACAAAATACTCCAGGTGGAGTCACACAAGAGCAGAGTAGAGAGGAAGAATCATCATCCTTGACCTGCTAGCCACTCCTCTTTTGGTACAGCCCAGGATGTGGCTGGCCTTCTAGGCTGTGAACACAAGGTGTCAACACATGTCCAGCTTTTCATCCATGAGAATCCCCACGTCCTTCACGGTAGGGCTTTTCTCAATGAGTCCTTCTCCCAGTCTATATTCATGTCTGGGATTGTCATTATCCAGGTGCAACACCTTGCACTTGGACTTGTTGAACTTCATGAGGTTCTCATGGGCCTTCTTCTCATGTTTGTCCACATGTCCTGGATGTCATCCTGTCCTTCAGGCCTCTCAACTGCACCACCCACTTTCATGTCATCTGCACTCAATCTCACTATGTCATTGATAAAGATATTAAAGAGTACAAGTCCCAAGACAGAGACCTGAGAGACATAAGTCGTCACTGGCCTCCACCTGAACACAGAGCCATTGGCTGCAACTCTGGATGAGTGCATCCAGCCAGTATTTTATCCACTGAAAAGTCGACCCTTCAAATCCATGTCTCTCCAATTTGGAGATAAGGATATCATGTGGCACTGTCTTGCAGAAGACTAGGTAAATGACAGTTGGGTTTCCTGTGTTGACTGTTGTGTTATCATAGAAGGCCACCAGACTGGTCAGACATGAAGTTGTGCTGTCTGTCTCAAATCACCTCCTTCATGTGCATTTGCCTTAACATTGCTTCCATGAGGATCTGCTCTGTGATCTTCTCAGGTACAGGAGTGAACGAGCATGGTGAAGCGTGTCTTGATGGGAAAATGGACTGTATTCCTTAGTTACCAGTTTCCATACATTGTAATGTATATGGATTTTTGCTTTTACTTTGTGTGTATATGAATTACAACTTTAAAATGGAATTTGAGTTTAGCTTTTTTGAAGAGATATCTGGATTAATCAGCCACAAATATCTTCAAAAACATTCATTTGGAATAGTCAAGAAGAACTCCATACAATGACAGAAATTTACTTATGATATTTTTTGAGAAATTTTCTATTTGAGTAGAAGTACTCAGTAGTAGCAGTAAAAGACTTGACATGGAAATTCAGTGTTTATAAGAGAATATATAATACCATTATATCTATTTTTATATGCCCTACTTCTATTTTTATAGGCCCAAACTCACAGACAAGAGTCAACTCTGCAAATAATTTTACTGAATACAACATAATTGTGACTAAAAATTTTCACATTTATGGTGTATGGGTAAATAACACAATAAGAATCTTTCTATTCTAAATGAAATTTGTTACACTGGTTCTCTTGTCTTTATAGTTCAGCTTGTATTATAGTTATTGGTGAAAACCATATACCTTCAACAAAACAAGAAAAGCACATTCTGGCAAGTATTTGGAGTTATTTCTGGGTTGGTTGGCTGGCTGGTTTGGTTTGGTGATTTTTATCACTGGTTTTGGTGTTGGTTTGGTTCTGTTGGTGTTTTCTTGGTCCTTGATGTATCTATTATTTTTCTAAGACTACTGTATAAGATCTTCATACTGAACAAAAGACATTCCAACAGGAGATATTCAAATGATGTTGATGGCAGAAAATCATCTGGACATTTAAGACAAAGTCTTCAATGCCCTGTACAAAGGGAGAAGTGTTCAAACAGGAATGAACCTTTCTTGTTCACTTATACTTTCTTATTCACTTATACATACTTAACGAAGTATTTGAATGCACAGAATAACAGCCCTAATTTGTTACTTTAATGGAATTGCTTGATTTCATGAATATGCTTTAGAACGTTTTGCTCTAAGACTAAATCTGTAGAGGGTAGTTAGTATTTCCTATAATTAATTTTCTGTGTTGAGGCTGAAAATGTAGCACACCATGTACATAATCCTGCTCTAGGGAAAATTGGCCCTTTGCTCTTTCTTTCCATGTTCTAACCCAAATGCATTTCCCCCATATTTCTCGTTAGCTTCAACAACAGGCCCCCTGCATTTCTATCCTGAACAGATCAGTGCAGAAACAGTTAACTTAGTAAGGGGATACTGCTCTAGCTCTGTCTCATTTCAGTCTCTTTCCTTGATTCATGTTGGTACCTACTGGAACACAGTCTATGTAAAGTACAGTCAAAAACTGTCCAGAGCAAATGGAACAAGCAGTACATGGCTAGCATATAAGTACTTTCAAATTACTAGCTTAGCTACATTTTTGTGAGTAAAACTCCCAATTCCTATCAAGTTGTTTGGGTGCAGAACCTTCCCCTTGGGAATACAGGTTCCAAGAGGATATTTTAAAAAATTACATGTGGGCATATTTTAAAATGTAATATTTATAAATATTCGCTGACTTAGACTTCAGTGAAAACAGTGACATATCTAAACATCTGCAACTGCCAAATTTTCACTACTTTGTCATTTAGTTAAAATACCACTGGATTTTAACAAATTCCTCTGATTGATATGCAGACTTCCATTAGGAACATGCAAGTCACATTGGTGTCTTCTCATATTTGACCCCAATCTTTATATACACAATCTGATACTAGAATATCGTATAATTACACTCCTTCAGTCTTCAGCTGCATGTCTTTTTTTTTTTAGGTTAGAGTTATGTTTGAACCAGGTAACTTGTATCCTTTTGGTAGGGAAATCATAAGCCTCCATTGCTCCAGGAAATTCAGAATGTGTTGGATTCCTCAGTTTACCAAGTCATTATAAAAATGTATATTAATTCATTATCAGACCCTAAATTATTCACAGGGCTTAAACATAGAAATATTTAAAAATATTTTTTTTTCTCATTTTTTGCACCAAGGTTGACCCAGTTTTCAGATCCTGGATTTGGATCTCATAATAGAATACGATTTACCATCACAAATTTTCTGTGGAAGAAATCTGTTTGTTCTATTCATTCCTTGCAAGTTCAGATGTGTCTAACAGAGGTGGTCTATGAACATGTGTTCACATTGTTAGAAATTGATCTAAGGAGTAATTAGTTCAACTTCTCAGAGTCACTGCAGCATTGGGAACTGACAGTAAAAGTAGTGCAAAGTAGAAGTTTTGAATCTTCTAATAAGAAGTATGAAGGAAATTTATATTCAAATAAATACTCTATAAATCACAGATATAAAATAGCATTTGCCCATTTTCAAATACCTTTTTTTAACACTGACTGCAATTAAGCATAATATTTACAATAGGTTTCTATTCTCAGGAATGTTGATGGCATTAAATGTTATCACACATGTAATTTCTCAAATTCTGAACTAAAATTTTGTGCTGGAAAATATAAAAAAGTAAAAGAAAGAGGAAAAGCTCTAAAGAAAGTATAGCAATTACATACTACTGCCAGTAATATGCCAATTAATTTGCTCATATTTTTCTGGTATTTGATTAGGTTTAATGAAAGACTGTAGAAAAATAGATTAATATTAAATTGATGCCTACAGACTTTTAGCTTTTTATATATTCTTTATATCTTTGTAGCTTTGTAGGTTTTTAATATATAGCTGTGTATTTTTTAACACTTTCTCACACTTTAGAATAGTAGATTATCCTTTCTCACACAGGATGCCATCCTCTTAAAATTCTATTTAGTCTTATTTTCAAAAAAAGAATGTCTAACAAGGACACCCTGTTTTGCGCTAGAAGTTGGGACACATAAAAAAATACAGGGCGAAGAGCCCTTGAAGAGACACCAAGGGGGACGCCCAAGCCTGGGTTACCAGGGAAACCAGTTGCTTATTGGATGCACTTGCTAGATAGACTAATTAATTCAATGTATAAAAATCGTGATAACCCAATGCTGCGCATACACATACCTATATTTTGTGCACATGAAAGCTTTTATTAAAGAACTGATCTTTATGTTACCACCTTTAATATTGTTTGGAAAGTTTGTCTTTCAATTTCAGGCAACAAAATCATCCAAGCACCTTCATATCATTGAATTAAGGGAGACTTGTATCGTTTCTCAAGGAAATGATGAATAAAATAAGTGTTTTTATATTTATTTTTCAATTAATACAAAAAGGAGCAATTTAGGGCAGAATCCTTTGACCCTGCAAAGAAATTTTACTAATTAATCTTTGAATTTGCAGGATAGAAAAAAAGCATATAAGAACACAGTCTATTAAATGGATTTTCTGAACATATATGTTAAACTAGTTTTTTCTCATAGTAATCAATGATATTATTATAATCTTCAAGAAAGGGATTCTGTTGTTTTGGTTTTTTTTAATACCAAATATTCATCAGAAAAAAAAAAAGTATATATACTATTCATAGTTCTTTTATAACCAAATCTATCATGATAATTTTAAAAAAGTTAAATATTTGACTGTATTACGTTACAGGAAAACAATATATGCAGCATTTTCCAGCCACAAAGCCCCACAGTGTTTAAAATACATATTGTTTAAAATATGATTACCAAGCTGTGCAAAAGATGCCATAACAAATTGAAACCTAGGTGTCTGTCCCAAATTTTACTGAAAAATAGAAGCCACATTCTGCTCAACTTCTGCTTTAGAAATACTGAAGAGATGCCAAGTCATATTTAATTTTCCCATCTTTTGACTCTTAAAAACATTTATTATTTGCCAACAATTCCTCAATGACTAAGCTATTAACATGTAAGCAGCCCATTTAGTGTATTAAATTTTATAAAATTAAGAATATCAATGGTATATTAAAATTATATTGATTCCTTTCTCAGTTTTCCTTGTTTATCATGTGGCACATTCATTTAGTATTTCTAAACAATTTTGTAGGTATCAATGACTTTGGTATATGAGCTCTACAGTTACTTGATTTTTCAGATTTCAAGTTCTAATGTTCCTTTTTTATAGTATATAAACTTGATAGCAATTCTGGCAGGAAATACCTGTTTTCAAATGTAATCACATGTTCTTATAGCTAGTCATTCAAGTGACTTTGAAACTTTGGTTCAGGCAGTACTCACAGGTCTTGATCTGGTCACTGTGAAAGGTAGAACATGATCATTTTATAGTAATTAAAGCCAATCACAAAAATGATCACTGAGCAATGTTACAACAATGTAACATTTCATATACAAATAAGAGAATATATTTATGAACCGTTGTGCACCTATGACGAATCCAGTACCTATTGCCTTCTAGAGATTTTGAGATTTATTTTTCAAAATCCCTTTGCTTTTATTTTTTAGTACAGAATCATCCTTCTATTTTATTATATTGGCCCTACCATTCAGTAGCCCATCCAAATATATTATCATAGTTTATTTTTTAAACAGCCATTGTAACACAAATACTACCAAAAGCTTTTGGCTTTGTTTTCCAAATAAAATCCCCTTAAATGCTTATCATGTCTTGTAGTGCATAGCTAGGTTTTTTCTGCTGGTGATCACAAAAAAGGCACCATTTTACCAGCATAAAGGACTTCAGCCTTGCTTTTTGTTTGTTCTCTTACACCTTCACTACTTATTTCTTGAATCTTTATTGAAGTATTTTATGATTTAGCGTAATGAATATTTATTATGAGTTGGAAAATGAATTGTAAATTATGTTCATTTACTTAATATATTTTCACTTCTCAGTATTTTTACATAAAAAGTTGAATGTGTCCTTTACAGCCTTCTTTTCAAAGATATTATTATCAAGAGTATAAATATGCAAGAGCATACCTGGGAGCTTTTTAGTTGCCTTTATGTTTATAGATTCCTATCTGTTGGTAGTCAAACGATAAAGACAAGCTAGGTGATTAATTTTTCCACTGTGGTAATCACATTGATTTAGTTCATATTCATGACATTTCATATTGTTAACAGTCAGTGACCCCAAATTAATATAGGAACAGTTTTGGCAAACCAAAGCACAATCTGACAATGCATTTACAACTATGATTGTGTTCTTACTGTGCTGAGACTAAAATGTCAATTATATTGGGAACGAGGGAATAGTGCATGTATAGAAGAAAAAAATAAACATATATGATTATACTTGAAAGTTAAACTATTATTACTGAAAATCAGCACTCTAAGCATAGTGCATACAACCACTAAGAACAAATAAAAACTAAAAACATGTATTTTAGAAATATGAGAGGATAGTTCAAGTACAGAACACCTACTGAAAGCCATAAAATGAAACTTAAAGATTTAATGAAGCAGCATGCTATCACTTATCTGATGATTTGCAATCATAAATCCCACTAATGATGGTGACACTTCTCTTGCTCAGAAATAAACTTTCCTAGTGAGCGTTTGGAAGATGAAAACTGAAATACTAATCTTAGAAATTTTGTTTAAAGGCAGAGGGTCAATTCCTTTGCAGCCAACAACTGTAGAGTAGCTAAACCTGATTTTTGTACATTTCACTGTGGCTGCTGGTTGAGAGCTGAGATCATGTACTTGGGTTTTGTGTGCATTACACATCCATCTGTTCCTCCGTCTGGCAAAAAAAAAAAAAAAAAAGGAAAATTAAGAAAAAGAAGCGTAGGAATGCTTTATAAACTCTTTTCACCAATACACCAGTTGTTAGCTTCCTGCTGGTAGCCCTGGTATAAGCTTCATTGGGTAATTATTTCAAGCAGGAAACAACCAACCCACATGTTCAAAAGTAATTACTAGTTCAATTAACCATCCAGAAGCAGGTATTTTTTTTCTTAAGATGCAGAAAGAGAGGAATTATAATATTTCTGTGTCTTCAATATAAGCATTTAGATAGCATCTGTGCAATTTTATACCTGCACATAATTTTGTAACAGAAACAAAAGTTTCATAACAATAGAAATGGCCTATATAGATAATAAATCATGAATGGTCACATGAAATATCCTAGGTATTTTTTGTGTTAGGTGTAATATTAGGTCTGTTGTTATTTAACATTTTCACTAATGATTTGAAGATGAGCAGAACTAAATTCACACATAGTATTAAATTAGGAAGTACTATACACTCAGATGAGGACAACAGCTGGGACATGAGAAATCAGAGAAACACAAGCAGGAAATAACAAAATAGACAAAGAAAAGAACAGGCTAATGCATCTGGGGAAAAATAAACCAGAACCAGGACAGTACAACTGGGAGGAACTATGAAAGCTGGCACACTGAAAGAGATTTAGGGGTAGTAGTGAACAACAAACATGAAAACAAATCTGAGTCAGAGACAGAAATAACAAAGATGTACCTTACCAAGGGCTTCAGAAATCTAGTTTCCTTCTTTGAACCATTAATCCCCAGCAGATACCATGTTTTTTCTCCATCTACTTATTTCTGGTTTTTTGCACTTTACTCTGAAAAATAAAGTGGCGTTATTATCAAAATATATGTCCCCACAAGGCCTAGTCTTGACTGATTCATAAAGTTTTCAGTGGTTTAAGCTTCATTTTGTGTGGTCTGCCCCAAATATCAGCAAAATGAGCTACCTAATTAATTATAAAGAACAATGTGGTATAAATAGAGACATGGTCTTATTATCTCAAATCTACATTTCTTAATTATGCATTTTCTTATTTCAGAAACTTGAAACTACTCTTAAGCTGGAATTATTTTGCTCAGCTTTAAAAATGTGTTCAGATTCTTAACCTCAAAAAAACTTTTTTACTTTCTAATTTTTTATTTTGGTTTGTAATGGGTTAGATTTATTAACCGGGTGGGAACACCAGCCAGTGTGGTGGTTTAGTGCACTTACTTGTTTTTGTGAGATATGAATTAGGAGAAACACACAAAGCAGGCTA
>VZRO01006140.1:1533136-1584341 GCA_013397915.1 Daphoenositta chrysoptera
CCGCCCGGCTCCCAAAGGCTGGCCCGGAGCTATTCCACCCCCCTCCTCCTGCAGCAAGATGGAATGCAAGAGAGAGTTCCTGCAACTCCAGCAGATTTAAATATGCAAAATCCAAAAGCACCATTGGATCAAGTCAATCAACTTCAGCTTCAGCCCACGACATGGTTGCATAAACATAGAAATACATTGATGTCACGTGATACATGGCACAAATGGAAAGAAGTTTTGGAAGAATTTCCCATTTCAAAGCCATTTCATTATCATCCCTATGAAATTTCTTAAGCCTGCCTATTTTGCATTTAAGTCATCAAGCAGTCAGCATTTCATAATACATTTCTTCACCTTGGTATTTTTTAAGTACTTAATTTCTATTGTATGATTATATGTAATATATTAATTTGTCTTGTCTTCCTTTCTGCATATGGTAAAAAACAGTTGCTCCAATTACATAATGCTTTTATGGTGCATCAATATTGAATTTAATCTCTTCTAAGTGCTCCATCAGGTAAACAGATATAACAGTTGATGCTCATAAAACCAAACACTGTCCCATGAATGATTTTTTTTAATGTGAAAAAAATATAGTACCAGGACGTAAGTTCAATGAGGTTTGTTCTATGACATTAGAAGGTAATTTCTTCATAGACTTGCCTGTAAGAGGGAAAACTAAGAACTGTCTGAATAATGGATCTAGTGCAGGCTGCCAGTCATCCTATATATTCCAAACCCTTCAAATGCAAGTAACCTCTCATCCAGAAGATGATTAGATTTATAAGCATGTAACAGTGCCCAAAATGGTAAATCACATCTCTCTATGAATGAAGAGAGATAGCTTACAACAAACTAAATTAACTTCTGAGACATTTATAAGACTTGATTCACACCCCTCTATTGAGAACACAGAATTTTATAGATAATTATACTAATGCTTCCCTGAGCTGAATGAGTATCTGAAATCTCAGCACAGACATGCCATATATTTGGCTGCAATGTAGTGTAAGACAATCCAAGCAGTTTCTAGCATTGCAATTAAACTAATTTGGCTACTAGATGAAGTTTAGCTATAGGACTGCACAGATTCATGTCAGACATTCCTGTGAGAAAGAATGGAATTTCAGCTCTAATGTCAAAAAACTTTAACCAGAAGAGAAGAGGGGAAGGTAAAAATTTCTTCCCAATTTAAAATAAATTCCATGGTGGAATGAGATTGTCATTATTATTTAATTGGGATTTTTAACTCGGCTATAAAATTGACTCCAGACTAATATGTATGCTGAACCAAAAAAAGAAACCCAGTAATTCATTGATACACATTTCTTGTGTTCTAAACCTTTCTAAAATGTATACGCATGTGTTTATAAAAGACATGGTCTTACTTATATCATATATTCATTTCACTGTTTTCCATGTATTTCTTATTCTGAAAAAAAAAGTGAGTGTAGGGGGGGGAAGAAGGCATCAAATAAAAACAAATTTCGAAGCATAAGTACAGAAATATATTTAATTGGCTTTTTACAAAAAAATTTATCAACGTTTGTTATACACTCTTTGTTGTGATGCCTGAAGTGTTAATATTATAGCTGGCAATATGAAAATATTTAAGAAGGTATGAGAGAAGACTAACTGCATTTAAAATACCATTTTTCCTTGACACTACTATCAAGATGGCTTGACCGAGATCATAATTTTTTTTCTCCACTTTACAAATCATTTATGAACTCTATTTAGTTGTGCTACATTGTGCCTACCTTACAGAGAAAAATTATTTTCTTTCTCACAGGCTTACAGTTATTAGCAGTATGTGAGCAAATTGCCAACCTTCTGCACATTGTAATGGACAGTTTCTGTTGCAAAGGACAAAAAGCTTCAGCAATGTACTGTGGCTTTTCAATAATCTCTCCATGAAAAATTGCCTGACTGCCCATGGAAGTGATGCAATCTACCAATGAGATGACTATGAGGTTCTCTAGAAGCAGCTCAGCTGGACCAGGGTCCATTGGTTGGAAAAATCGTGCTTTAGAATTCTTCAGATCATATAGAATGCTTCAAATTATCAACTGGGCAGAATACTGCAGGCAGTTGTTCTTCCACTGTTGAGTCTAATTTAAACAGTTTGCATAGGACTGGGCACCATAAATAATAAAACAATACATGTTGGTGCCTGCAGTTTAGGAGTCAGTCCTACTGTTGGCTTGATCTTTGCCTACCACTAGGAATGTACTTTTCACTTCAAGGGTACTGCAACATGGTCAGGCTTCCCAGACAATCTGTGAAGCCTCCACCCTTGGAGTTTTTCAAGTCATGTCCATGAAGCTCCAGCTGACCTGCCACTGCCCCCACTTTAGGATGTAGTCTGAAATAGGAGACCCTCTAGATGTTCCTTCCAAACTTTTATGGGATTCCATAAGTCTTAATTATCTGCTTTCAGGGAGTCACCAATGTAGGTGGGCTGTTCTAAAAAGACTGAAGTATATGAACCATGGCTTTGTATTTGCTTATAAATTGAGAAGAAAGAAAGAAAAAAGTAGAACTAACTGTTTTTCAAAAAATAATAAATAAGTACACATAGCTAAAAAAAAAAAAAGAATGAGCACAATATTTTGTAAACACAGCACAGATGACTCATTAGTGATAGCACTGTTTTATGGTTTATTACAGTGAAAGAGATACGTATTTTAATAGTATTTTCTCTTTTTCACAACAGTACTGTAGAATTTTAAAAGAATCATACTCCTTCTGCCTACAAAGATTTTTTTTTTCTAAACACACATAAATGCAGTATCTCCCAGGCTGGACAGATGAACATATAGAAGCTACAATTCAAAAAACTCTTTGAGCTATCTGAAACGATTATTGACTTTATTACTCCAAACTCTCAGACATAGACATCTTGAACTCACATTGGCTGAAGCACACTCAGTTGTAGAGGAAACAGGTACAGATTCCATACCTGCCACAGGTCTAACTATGTGATTCATCCACTCTTTACTTTACAGAAAGGAAAAATATACTTTGACAACAATGACTATAGCTACAACTCTAATTTTTTCTAGATTCAAAGAGTAGCCTTAAGGTCAGATAATTCCTCCCACTCTCATACTGAAAATAAATAAATGTATACCCAATCGTTTGAAGAATTAGCTACATCTAGATGACACTCTCAACATCATTATGTCAATGAAAGCCTTAAGCAACTTTTGAAAAGCAATTGTCACATATATGATTAAAAAAGAACATCAAAAAAAGTTTTTTTTTTCTTGATTTTCTGCTGTAAATTGATGGAGATATCCGGGCACATTAGGATTTCACTGGACATTTAAAAGAAACTCCTTTAGATGAACTTGCAAGTTTTGCATCGTGTTATGAATTTTATTGGTAATGTGCAAGATAAGGAAATCATTAACTCTACCTCTAGCCTAATCTGTCATATAAGAATTTTACTTTTTACAGTGTATTAATTTAATTTTATCTAATTAACTAGATTTAACACAAAATTTAAATTAGGGTAGTAGCATTCACACACGTGATCTACTGAATCTATTAACTATTTCTAATTAAAAATGCAGTCATAATTACGCTAGCAACATGTCTTTGCTTTTAATTATTCTAAAATAATAGAGTGAAGAAACACCTTTTCATTTATAATTCTGATGGGACAAAATATACTGGGTTTGCATGGCAGATTTTTGGTAAAGGGGGGCTACAGGGGCAGTTTCAGTGAGAAGCTGCCAGAAGCTTGCCCTGTGTCTGATGGAACCAATGCCAGATGCATCAAAGACAGACTCACCACTGGCCAAGGCTGAGCCCATCAGAAATTGTGATAATGCTTCTGGGATAACAAAGTTTAAGAGGGGGGAATATTTACTGTGCTAGAGCAAATTGCAGCTGGAGAGAGGGGAGAGAATGTGGAGAGCATCAGCTCATGGTCTGTGAAGGAGGAGGAGGAGGAGGAGGTGCTCCAGGCGCTGAAGTAGAGATTCCTCTGCAATCCATGGTGAAGACATCCCTGCAGCACATGGAGGTCCACTATAGAGCAGATATCCATCTGCAGCCTGTGGAGGACCTAATGCTGGAGCACATGGAGGTCAAAAGGAGGCCATGACTCCATGGGAAGCCCACGCTGGAACAGGCTCCTGGCAGTGGCCTTCTGGAGAGAGGAGCCTACCCTGGAGCAGGTTTGCTGCCAGGACTTGTGATCCTGCGAGGGTCCTGCACTGGAGCAGTCTGCTTCTGAAGAACTGCAGCCTCCAGAAGGGACCCACATTGGACCAGGGGACGAGTGTGAGGAGGCCTCCCCCTGAGGCAGAAGGAGGAGCAGAAATGACATGTAATGAACTGAGTGTAGCCCCCATTTCCCATCTCCCTGCATTGATGATGGGGAGGATGTAAAGGATTTGTGAATGAAGTTAAGCCCAGTAAGTAGGGAGGTCTTGGGGAAAGGCATTTTTAAGATTTGGTTTTATTTCTCATTACCTTACTGTGATTTAATTAGTACTAAATTAAACTAATTTTCTCAAGTCTCTTCTGGTTGATGGTGACTGCTGAGTGATCTCTCCTTGCTCTTTCATTCTGTTTTCTCTCCCCCGTCCAGCTGAGGAGGGGAGTGATAAAGCAGCTTTGGTGGGCACCTGGTGTTCAGCCAGCATCAACCCACCACAGGCAGTATATAAAATTATTATATTATTTAAAGTGTAAAATAAAATTGACAACATGTGGTAAATTAATGCAGGTTGATATGACACTGGTAAGAAGGTTATAGATTTTTACATAAGGACTTTGCAGAGAATAAAAATGATATTGTTTAATCTATGGCTAAAATTGACTGTATCTTAGTACCTTTTGAACTTTGCAAGACTACTACCATCGCACAGCAGTGACTTTGAAAATATTTTTGTCCAAAGTTGTCATGACATTCCAGACTTAACATTATCACATACTGTTGTAACTTGTCTTTAAATGTAGGCACATCCCTTTCTTAAGAAAAAAAAAAATTAGTCATCTACACTTTTATCCAGAATAATTAAAATTCATAAAGTGACTAGATAAAAAATTGAATGTGTTATGATCTAATTATATTAACATTTGGCATACACTAGTAAGCTTTATAAATAATGCCTGGTGAATTAGCAGGAAAAGATGGTAATTAATTCACAGACATCAATATATTTTTCATGATAAACAAGAGTTTGTGTTTGACTGATTGTGAGGTTCAAACCCAGAGTTTTGTGACAGCACAACTGACCATTTTATGATCATGCATCACTGGCGAAATTTTAGCATCAAATTAGAGGGAGAAAAAACCAAACACTTAATTTCCACCCTGCTAGGATTAATTCTTACCTAACAAGAAACAACCACAGCTAAAAATAAAATTATCCTACCTTTTCAAAGCTATGTTATTTTAAAAGCTTAATTTTCAAGAAAAAAATATTCAACAAGTAGAAAAAACATGCAGCTGTGCTCGTTAGGTTTATACTGTCACTTTTTGAGCAAACTTCTCAATAGGAAGTCCCTTCTCCCAGAGATCATTATCAGCATGTACTACACATTGTTAGTGCTTTTAGTGTAAGGCTAAAATAATCCTTAACCTTAAAAAAAAAATTAATGAACATACTTGTACCAAAACCTAGAAAGTGTGCCATTGTTTTATGTTTCTATCCATCTGTTTACAAGATACCTAGGGGTTTCAGTATTTTCACTGTAGTCTTATGAGTAATGGTAGAGCATATGACTTTTAAATGATTTATTAGGAATCCATAGAGATGGGAAAAACAAAGGATGCAATTAGAGGTGGCAACTATCGATTAAAAATCCTGATATAGCTCACTTAAAGAAAGGAAAATGATAAATGACACGATTTTATCATTGGACGGAATGTCAAAGAAAACGTTGTTGTTTCTCATATATCTCTAGTGTGAACTTCTCTGGAGAAGCTCAATATGCTTTTTGATGTTTGAAAAACAGGAAAAATAATGTTATTAGTGTTTCATAACAGAGATGTGGGATGGTTACATCAGGTGGGAAAAGAAAGGAAACTAAAGGCACAGGTGAAAAATCCGGCTGATTCTATGACCTCCTCTGTAATGGCCTCTTAAATAATAGTTTAAAGAAACAATAGCGCTGAAAGGATCTATTTTGCAAAGTTATTACTAAATATTCTTTTTTTCCCCCTGTTTTACTAAGAACTAGTTCCAAGAATACAGACCTTAATAATTTATTTTCATTGCCAAAATAAGAACTCAAGAGGCTAAATTAATTTCTGGCATAACACTAATGAATGCAGTGAAATCACACAAGGGGTGATTTTAAATCATAATTTTTGATGGAATTCAAATTCCACCAGAAGTTTTTCCTGAACCTCATTATATAAAATGCGTAGTGGAAAAAATCACAACAAAACAAAGAAAAAAACCCAAAACCAAATCAACAACTCAAAAAAAAAAAAAAAAAAAAAAAAAAAAAAAAAAAAAAAAAAAGGAANNAAAAAAAAAAAAACACGAAAAACAAGGAAGTAATAAGTAATTAGGAAATGAACCAACTTTTGGCGGTTTCGACTATATTAAAGAAAAAAAAAACAGAACAATATATGAAGTATACAAACTACCTGATCCTGTTTCCTAAACAACAATAGAAAGATGGCAAATGTAAAGAAAACCACGAATCCCAGGTAACTTAAATAGAAGCCTGGATATAATGATCCCTTTCTCTACACCACTTTTCTAGCCTGCAACAGCCTGGCAGCCAAGCAACAAAATCACTATAGTGGGCCAAAAATCCACAAAACAGGTAAACTGTAAACTATTTACACATAAGTGAACCATCTCCAGATAAAATGCCTGTCAAAATATTTCTCCATATCTAGCTTATAAACATGAACCTTTCTTCTGATTTTGTTTTTTTACGTAATAGAATAACTTTTTCTGCATGACAAGAAACAGCACCACAGCTTAGCAAATCTGTTTCTAGTACCAGAAACCAGGCAGTCCCTGGAAAGTACAAGGATAATCCATTCTTTCTTGAAACTTGTCAATTTGAAAACCCCACAAAACAATACAGAAATATCTTAGTCAACAGTTGAATAGAATTAAATGGTTTTTTGACTGGATCAGCAGTGCATTGTTAACTTTGGATTTGTATTTGCAGCTCAGCAGAAGAAACAATTCTTCCATACTCTGCACCAAGTTTGTCATTCTTTACAGAGCTTATAACTACTTTTTTTTTGACTCTTGATTTTGATTCTGGAAACAATATAATCTGACACCAAAATCAATGCAACTCAGCATACTGGTTTGAAAAAGAGTTCCTAGTGGCACTACAGGTGCTAATTGAGGATGCAAAAGACTTAATTTTAGTTTTATATTCTGTCAGGGTTTTATTAATAATTTCAGTAAAATGTCAGTTTTTCTGGTACCCAGTTATGAAATGGAGACAAATAATACTTCTCTGTATCTTCAGAGAAATATGTGCTACCAGACTAAGGAAAAATACCTTAAATAGATTTGGATTCTTGGCTTTTTTTACAGGCACTGCTGTTAAGCAAATAGTATGGGAATATGGATATTACCCATCTGGGATCAACTTTCATCCTTCTTTCATCAGCATTCAGAAAAATACAGAAACTTTGGGTTTCACCTGCTTAATTATGGCCCTTAGGAAATGAATCAATTTTTTTACCCAAATCTGCTAAAATAGCCTCCTGGCATTTCTGCCTGTCTAAATTCAAGGCTTCAAGTGTCCATAAAGTACAGTGACCACCAGAGCACATAAGAGAAATTTATAAATTATTTCAAGTATACCATGTTCAAATGCGTTATTTTCTTTTAACTTATTCATAAACTACCTCTTTCCCTACTGACAGGGAGCAGAAAATCGTCATAGTCTTTTTATTTAGAGAGACACTTGTATGGCACTCCAGCAGACCTTAGAAAGAGAGCATGTCAGAAAGCAGTGTTCATAGTGTTTCCCAGAAAAAAATTTTGAGGTGCTCTATTCAGTGGTTTTAAGTGTTTGTAGGTGGTTTTCAGTGCATATATGGGAAGTGCTTATGGTACAGTTAAAGTTACTGTTCTGATCTTGCATTTACCAAATTTAAAGTTTTCATAGTGCTTTTTAGGGAACGTCTCCAGCAACAGAGGAAAGAAACATGGATATTTCAAAAAGGAACAAGTTGCTATATTGAAACCTTGAAAAATATTTCCTCCTTGTTACTTTAGTACTTAACTAGGATGAGGAAGAGTTTTCAATTACTTAAGAGAGACCTAAACTAAACTCTTTTCTTTATGGTCAGAAAAAATATTTAAACCCAACGTTTTTACCTGTAAAAATTAGTTTTTTAAAAGTACTAGGTTATATCTTAAAATAATTTATAAAAATATACCATGTGTGACATAGTCATATAGTTATTGCATCAGTTATGCTGCTCAGTGTGGTTTACAAGATCAAATCATAGAACAATTGTTAAGCTAAAAAAGGCAAAGCAGCCGCACACCCTATAAGCCAAAAATTTACTGTCAGAATAACTGAAACCTAAAAAGTCTAATCATCATTAGTCCAGGTATAATTGTAACAGAAAAAGAAAGAATAGTAATGCAGTTAAAATTGATATATATACTTTTCTGAGTTTCTACTCTTTCTTCTGCTGTTATGTCCCTGCTGCCTGTACTTTTCTATGTCAAACCCTGGATCTCCTCAATACCCCTGATTTAATATGAGGCTCATATGTCTCTGCACTACATCATGGTGTTAGAGTGGTAAATACCTTTTTCTTCCCACAGCAACTACTCATTATTGCTACCTGCATAAAACTAACTGTATGCACTGCTAGCTCAATAAAACTCTGTATAGCTGTAACATAAACAGCTAAAAAGTAAAAGAAGTTAGCCTTAGGCATCTGGTCAATTAAAGAGATTGCTGTCACAGCTAAAGCAAGGAAAACAAAGCTGCAGGCAGGTCAAAAAAAGTTCACAATGAGCAAGAACGACAAACCCAGTCCTGAAGCCTGACAAACTCTGTGCACACCTCGTGACCCGTACCAAGGCACGGCAGCACTGTCTTGCAGCGTTACATGGCTATACGTTTTTAAGGCCCCAAACAGCTGGTTAAAAGGGATTTACAGTGTTCCTCTGCTCTGGCTTAGACACACGGGAGAAATACCAACCATATTTTCTCAAGACATCAAAATAACATAAAAGTTTACTGGCAAAGTTTAGAAAATCAAGGAACTTTGGCCAAATATTTAGTGCAATATACAATCAAAGTAAAACACAGCATTTACTCAGCCCATTCAACTTAACAAACTTGAAACCCATCAGATGTTAAGTTAGCAAACTTTAACCCGTTTGATGTTAAGTAACTCAAAATGTTCCAAGAAGAGGGAATTAGAAGAAGAAGAAAGGAAGAAAGACAAAAAATTATAGAAAAACACACATATATCTACCAACTCCTGTGTTCCCAGGGTGTTCAGATACAAACTTCAAGAGGAAAATAGGGTCAAGGCCTGTGCTTACCTCATGTTCAGCCTTAAATACCACCGGCCCTCTCCCCAGGTGGCACTTCTGATCATTTGGCTACTCAGGAGCTGGCTGAGGTAGAGTGTAGCACTGCCCCCAGTGTGCCAATGACTGCTGGCTCTGCCGGGCTGGGATTCTGTCTCGAGACATGGGGGCACGGGGCAGTTCACTGTCTTGCCAGGGCAAGGCCAGACCTGGCCCCTCACACACACAGGCATCCCAAAATGTCTCGAGACATCAATCCTTCCAAGCTCTGACAACATTGCACATTTTTTTCAGGGGCTATGGCTCCCTCTGCTCCTCAAACTGGCTATAGAGACTTTGCATCATGTCTAAAACGGTCAATTTGTGTGTGTTCCCAAATATAGTAATATTGGGGTTTGATTGTTAATGGCTGTTTTGTTTAAACCACTAAATTTCAAATATACACTTGTCTGTACACTTGTTTTTTCTGTCTATAAAGGAAAGTTTTATCTTCAGTCTGTTCTGATTTTAAGGACCAGGCCTATAACTTTAAAGTCATCATAAGGATACCATCTCTGCTGAATCTAAAAAAATAGTGTGACCAACACTGGAATATAAATCCTACTTGATGGAATTTGAAAGAGAATGTTGCTGCCAGCAAGATTAACCTTATTTCTTATTAAATTAATAAGAAATATAACAGAATCATAGAATCACAGAATGTCTTGGATTGGAAGGGACCTTAAATACTGTGTAGATTCTACTCCCTCTGCTGTGAACAGGGACACCTTCCACTAGACCAGGTTGTTCAGAGCTCCACCCAACCTGGACTTGGACACTTCCAGGGATGGGGCTTCTACAACTTCTTTGGGCAACCTGTTCCAGTGCCTCACCACCCTCACAGTAAAGAATTCCTTCCTCTCTGTAAGACTGAGAGTGTGCTCCACTGTGGCTAGCACAGTTTAGAGTCACTGGCAGAAGACTCTCCCAAGCACCCTGACCTCTAAACTATGGATTCTATCTCCCAGCTTACCAGGGACAAGATATTTTCCTCTCTCTTATCACATCTAGTTTAAAACTCTGCCAATGAGCTCTGCTGAGCTCTGTTAGCTCCCGAGCAAAGACTCTCCTCCCTCGCTGAGGAAGGTGAGGTAAGTCCCATCTGATGTCAGCATGCCTGTTGCTGCATAGGCCATTCAACAGTCAAAAAAACCCAAATGTTTGGTAGTGACACCAGCCACAGAGCCATGACTCAGCTTGACTCTTACTGCCAGTGTTGCTGCCTTCAACTGGAACTATAGAGGAGAATATAACTTCTGCCCCAGGTTCCCTTACCAAGTGTCCCAAGACCCTGAAGTCCTATTTGATCACCATTGGACAATGTGTTGCTACTTCCTTCCACCCTTCACGGACGATCAATAATGGGTAGTAGTCCAGGAGCTGCACCAGGCTCAGAAGTTTCCTGGTGACATCCTTATCCCAGGTCCCAGGGAGGCGACAAACCTCCTAATGGGTAGGGCCCAGTCACCATATTGGGCCCTCTGTTCCCCTTAGAAGGCAATTGCCTGCAACTATAATGCCTCTTTTCCTCTTGGAAGCGGTTGTGTTATGGGGGTTTGACCTTTCTGATTGTGGTGACACCTCCCATGTAACTTCATCCCAGTCATCCTTTGGCTGGCCTTCCACACACAAAGCCTCATAACTAATGTGCAGAGGCACCTGAAGTGGGGGTGAGGTGGCTGAAGAAGGATTTCACTTGCCATGCTGAGCATGGACTACTGTCCATTTGCTCCTTTCTTCACAACTACTAGCTGCTCCTTGTTGGACGAGGGATAGAGGATCCCCCTTGATCTTGAATTATTTTTGTGGTTGCTCGGAGTCTTGTATTATTTCTGGTGGCTGCTCCTGTCTCAGGGAGGCCACAGCTTGGTTTCCCCAGTTTATCTCCCTTTCTGATTCTCTAATACTCCTTACACACCCCACAGTTCTGCTACCAGACTGAGCAGGTTGCCCACCTGGTCATATCTGACACAAATTCTCTTTCTGCTACAGTCTAGTGCAAGGCTTAAGCCCTCCCTACAGCCTGAAACCTGAATGGCCAGGGGGCTTTTTGGGAGCTCTGTCTGGGTCACTGCATCCCTTTCGGCAAGCAGAGACAACTTGGCTCCCTGCTAAGTGGAAACACCATACCTGAGTTCTCTGACTACCAGCTGAGGTGACTGCAGTCCTTCCTCACAGAACTCTGGAAAATTTGGCAAGAGTTTAAGCTCTAAAAATAGGAATTTCACAACAGCAAGATTTCTGCTAAATTTTCAATACAAAAGTCAATCTAAATTTAACTTTCCCCTTTTTCTTCACATCCTTATTCTTTTTTATTATGAATTCATTATAAAAAATCATTTTAATGACTATTTTATAGATGGAATCTTTATGTCCCACTATGTCAGAAAAATGTAGTTTAATAAGCCATCCTTTTCTCCACCTAATCAAAACTCTATTCTGTGCTTATTCCTCTTCAAACCTAGAAGAAAAAGCAGACCATTGAAAGCCATGCTTTTTTTACTGTCTAAAAGGTTTCTATTATAATCTCCCATAAAACCTGATAGATTTTATTTTGGTCACCTTACTGTTTCGCACTCTGTCATATGATTATCACCTCTATCTGTTGCTAGACTTTGTTTCAGAAATGCAAGCTAAGTGAAATGAAATAACTGCTATTAAATTGAATGTACTTTTTAATTTCAAAATATATACACAAGGTAATCTCAATATGTGGGGTTTTTTTGTTCAAGTATAAAACACAAAAAACATCTTGAAACAAGGATCTTAGCCTAGTGTTATGGTCCAGTTTTTAAAGTTATTAGAAATTCCTCTGCCTGAATTAAGGTGCAAACAAGACCATATGCCAGAGTCAATAATATGGCTTTTATTTAATAGTGAATATGAGAGACGGCAAGAGAAAAGGGAAGAGAAAGAAATAGTAAAGAGGTGGGGGGACAGAAAGAGAGTGACAGAGACAGATTAAAGAAAATATCACAATTCCATGGATCCCACTGGTGTCCCAATGATCCTCTCCAGCTGATCTTCTTGGTGGTGAGGGTCCCCCTGAAAAGCATAGAATCCAGTGGATTAGTATACGCTCAGACCAGGTGGGAATGCCCAGGTACCTCCCCCAGGAGGGGGAGCAGTTTGACACAGTCTCTTAAAGCAGTCTGGGTCTGTTGCATCACTTTGTATCACGTGCAGTCCTGCGGTGCAAGGCCTCAGGAATGAGTCTGAAATTACAGGCTAGGAATTTAAAATTATTCTCGTGACAATATTGAAAAAAAGTTGGGGAAAACAGAGATCCTTTTCATTTATACCATAATATAGTAAAATGTTCTAGATATTAAAGAAGAGTAGATGTCTCAAAGAACATCATGGAAATGTGACATTGATAGCTCTTTAGGAGTACTAGCATTAAATTTTTATTTTGGATACTTGCTGATTCTCGTTCAATGCAGGGAGGTAAAGAGCGGCGAAACTGGACGGGATTAGGTACAGCAGGCTGAAACTGAGGTATGTAATTCCATGACATCTTTGTCTTTCTCATACAGAACCCCCTCAAGTCAGAAGGATTTTCCATCATGAGCACTCATTTCAGACTGTATAAATTTTCTAAAGAATGCAAGTTCAGAACAGCATGCACAGGATCTGTAATGCTGCTGTGCCGATTAAATTAAGCATTCAATTTATAGAGGATATCGTGGCAGTATAATAGGATTTCCTATAACAGGGCATCATTAAGGATTATAAAATGGTATCTGCAACATTTGACTGCCTTTTTAGAAGTCTACAAGTAATTAATAAAACATAGTTTAATTAATGCAGTTCAGTGTTAGCAATTTGCATGTTTGTATTAAAGAGCCATCTAAGATAATATATTAATGGCCCAAATTATCGTCTCAGCAGTGTGTGCAGTTATGTTGGCATAAACCTGGAAGACCTTGATTGACCTGTCAATTTAATAACTAATACTTGCCAAAGTATATTATACTCAGTTATAATTTTTGTTAATGTTTTCCTATGCCTATTTAGAGAATTCCTATTCTCTTAGAAAATTCCCTCAGGAATTCCTAATTCCTCCTCTGAGCTCTCTTTCACATAAATTCAAATTTTGTCCACAGAGTTATTGAAGGACTGGGGGCAGAGGCCACAACTGTATATGAATTGAGAAGAATACAGTTACTCCACTGAAAATATGACTTTTCTTTCTTCCATAAAAAAAAAAAAAAAGCCTTGTGAGACCTAGTAATCTTTTTTTCCTATAACCTCCTCTTTTCTGAGTCTTTCTGCAAACTCTGTGCAATATTTCTTCCAGTGTGATGCATTTGGGAAATAGGAAGAGAGTTCTTTACAAGAATGCTCTAGGCCTCATTTTTAAAAGGATTTTCATGAATTACAATGAAAGAGAAATAACATCGTGATCTCTACAGACAGAAGTTGTTTTGGCCCAAGTTTTTTCTGGAAGATGCAAGTACCAAATACCCATTCCTCTGTCTCCCTCAGCATCTTTTTTTTAATAACACTTTGCAAGCATCATACAAATAGTCCTTCATCTCTATTGATTGTAAAATAAACAGCTTTATTAACTAAATATAACACAACAGAATTTTAAAAAGTCACTAGTGCCACAGCATTATCTAGAGCCCATTTGATCAGTAGCTTCATAAACAAAACCCTGAGTTGTATTGATCTGAAACTCAGGAGAAGGGAAAATAAAAGCGAGTGTATCTAAAATTTCGGGTAAAAATATAAACAGAAAGGCTGGGTAACTATTGGAGAAATACTGTTTGTATACACACAGCCTAAGCCTGTCCATAAGCAGACTTTTAGCCTTTTCCAGCCTGGACTAACAGAGGAGGAACAGAACACTCGACCATACTGAAAAACAAATTGCAATCTCTGGAAATGGGATCATTTATTCTTTTGGGTTTAGTAATATCTCCAGTACAAACTCTTCCACTTTCCAAAGAGATTCTTAAATCTTGACTAGCTTGACTTGCTGTTAAATTTCTCTTCCACTTTCCAAAGAGATTCTTAAATCTTGACTTGCTTGACTTGCTGTTGAATTTCTGTCTAGCTTGAAGTTAACAATTTGAAAACTAAATTAAAACTTTAAAAATGTTTTGGACAAATCTCCTTCTCAGAAAAAATAAGAATATTTCATTCATCTTTATTTTTTTCTGTGGTTTTTTTTTCAGTTATGTTTGTGATTAAGGAAGAGAAAGGAAAAGAGCAAAGGAAAATCATCTCAACATTGCTAATTTCTTTTTTTAATTTTTCAAAAATGATTAAATGGAAAAATAGGTATTTTGAGATCATTTTCAAAAATAATGAAATGAAATTATAAAATAAAATGCAACAAGAACAATACAATGCAAATGAAAATAATTAAATATAAGGTAAAAATTATAATGATTCTAAATATTAAAAACTAAGTTTGCTTTATAAAGTATTTGCTGTTGCTACTAGTAGATTATTTTACTTTGGGGGAAGAAAAAATAAAACAAAAAAAAACCCAAAGGAAAGTAATTTATTAATCCTGAAATAAATATTTTAAAACATCATGAGTACAGTGAACTGAGTTCCACAAAAAACAGTAATAAAAATCTATCTTTAGGAGAGCTACTGTTCTCATTGAAACAAGAGAGATAGAGGAAGTATTCCTTCTCCACTTATTCTGTTAGAGAATTAACTATACTCTTAATTAATTTCTAAATTTGTATTTGAATTTGTCGGGCTTCATCTTTCTGCCAACTGTCTTTGTTATGCCCTTTTCTTCTAATTTAATTAATCTTTTATTTTCACCTTGTGAAAATAGTTATGGACTGTAATCAAATCACTTCTTCATTTTGACAA
Source organism: Daphoenositta chrysoptera (assembly GCA_013397915.1). Lineage (NCBI taxonomy): Eukaryota > Metazoa > Chordata > Aves > Passeriformes > Daphoenositta > Daphoenositta chrysoptera. The sequence continues at coordinate 1,548,511 of VZRO01006140.1, forward strand.
GATAAATAGATGGGGTCCTTTCAGGCTCTCCAGATCCATGAAACTAATGTCCTTATGCCTCCTTATTTACCTTATTCATTGTTTTAATGGCAATCATCACAACTAGATTCCAATACTGGCCTGATCTGTACTATAAATGTATAGTAAGCCAAATTATACCAAATATTTATATATAAATATTTAGGGATAAGATGGGGTGACTGTCTTCCTAGTGCCATCCCTTGTTTTTACATCCAGGGATTGCATTAGGCTATATCTATGTGATGTGACACAAAGAGTGCAACACACAAAATATAGGATGTTGTTGCTGCCCACTGTGTTTATGTACGTTGGCTTCCTCTCTGAAAGTAGGACCACTATTTCATTGCATGGGACATAGTTTTGCATTCAGCTGCTTTAGAAGTACACTTGGTTTTGTTTGCTTTTTTGATCAAAATAGTGTTTCATGGGATGGCCACTGACATTTTTGTGAATAACATGTCCCAGTTAAGGCCTTGGTCAACAGGCACTCACAGCCCAAAAATGTCAAACTTAAAAATTTCACAAACTGCTTCCCAGCCAATTCTCCTCAGATTCTGAGAATAGAGTGTTAATCCCTGAAATGCCGTGTTTGATAATCCAGTGGAATTACAGATAAATACTTACACATATTTCTATTCATAGGAAATTTACAATTAATAATACAAATACCCTTCTGAAGGTTGCTTACTGACATAATTTGCTGACATTTAAAATTACAAGCCCAATGCAGAATTGTCACTTTTTTTCCACAAAAAAGGTTTCAATTAGGAAATGCAGTAGGAGGGAGAGTGGATCTCAGTAGGAAGAGATAATATGTGCTGCAATGTCTCGGAACAATAGAATTCAATCTCGATAGGAAGTCTTTATTTAGAACATCCTCACTTTTGTGCGGCTGTCTTAAGGATGTTATTAAAATGTTTCTCCACAAATAAAAAAATTAAAAACAAGCTCAATTGGGCCCAAATCTATTTACTCTATTCACACAAGAAGACTGGTTCCTTCAGAAGTTAATCAGACTTCTCAGATATGAATGTCAAATGCAATATAGCCTATATTTGATTTCTTTTTCTGAGATCACCTTAGTTTGCAAAGAAGTATATTTTGAATTTAAGAATGAATTAAAATTGCTGCTGAATTTTACTCTGATGTAGATGCAGAAACTCCATGGAAGTTAAGGATCTCCTCTGGATTAATTTTTATCCTATTACCTAAAGCTTTATTTATGTCTAAAACCCACTAGATAGTCGCTATTGATATTAGTATTGATTTTTAGATCAGTCTGAAAGGAGAGGCAAAAATATACATTGTTGGCAACTGTGACCCTTGTTTTCCTTAAATAATCTTTACTTTAAAATATTCTCAGATATAGTAGTTCACTTGTTTTAATATAAAGTTCAGTAGGCCCTTCCATGTTTTGTGTTCAGATTTTTTTCCTCATTTTCTCTTTCCAGTGAGAAATAAAACCATATGTCAAGGAAATTTTCTGATGGTGTTTTGGTATGTTTCTGGTTTTGTCTCCATTATTTTGGTCCTTTCTTCAGGACAGATGTTTTCTGTCCTTCAAATATTAGCTTATTTCTTGAGGGGTTAAAAAGATAAAGAAGCCACATAGAAGGTGAGGCATGAGATCAAAGAAGCATGGGACCAAAACCTCACAACTGTTTGGCTGAAGAAATACTTTATGAACTCATGTAAACGGAATATAGTTGGGAACGAAATGCAACACTTCAAAAGCTTTACACGATTTTGCTGACGGTTGTAAAGTCCCGAACTCACCCGGCGAGTTTCTTGAAAGGGGTTTAGGTACTCTGATTCCCTGAGGTGAGCACAAGGGAGAACATGGCAAAGTTCTCGGGAGGTTAAACAAACTTTTATTACAGAACTTTAAAGGATAAGGAACTTGGCAAATTTTGAAGCAACATTCAATCAAAATAAAGAATTTCAAAAAACATTGACTTAGCAAATTCTGACCCATCCCACATTAAGTTACCAAGATTCTGAGAAAGAAGGGGGGATGGGAAGAGGGGGAAGGCAGAGAGGTGGAGAGAGAGAGAGGAATATTAGCTGCTTGAATTCCAGCATGATCTCAGCTACTGTAAAATCCATGTGGTCTGTGATGCTCCCTTCCAGGTACACTTCTGGTGAGCCAGAGGCTAACAGCTGTTCTGGGGCTGCACTAGAGGCTTCAGGGGGTGGGCTGTGAAGCTCAGCACCATTCCACTTACGCAGGACTTGTCCTGCCCTCACACACTTCAGTTGGTTTGAGCCAGTAATCATTTTCTCCAGTCTCTAAGAATGGTCTTTAAAATTAGCAAGGAGATGATGTTTTTAAAGTTTTATGTGCTTTTCAGGGAAGAAGTGTGGTTATGGCTTTTTTGGATGGTATATAGAGTTCATTGAAGGTATTTTAGCTGAATTTTACAAACAGGTAAGATCCTGCAGGAACTCGGTTAAAAGCTCATTGAGTGAATTTTCTTTTTAAAGACTTGGACAGTGATAATTACATCTCTGATCAGGAAATCTTTTAAATATAAAAATACAAGAATGTCCACATCAGACTAGAAGTTTACATGGCCCATAATATTACGATAACCATTGGGTGATGTGTAGGAAAAAGTAAAACAGAAAGAATATGTAATGATATTTCCCCATAATATTTTCTCAGCCTACCACAGTTCAAATTTCGGTGATTCTGAAAACATCATAGCTATTTTTTAAATCTTGATAGATTCCAGAATTTTAAGGTGTGTAGATGGCTAGCATGCAGATGAATCAGTTTTACAGCTTTAATCACATTTTGTCTGAAGAACTCCCTCCTGTTGTTTATTTTGAATTTACCCCTTGCTAATTGTGTTTAGTGCCATCTAGTTCCTGTATAGAAGAGTCAATGAACACTTCATTCCTGTTCTCTTTCCCCACAGCTTTCATGAGCTTCTAGGTTTCTAACATGCCCACCCATGAATCATCTCCTTCTCCATATTAAAGAATCTCAATCTATTTATTCATTACTCACAGGTAGCTCTCTGCATTTGATAACTTTTATTTTCCTGTTCATCTCCCTTTCTTTTTCTTCATAATACTTCTGCTTCATCTTTCAATACATCAGACTTTAGTCAAGCTTCAACTATGAATTTATTTAGTGATATAATCGTGTTTTCTATTCTGCTATTTCTTTCAGTCCTCAGTATTACCGTAAGGTTTTAGCTACTATTAAAAAATTCCAGTTCTTAACTGGCAAATTGTTCTGTGAAGCACGATTGAAAAAGTTAAAGTGTATGTTCTTAATAAACTATTTATTTTAAATACATTATAGATGTAATCAAAGCTTTGAATTGTATATCATTTTTGTGTCATGAAGCAAGTATTTAATATTTTCTCACTTTTCTAATATTTACTCCTCTTTTTCTGTATTTTAATCAATCTCAAAACTACACAGTTCAAAATATAGATAAATGAAATAACAAGAGGACATTGTCTCTTTTTAACACTGTACATTTCTTACTTAAAAACCATAAATCAATAATTGAATATATATATTGAATATACATACTTATCTTGACAGTACTACTTTAAAATTTTGCATTGTGGTTATTAAATAATGTTAATAGATACCCTAAATACAAAGCTAATTTCTTCTCACAAAAGTTATTTTCAGATGTAAATATTTAGAAGATACATAAATGGGTATTTATTCAAGATATTTAGTACCAACATTCAAAAATACTTTTAGAATACTTTTAAAATTTCAAAATAATTTAATTGTTGCAAAAAGAAATTACCGCCTGTTTTATTTGATATGACAGTTATGGCATCTTAACTTAAAATTGTTGGTTTATTCACAAGTGCAGTCTTTGCAAAGAAGGCCAGAAGAAAATCCCACACAGAGAATAAACCACAAGCAAAATGTTTAATCCGATACTGCTAGCTTCATTGTTAATTACCTCTCAAGGGGCTAGGATGTCAATAGATAGTGATCTGGTATCTTGGAGTCTTTGCTGTTAAATGCATGATCAATACTAAATAGAATTTTAACTGCCCGTGATTTAATTAGGAGTGGTTCTCTTTATCCTGCATACAATACCAGAATCTCATTCAATAAAGTATAAAGGAAGACTGCCATGATGGTTGTGTATTACTTTATTCTGGGACTATTGGGAAGGAGTTGGAAAAGAAGTTTGTGTTGCTAAGAATTTGCAATTGGCCTGTAACATGGCAGGAGTCAATCTTCTATAAGTCATGTGAGGAGCAGCTGAGGGAGCTGGGATTCTTGAGCCTGGAGGAAAGGAGGCTTGAAGGAAACCTTATCACTCTCTACAACTGCCTGAAAGGGGGGTGCAGCAAGGTGGGGATCGGCATCTTCTCCCAGGCAGCCAGGGACAGGACAAGTGGAAAAGTCCTCAAGCTGTGTCAGGGGAGGTTCAGGTTGGATATGCAGAAGAAATTCTTCATGGAAAGGATTGTTAAGTGTTGCGATGTGCTATGGCAGGTTATTGGTTTGCCCCATAACTGGCCACTGCCATCTCCTCCCCTCCCCTGTATTTGATTTCTCCCTCTGGAAAACTCTGTATTCCCCGATACCCCCAGGGTATTCCTCCCCTCCCACAATGCTCCCCATTGGTTTTGTACCCTTGCCCGCCGGAATTCAAACCCCGCATCCCTGCACCATTGGGTGTTTTGTATTCTCCCCTCCCACTCCGTAAGGGATAAAATACCTGGGTAACGGCCCTTCGGGGCTTCTGTGCATGATCTTGGCGCCCCAATAAATCTTCTACCACGAGAAGCCCCTCTGCCTCCTTCCTGCCTTCCAGCGTGCCCGCACCACCGGTGGGTCTGGTGAACCTGAACTGGGACTTCGCCGACCCTCCCGCGCCCGCGAGCAGCCTCCGCCATCCTCTCCCATCTGGGCAGGTGCCAGCACTGGCAGATACACAGCTAGCCGGACAGCCAGTGCCAAGGCAGTTAAGCTTTGGAACAGACTGCCCAGGGATGTTGTGTAGTCACCATCCCCGGAGGTGTTCAAGAAACAGCTGGATGTGGCACTCAGTGTTCTGGTATAGTTGACAAAGTGGTGATCAAAGATTGTATTTTATCTTGGAGTTCTCTTCCAATGTATATGATTCTGTGATTTTCCCTTCATTCTAAATTAATCCAGATTACTGCAAGTACAGAATGCTGAAAACTACAGTTTTATATCCTTAATACTTTGCAGTCCAAAAAAGAAAATTCCGATTTTAAATTAAGGCAATTGATTTTAAATGGAGGTTATGTGTGTTTTCAACTGGAAATAACCAATCCCTTGAATATTCCTTGAATATGCCCCATTCCTGAGCTCAAATGGGCACTGGAAAATAAAATCAAATTACTAGCTATGGAAGATCAGATCTTTTACCAGGTTGTATACAAATATATCTAAACAAGATATCTTGTTCATCCTTCTATATCTCTTATCTAAATAACCTCTGTAGAGGCTAATAGTTTCTGCAGAGGGTAAATACTACAACTAATTAAGAAAGAAACACAAAAGAGTTACCAAACAAAATGCAGTTATCACTTTAGAAAAGTGATTAACAGACCATATGCTACAAAGAGAAATCCATGGACTGTGGGACCAGAGAAAACAGAAATAAGCATGTGAAAAATATGACAGCAAAAATATATGAAAAAAGACTAAATGCTAGAATACAATGGTAATGCAGTTAATGATGGAAGAAAATAGAAGAGGTCAATATATATTTCTGTTCTTTACTCAGAAGGAAACAGCTTGATGAATCCTGTTATCATAAGAAGAAGATGAAGTACTCTCCAATCCATTAGTGAGCAAAGAGGTATAAAACAATATCTACATGTTGTAAACATTTAATGATGATATACATTTTTAATAAATTTTGGAATATGATGGAATTTCCTGCAGACTGAACACTGATGTAACTATACAACCACTTAAAAAATAAGGGGAGTGACCCTCATTACTGCAGGCTGCTATTCTTTCATGAAGCCTGAGGTAAAATAATGAAAATAAGGATCTGAGGTTCAATCAACTAAGATTCTAGAACGGCAACATATTTAGTCTTCTTCAACAAAGCTTTTTTTAAAAATAGCTGAAGCAAAAAAAGCTTGTTATTGACAGTTATCTCAATGAATTGACATGCTAATATTTTTTTTTAAATGAACATTCATAAATTAAAATAAACAACCCAACAAAGCAGGAAAGTACCAGGGAAATATCAGGGAAATATTGCACAGGAATTAAGGGGTCTTCCTCTAAGAAGGCAATATGTCTGACAGCCCAGCTGAAGCAAACTATAGACGAATAGAAGCCTGAAGTACCCAACAGTTTTTTGCCTCAGTCTTCATTGACAATATCTCTTTCCAAATTTCTTGAGTGGATGGACAGCAGGACAATAGGGATTCAGGGTGAGAAAAATGCTGTATGTAAAGATCAGGTTCATGACCTCCTGAGGTACCTGAATGTACGTAAGTCTATGGAACCCAGTGAGCTGCATCCCAGAGTCCTGAAGGAATTGGATGGTGCCTTTGCCAAGCCAGTCTCCATATTTGAAAAGTCATGGCAGTCAGGTGAAGTCCCAGGTGACTGGAAAAAGGGAAACATTGTACCCTTATTTTAAAAGGGTAGAAAGAAGGTCTCTGCGAACTACCAACCTATCAACCAACCTCACCTCTGTTCTTGGGAAGATCATGGAACATATTGTCCTAGAAGCTATGCTAAGGCACATGGAGGACGGGGAAGAGATTCGAAGCAGACAGCATGACTTCACCATCAGCAAATTCTGCATAACTAACCCAGTGGCCTTCTGTGATGAGGTGACTTAATTGATCTGGACTTCCATAAAGTCTTTGACACAGTCCCTCACAACATGCTTCTCTAAATTGGAGATATATGGCTGAACTATTCAGTGCATAAGGAATTACTTGAATGGTTACCTCCATGGGATAGTGGTCAACAGCTCAGTGTCAACAATCTCTGACAAGTGGTGACCTTCATGGGTCCATATTGTGACCAGCGTTATTTTATATCTTCATTAATGACATAGACAAAGGGATAGAAAAATCACAGCATACCGGTTTTCTGCTACTCATCCTTTTACAGTTAGAAGAGGAGATAATTACTTCTGTAGTACAAGCGATTTTAAATACCAGTTTCGGAAGCAGATAAGTCACTTAAGATGACTGTTTTTTTCAATTAACTGTAATGGAAGTCTCAGATAATTCGCTATCTGCAGAGGTCAAAAGAGAATTAAGAGGAACCCTAGCCACTGTGTTTTCCTGAGGTAGCTGTTAGTGTTCCCTAACAACAGTACCCAGATATATTGCCTGCTAGATACATACCCTGCTCTTTAATTATACATACTGTCTCTCCAGATGAAATTCTGAAGTTATTTTTATTGGAGGCTATTGAAAATTTATAGAAAACAGCTGGTCTAATTCTATTGAGACTTTTCAGAAGATTGTGTTCCTCGCTTCATCGGTCATATTCCCCATGGAGCTGAAACGCTATCAGTGAGGACTGAGTTCCGTCTTGGTGGTTCTTCAGCACTGCAGCCTGTAGGATGGGCTGCATCAGCAGAAGCATGGCCAGCAGGTCTGCCCTCTACTCTGCTCTGGTGGGACCCCACCTGGAGCACTGCATCCAGCACCATAATAACACTTTGCACCCAGGAGTCCTAGGTGGCACCACGTATTTCAAAACAGGAGAGGGAATTCCATCCTTCCACCATACCTCTACAGAGTTACCATTTACCCTTTTCCTAATTAGTTGACGATCTGTGTGACCACTGCCTACAAATTCTGTATTTTAAAAAATCCACAAAACAAAAAATGAACAAAAAAAAACTAAGCAAAAAAACCCCCCTAAAGCTCTGTTTTCTTTAGGGTATTATAAATGCTAGCAAATAAATTATAATTTTAATGAAATCACTAGTATTTTAGACTTTTCAGAGAAGTCAAATTCTGTGTATCACAGAGAACTAGTATCTTGAATTTCATTGATTACAATATCAAGGATGGAGAAAAATTATGAATGAGGAAAATATGTGTAATGTAATAATCGCTTCGTATGTAAACATGTTATTTCTCTGCAGGCCCTGGTATTTATAAGTTTTCCGTAAAATTTGATTGTTATTTATAAAGGAATAATTTTTTAGTACAAAAATTTTGAGAGGACCCCGAGCCTGGAAATCATCATTATTGTTGCAAAATTATACTATCTACTTCCAGAAGGTCACATCTCACCATTTTCCTTGCAGATATATGAACTGCCTGCTAGAAATAATATTCCTGTTGGGAAAATGACATTACATTCATGTTAACAGCTTGTCCTCCAGGCCACTGTTACCAGATCAAACACGCAGGCAATTTGAAACAAAGTCAGAAATACACAGTTAGTCTAAGTCTAAGCAGTCTAATCATATGATTATTAGTAATTTTGTTACAATTGTATTAGCATTTGCAGTTCTGGTTGCCCAGTTATTCAGATAATTCCCAATACTGGCTCAGTGAAAACTGAAATACACAGACTTTCTAATATTGACACCTTCCTACAATGATTTTACCTTTGTAGTGCTCCAGAGAGGGAGTACTAGAAGGAACTGCAGCAAATCAAAATCCTGTGGTCTTCTCTGGAAGGAGTTTGCTGCTAACTACGATTAAGGTGGCCTCTACCTTCTCTTTGCAGGAGGAATATGGTGTTTATGTCAGTGATTATCTTCCTTCTCACTCTTGAAGTCACTGTCACTTGGTCATATTTTCACGGCTTCTAACACAGATAGCATAATTGCTTTGACTTCGTTACTTGAAAATGCCATGTTTCATCTTAATCCTCTATGTGTGATATGGTTTACATTTTCTTCCTGTCTTCATTATTAAAAAAGCCAACAATCCCTTCCTCTCTGACCTCCCCACCCTCAAAAAAGTCCCCAAAACCTGAAAACCAAAACAGCTCCCAGGGTTGCATTTATTTAATGACACAGTACTGACCATTTTTGAGTTAGTTATATCTATGGAGCCTCTGACACTTCCCTGTGCTTGTATTTTCAATTTCTGCTATAATTTCATGTTTTTCCTTTTGGGGATGCTACTTACAATCCCCTGTGTTTCTTCAACAGCTTTTAAGCTGTAATTTCACAACAGCATAAATATATATTTTTTTTTATTAGCACAACAAGGAAAGAAACCACATGTAGAGAAGCTCATAGTGCTCTGATAAAGATTTGGTATCAAAATCTCCTGGTTTAAGTTCTCTCTTATATTATCGAAACTGCTCAACACCAGTAATTATGGCTATATATGTAATATTTATGACTCTCCATCTAATGTGTAGATCATAAGATTCAAGATGTTATAAATGTTTCTTGAATTTCATAGTTGAAAAGAGAATGCATACAGGAGGGTACTGAATATAGCAATATAGAAGATTGTACAAGATTCATAGCTACATATGCTTCACTGGCAACCATCTGGAATCAGCATACTGAAATAAATCCCATTTTCCTTTGGTGGAGTAATTATAAGCAGATTACAAAGACTGTTTGAGAAAACTTTATCGAATGAAACAGTTTTAATGAAATGAACAAAATGTTGGTTGCATGTAGAAGATAACATTCACTGCAACATTTTAAAAGTAAAAATAATTTGAATTGACGAAGACTCATGAACCAGAAAGAATTGCATTACCAGTAATTTAAAAGCATAGTGTTTTTTGCAAAAGAAGTAAAATTATGTTGAGGAAAGTGAGACAGTTTGGCAGAGAAGTCGAGAACAGAACAAAGTCCTGGAAGGAAAGACATGAAAATGCATGTTGAAGGGGACGAAAAGAATGCACCAATTAAAGGTAAAACTTTGTGATTTGATACATTTTATTATTGAAAGTTTAGAAAACAGCTTCTACGTACCAGATCAGCAAGTTCTGTTCGTAACCTTGTGAAAAGACAAAGAAAGCCAGAACTATGTTTAGATGCCTGTTTCTTCTGGGGGAAGGGGAAAAAAAAAATGAAAGACAAAGAAAAGGAGAAGGAGAAGGAGAAGGAGAAGGAGAAGGAGAAGGAGAAGGAGAAGGAGAAGGAGAAGGAGAAGGAGAAGGAGAAGGAGAAGGAGAAGGAGAAGGAGAAGGAGAAGGAGAAGGAGAAGGAGAAGGAGAAGGAGAAGGAGAAGGAGAAGGAGAAGGAGAAGGAGAAGGAGAAGGAGAAGGAGAAGGAGAAGGAGAAGGAGAAGGAGAAGGAGAAGGAGAAGGAGAAGGAGAAGGAGAAGGAGAAGGAGAAGGAGAAGGAGAAGGAGAAGGAGAAGGAGAAGGAGAAGGAGAAGGAGAAGGAGAAGGAGAAGGAGAAGGAGAAGGAGAAGGAGAAGGAGAAGGAGAAGGAGAAGAAGGAGAAAGAGAAAGAGAGGAAGAGGAAGAAAGTATTTATATTGAGGCTTGCCTTGAAGGCTGAATGATTTTATCAGAACAAAATTGTGCTGAGAAGCAACTAAAATAGAGATGAAGTATGTACTGGAAGAAAGAAATACAAGCAGCAAGATTATTGCTGATGTTTATATGACTGTTTTTATACTAACAAAACAATAAGTGTTCTGTAGTAAGTGCCAATACATCTTTTAAAAATACATTCTGAATTATGTTAAAAATCTGATTTTTCCAATAAATTCAAAAGACCTTGGTGTTCTTAATGCCATTCATGATATTTGATGAAAATGAGTAATAAAGCACAGTATTTTTGTAATATGGTTATGAAGTAACCTCATTACAACTCTGTTGAAAAAAAAGAACTATTAGTTAATTAGGTAAGAGCTGGTAGAAATCTAAAGTGGAAGCTATGGAGAACTTAATGAGCTTAAGCTATTTGGGAATTCTATTGCAATCGAAGCAGAAATTTGCTGCATATCTTTCACTTAAACAAACCTGATGAGGAAGCAGTAGTCAAAATATAACATGTCAACCTGGCTATGAGAAAGTGATGCTTACTATGGAAGCTAGCATAGCTTTCTTTACTTATTCTCAAAGTTTTCTTGAAATATATGTTATTAATACTCCATTTGCAATAAAACTATACATGCTGGCTTCCCAAGATTCTGACAGACTCTGCTGATATTTCAAAATTCTCCTTTGGCTCTATTTCTTAAGATCTAATTATGACTTGTATCTATGTAATTAGTTTCCTTTTTTATTACAAAATGAAATATCCACTTGAATTAATTTGTTCCACTCTCAATATATTATTCAGTCCATGATATCACAATTTAACTGCACTTTTTACTAATCAAAAGTCTAACAAGACAAAATCTGAACTTCAAAAAATATCCTGTGTTCCATTTCATTTCATTTGCAATTGTCAGCAGAAAAGATGAAAACTTTTCTGGGTAATGGTCTTATGTTTCACTCTACCAACAACTTAATTCACTTAGCTAAAGGAAACTTCTTAGAAATACAGTGTATTGCAAATGTTCAAAGTTAGCAGAACTCCATAGTCTAAGCATATTACCAATATTTATGCCAATAGATAGGCACTCTTCAATTTTTCAGTACAGACTGTTTTGTTGGCAAAATTTTCACAGTATTTCGAACACTGCCGATATTTAGAAAATACTTCTTCTGCTTGAAAATACGTGCAACGGAAGCTGTCAGTATCCTTCTCATTTTAGTTGGAAATAATGCTTTTCCTAAGTGCAGCTGGTTTTGAAAAATACTGATAATAAAAGCTTGTCTTACTTTTAATGGACTGTGCATCTGGTTTAAGTCTGCCAGACTCTTAATTTTTCGAGACACAAGTAGATTCACTTTTCTCCCTAGCTAGATTTCTTCCACTTTGCTTGTTTTTTCCTGGGATGGCAATGAAAGAAATTCTTAGAGATAAGATGTATCCTGGCACAATATCTACCATTCTTAGAGTGTATTTTGTCCAATATTGAAAAATGGTTAATTACCAGAAATTAAACAGTGAGACTGTTAAAAAACCCCTAAATTAAGTTAAAGTATGATTTTTTTTGTCAATTTACAGCCATACCTTTAATGTTAAAACATATCTTGCTCACAATAAAAAATAAGACACCAGTTACTGAATGCAGTTCAAGCAAATAGTGGCTGTCAGACTGCACAAATAAGTTAGGCCTGTGTCCTGGTTCTGGCCAAGACAGGCTTAATTTTTGCTGTAGCTGGGAGGGGGCATGGCTAGGATCTGGAGATTATTCTATACCCCCTCATGTCATTGCCGGGGACAGGGGGAAGGGACTCTCTTCTTGGGAGAAGGGATTCTTTTCAGGGCAAGTACGTGTGGGGGAGGAAGCAGTGGGGTATTGCCTATTGTTGGAGAATTTCATGTGAACTGTTACTTTCTTGTATTGTTGCTACTGTTCATTTTCTTATCCCATTGCTGTTTCCAGTAAATTATTCTTATCTCAACCTTTTTTGCCCCCCATTCTCCTCTCCAGCCCTCTCAGGGGGAAGGGGGATGGGAAAGAGGGGAAGCAAGCGAGCAGCGCATGGTTTGGAGAGTCTCAGTGAGAGCACCAAATTCCAGAGCACCGTTCCTAAACCATGATAGCTTGCAAACCCACTTTACTGTATAATTTATAAAAGCAATAGAAATAAGCAGACCAGATAAAAGTGGGAGGAGGCATCATTAGACAGCATATTTAAGAAGTATGCATCCCTTCAATCTGTTGCTTACTGCTTCACATAACTTTTCCTTTATTTTTTAATACAGGTAATTATTTGTATAATTACACAAGTAAAAGAATTAATGAGAAAAAACCTGTTTACAGTGAATTTAAGCTACAGACTTCAAGAGGTAAAGGACAATTTAATTACAGGGTTCACTGTCAGAGGTCTCTGTAGAAGATAAAAGGTGAGAACAGGTGAAAAGATGCAAATATTAAAGACAAATCAGATATATACCACAAAGCAGAATAAAAGTTAGTGAGGAATTTTGAGAGTCTGAAGATATTAGTATTTAACAGAGTTCAAGGTGGTAAAATAGTGGAAAATAATGCACCAGGAAAAAAAAAAATTCTATGCTTATCATTACCAAAGCAGGAGGTTGCAACTCTTCTTTTGCAGATGCAGAGAACAGAGCATACAGAACATGTAGGGGACTGGACTGTCTCAAATGGGTATATGTCACTGAGAGAAGAATGGTTATAACCAGCTGGAAAACATGTGAGATTTCAGACCATCAAAAATACCAACTTTATGTAAAAATGGTTTTTCACCTGTTTTACTTTTTTCCTCATAATTTTTTTCCCCTGAGTGTACATTTTGCAAGATAAATGCGTGCTGTATCACTGAGCATAGTGATATGATAAGAATGGAAAGGGCTGCTATGTAATGAGAGGACACATTCTAAAACCTCTTTCATTCTTAAAAAAAGAATTAGGTTCCCACAGTATGTATTTCATATTGGTACACAGTATCGTGATATACAGTAACATATTTTTTGAATAAGGAATGACAGAAAGATGTAAAATACCAAAGTTGCTTTACTGCTCACATTTGAATATCTGCCATAAAAATAAATAATTTATGGGCATTGTTAGGGGAAACCAAATTAAAGTGTAACAAAATCTACACATTAAGTTACAGGCTGCATTTTTTCTGTAGTAAATAATTTTTAGAGATTGCAGGAGTTCCAGGGAAGTCTTAACAAGTATTAAATTACTGAAAAAAACCATTGGTAGAAGACATGAAAGAATTTCTCTAAAAATCTGATTTTTTTTCCAAGATAGAATGAAAGCTATTTAAGGATAAGAGAAATTTGTCTGAATGAGAAAGCAAATGAGACTATTTTAATAGAAACTCAAACAGAAGTTGAAAATACACAGAAAAATCAGATCTTTTAACTCAGCAAAGATCAGCATTGACAGAATGGTAAATAGAAAGCTTCAAACATCAAGAAAATTTAGTCTGGGAAATGCAAACATTTATTGGAATGAGGTAATTCACTTCATATCAATTTAAATCTGGAAGATATTTTAAAAGACATAAAAAGATATCAAAACCCTGTGTAGTTTTCTCTGTGTTATGCTCATTGTTCCATTGTGGTTTTGGGTCTTAAAGTTGATGGTCTGGGAAGGGCGTACAGTGAACTATTAAAATCCCAAGTTCATTCACCAGAATATCATGTCGATAGTATCTTCTTCCTCACTTTAGCATTGCTGGGAATGACTTTCATATGCTTGCTAATATGCTCTATGGCTTACTCTTTTTTGCTTTGCAAGTCCTTGTTGTACCTGAATTTACAGTGTATGGTATATTTACCTTCTTGGAGACTTGTGTGGGTTGTGGATTTTTTTTAAAAATTTCTTTGTGTTTTTTAAACTGGTTTTACACAGTTCTTAACGATGCATTTCTCTGATGGCTAGTAATGTCCATTGGTGTGGTCCTGGGGCTTCCAATATTTGCTGGTGCCCATACATTTGAAGTTCCTTCAATCACCCCATGCCTGTGCTTGCCAGTACTGTGTTGTTATTTAGGGTCACAGATAATTCTTTTTACAAAGAGGAAACACTTGCTATTGCTGTCTCTTCATTGCAGCAGATACGTAACATGGCATTTCACCAGAAAGCTAACAGAAGTAAGCAAAAGCTAAAACCAAGTCTGAAATAATCTCCTGTCATTTAATCATTGCTATTACAAGCTAAAACACAGCTCCAAGCTGGTCAAGACCAGCGTGTTTGAAGTCTGTGTTGTTAGTTTAACATAAATCCTCTAAGCCTGTTACAACTGTACCTCAATACTCCCTGGGTTACAAGGCTATGCTTGTGCACTTGTCAAAATAGCAAAGGTCACTAACAGTGAAGGAGATAACAAGAACAAGGAGAGAAACACCAGCAGCCTTCTCCCCTCAGGAATTGGCTCAGTACTGAAACTGTCACCCAATGCTATATTGCATTGCACTCAGAAGTGTGACTGCAGCTGAATGTGAAGAAATTAATTTAGGGAAAGAAAAAAAAGGGAGGACTAGTGGAAATTCTTATAAAGTTATTTCTCAAGCCAGGGAAACCTATAAACCAACATAATATATTTTTTAAAGTAAGTGCACTGGCACACAGAAACAGCTATAACAGCTGAATGCTTGATGATAATGTCATTACTTCACATATAAGACTGAAATTAATGTGATGGACTTTAAGATACCATCACAGTAAACCTACTATCTTTTCAGTTGAAGTAATCTAAGACTGTGAAGGCTTAAAGAATGCAGTTACATTCTCAAAACACTGTGCCCATAAGATAAGCCACCACAATGGAACTTAAGATAAGTGCAGATGGCACAGCAGGAAGCAGGAAGATAATTCCAGGCCTAACTGAGGTAAGGGTTTGGTTAGCATCTGTCGGTGACTGAAAACACGGACCCAGTCCGGCAGGGAAACTGAATCCTGGCTTTATAGACTTTTCCCAAGGCACATTATTTCCTTACATGGCAACCTTCACTACACAACCTATCACACACTGCCACGCCAGCAGCACACTTTCTAAATGTCCTTCTGTGGGGTGATCACACGTTGTTCACCCGTCTGTCAGCTCCCAGCAGGCTCCTCTCCGTAGGGCTCTGCCACATGGCATCTCCTCCCGCTGGGGTCCAGTGGAGACAAGCCTCTCTGTGCTGCCATGTCCTCCTTTGTGCTGCCGTGTGCCTGTGCTGGCATATCCCACAGCCCACAGCTCAACTCTATCCCATCTCTTCCCGTAATCATCTGGACAAAAGTTCCCACCATGGCAAACTGGGGGGAGGGGAGCAAGTGCTTATGCACAGGCCATTTCAAATTATGAGAAAAACATCTACACCGCATGAATACCCAGGACTTGGACAGTATAAAAGTGTTACCTCCAGAAGAACGACTTGGGACACCAACACCAAAGACCAAGGTGAAGAAGGGCCAGCAGGATCCATGTGGTAGTAATATCTTTTTCTTAATCTCTCCTCTCTCTCTGACTCTCTTTCTTTTTCCCCCACCTTCTCTCTTCCTATTACCTTCTCTCTCTCTACCTCAGAATTCCTGTTAAATAAAATCCATACTATTGCCTTTGGCACATGGTCTTGTTTGCACCTTAATCTGAGCAAAGTCATTTCTTATAATTGGATCATAACATTATTTTGGTGTAAGAATTGGGATGATGTTCTTCTGAATGAACATTTGGAAACCTTGCCATAGCCTTGTTCTGAGGAAGTTGTGTTAACTTTTGAAGATTTTGCAACTAATTTCCTCTGAGGGAATCTGTGTGTGGGTTGTGTAATTCCCCCTGTGGGAGTTTCTGGGAAAATGGCTGTCCTGGGTCGCCAGTGTAAAGAAAATATTTTGTTGTCCTTCCTTGAAAATTTGTTAGTCTCCTCTCTACCCGGGGCAGAGGGGCAAGTAATTGCAGCCCTCCTCTGGACAGGAGTTGGCATAAGAAAATTTGGATAATGAGTGATTGGTTACCCAGAAATTTGAAGATGAAATAATACTAATTTTACAAGATTTGGTGAAAGAATTGCACTCCCAGTTAAATAAGGAAAATGAAAAAAGGCTGCAGGCAGAGTCGCTGCTTGCTGATGACCATGATTGTTTTAGGATGCTTCATGTGGAGCTTTGGAGTGTGTGTGAAAGAATTGTAGAGAAATAATTGCAGGATCTGGAACCTGTGACATTCTCAGAAACATGGTCTTGTGACTCAGACCTTTTGTGTTTGGTGGAGAAGTTGAGACACAGTAAGTGAATCTGTTATTATGATAAAGAGCAAAATATACTGTTTGCATTGGAGTCTGATGACAAGAAGTAGCATTATGACCCTTAATTAAAATTGAAACTACAAATGATTGTCAAGGTCAGCAAACTTCTGCTAAAATGGTGCCCTGTGCAGCTACTGAGATGGCAAAGTCTGGTCATAAATAAGCCAAGATTGAAATCTAGTCAGTATTAAAGCAGTGGAATGCCAAGAGGCTTGATAATGCTTCCTGGACATCAAAGAGTTAAAATTACTGGAGTAAATGGAGCAAGGATTACCTGCAGAGGTTAATTTACGGTTCCCATGTGAGAAATGGAAATCTGTTCATCTTAACCCAAAAGAAAACCCAGAGACTGCGCTATCACAATACTCAGGTTTTTTTCTGCAACACAGAATAAAATTTTCAAAGTTATAGCTAATTTGGCTTTACTAACAGCTGCAATATTAAATATGGCAAACTTAAATTTAGAATTTCTGACACTTGCACACATATGCTTTGGCAGTGGAGGGATGACCTCACTCTTCCTTGTAATTCTCTTATCTGGCCGCTTTGTGACATCTCTTCTAATTGGACCATAACAAAGTCTTACTCAAATAAAAAGTGGGTCAAAATTTCACAGTGAAAGTGAATAAAGAATTACAAAGGTGCATTGGAAAGATTTAGCCAGACACTGTTTAATTCTTAGCAGCTGGTTGAGTTTGGTAAACTCTGAGATAATTTGTCTAATGACAAAGAAGGTATTACAATCTTATAAAAGATGATTTACCTTTGTGAGGTTTATTTCATCATCTAAATAATATTAATCTCATCATATATTTACTCCTTGAGATTTTTTTGCCTCACAATTTTAAAATTTACCCTTATGTTTATAGAAAAAAAAAAGTTTTCCCACATATATACACAGTATTTGTTCCATTTTGAACACACATTCATGTTCTGTGAAACTTTAATACTAAGAGTAGCTAAATACAACTCTTTTTATTTTTTTCTAGACTCTTATACATCCTTGCAAAGAACTGTTAACCTTGATATGTGACTGGTCAGTCATATTTTGCAGAGAAGTGTCTGGGCACCAGTAACTTCTACAACGTACAACATCTTCTGACTCCTCATGTCAGAGCTATGGACAACGCCTCAGTGCTCTAAATACCCATAAACACTGTTCAGTATGCATAATGGTGAAACAAGGCTGCACTGGGATATGACACTTAGGGTTTTTTCCATCTTTTTTCCTTTGGAGCTCATTGTTTTTCTGTCTTTTGTTTCTGTCTTAGCTTTGGTTTTATTTTCTGCTTTGCCTTATCCCTCCTGAGCCCTTATTTTTGTTCAACTTATATTTTAAATTGCTTCATTTGTTAAGATGGTGGAAGTGTATTTATCATTTATTCAAATGACTGTATGCCATTATCGTATTCCTGTACTCTAGAACATATAACTCCATCATCATCCTCACTTGTATAATACCGAAAGTTATTTCAAATCTATGCGCAATAATTTTCCATCTACCCTAGGGACTTGGTTATTCATAGAGTACCGTACCTTCAGAGACATACAGCGTGATTGAATTTGTTGTGAATCATTTATAAATCCAAAGTAAACCAAGAGTTGCAATGTGATACATATGAATGTTATCTCTGCGTACACAGGACTCAGGCAATACATAAAAGCAAGAAACACCAAAACAACAAAGGCCTTTAGTACTAAATTATGTGGAATTTCTGCCATGGCAACATTAACAATGTTGCCTTGTCAGAGCTGCCAGCAGTTTAATCTGTGACATTTCTGGTCATGGATTTCCCCCAAAACTCAAATTTTTTTTTGATGACAGGACTGAAGTGCTGGTTAAATTGAGCGTGGACTTAAGTTAAAGACAAAACCACAAATCAACCTAAAGAAACACAGACATAATCCAGGATCTTTTTTCAAATAAGGGTTAAATTTAAATAAAAAGCCCAGCATGAAGGTTGAACTATGTACAGTTCTAGCTCTGACAAAAAATTCCTTCCTGTGAGTATTAATGAAGTTTAATCTGACATTGGCTGAACAGGATGCCTTTATTTTACTGGTGCTCTTTATTTAAAAAGTGTTTAGTATTGTTTCACAATTTCATGAAAATATTTTCCAATGAAGATTTGTATCAGCAGGAACTCAGAAGCACTGAGGATGTTCCTGTGCATGGCCAGGACTTGATAATCCTTTTGGGTCCCTTCTAAGTCAGCATATTCTATGATTCTGTAATTATTTTATGAGTGGTATAGTCAGGTCTTTTAATTTTAAAATAAGTTCTTCTCAATACCCTTCTACATTCCAAAGCATTATTTTTGAAGCTACTGGTACTGGCAGGCCGATGGAGCTGATTCTCTTCCTCTACTCTGCTCTCATGAGACCCCATCTGAAGAAGTGTGTACAGCTCTGGGGCCCCAGCATAAAGAGGCCAATAAATCCAGAGGAGGGTCAAAAAGATGCTCAGTGGGCTGAATCACCTCTTCTATGGAGACAGCCTGAGAGAGTTGGGGTTGTTCAACTTGAAGGAGACAAGGCTGAAGGAAGACCTTAGAGCAGCCTTCCAGTACTTAAAGGGGGCCTACAAGAAAGCAAGAGAGGGACTATTTACAAGGGCATGTAGTGATGGGACAAGGGAGAATGGGTTTATAATGAAAGAAGGTTTAGATTAGATATTGGGCATAAATTCTTTACTGTGAGGCTGGTGAGGCACTGGAACAGGTTGCCCAGACAAGCTGAATTTGCTCCATCTATGGAAGCATTCAAGGCCAGATTGGCTTTGAGCAGCCTGATCTAATGAAAGGTATCTTTGCCTAGGGCAGAGATTGGAATCTGGATAATCTGGAACCAGATTATCTTTAAGATCTCTTCCAACCCAAACTGTTCTAGGAGCCTATGATTCTAAATGTCTTGCAGCAAGGCTGCCTCGACATTTTTTCTTTAGTAGTCGGATTGCACTTTTTCTCCCTCTACCTTGAATTCAGATACAGCTTCTTCCTCTGTGGGTGGGTGTAACTCCAGGTATTTTACAAAAATCTAGACCTCTGCTTTGCGTGTATTTAAACACATAGACTCATATGGATACATATAGTTATACAAGATGGGTTACCCTAAGAAGCAACAAGGACTCATTCTGATGTTATATTAACAAAATGAAGAAAACAGGGTGCTTAAAATCAAGCTGAATTGTAAATAAAGGTCTCCATTGAAAAGGTATGTCCAGTGGAATGTGTACTATTATCAGTTGTGCACGTTTCCCTCCTTTGATGATGAGCAAATGGCTATAATTCAATACATTAGATTCACCAAATCTGGAACAAAGCAAGGAAGATATCCAGTAAGGCACTGCATGTTCTGGGAAGAGTTAGTCCCACAAACACAGAGTATTGTCTTTTGAAAAAATGATAATATGTATGTCATATGTATTTTCTGAGCAAAAGCAACAGAATTTATTCATAAAGGAATAAGTAATTGCCAAGTTGACTATGAAAAATATGGATTTCATATAGTCTACCAACATATGAAAATAAATCCTGGTGGGTATTTTGGAGTTTTTTTGGTTGGTTGGGACTTTTTTGTTTGTTTTTTTGTTTTTTTTTTTTGGTGGGGGGTGTTGTTTGGTTGGCTGGTTTTGGTTTTGGTTTTGTTTTTTAATACTGTGGTTGAAATATCTTTCCAGTCAGAATTTGCTTTTGATATGTAAAAGATGTCTGTTAGCTAATCATTTGGTATCCACATTACATGAGAAAACAGAATGGATGATGAATTCTAAGGTGGTTTGGATGCTGAAAAATGGATCCTTTCTTATGGTGTTCAGAGATATAACTCATTTTTGTATGAAGTATTTTATTACAGCTCCTGCTTTTTGGCATATTTTTTTCATAATAGTACATTTTCTATGTGAAATTAATAACATGAGTTGTCATAGATAAACAAGTGCCATCACATAAACTAAATGAGCCAAGCTACTAAAATGCCAGGTAAATGAATGTGAACGGTAAGTGAAAGGAAGAATCATTGTAGGAGTTAAAAACAAATGATGTAAAAGCCTTTGAAAGCAGTAGAGCTTATATTTAGCAACCTGAAAAAATACTTGATCAAACACACCGGCACTAAATTATAGGGTCTGTTATTAGGTGTTCAAAACTAGCTTCACAATCAGAAGATTCAACATTCTGCTTATCTGTTCCTGAAGCATCTTCTTTCTTCATGAAAAAAAATATTTTAGTCATTTGGTATGCTGTTGTTTCAGTAACCACAGAACAGAGTGCAGGACACATGTCCTGCACATGCCCTTGAACTGCAGTAACACTTAAGTAACTAAGACTGGTCCCCTGATTTAGAGCACATCTCAATAAAGGAACTAAGAGTTTGAAGTAAAGGAAGATGATTCTTGCGTACGTGCCTAGTATACTTTATGGAAGTTTTGGAAATATTTGTGTAATACCTATTTAAAAGGAAGAGATGACATTTTTGGTGCTAGGTTACTGTACAACTCAGACAAAGTCATTATTCTGTTATTCTGCAGGGCATAAGCACATAATCGGAGAATCATCAAGGCTGGAAGAGATCTTCAAGTTCATCTAGTCCAACTGTCAACCCACCACCACCATAATCACTCCTAAACCATACCCCCAAGTGCCACATCCAGACACCTCTTGAACTCTTCCAGAGGCAATGGCTCCACCACCTCCCTGAGCAATTTATTCCAAAGTTTATTCACTCTTTCAGTGATTTTATTTTTTCTAATTTCTAATCTGAACCTTGCTGGTGCAATTTAAGACCATTTTCTCTCAGCCTTTCACATGAGATATGGCAGAAGATACTGACTCCCACCTTATTACAACCTCCTTTCAGGCAGTTGTAGAGAGCAATAAGGTCTTCTCTGAGCCTCCTCTTCTCCAGGCTAAACAGACCCACTCCCTTAGCCACTCCTCACAGGACATATAAGAAAGATGAAGAAATTTGAGAAGTAGAGTACATTAAGAGGGCACAGTGATGAAGTTGTAGAAGGGATGGTGGGGAGCTGGGTATGTCCAACTTCCTTATGAGAGGAAGCAGAGGAGCAGGCACTGATGTCCTCTCTTTGGTGAGCAAGGACAGAACAAGGGAAAAGCGTAAAGCTTGGCCAGGGGAAGTTAAGTTGGGATATTACGAAAAGGTTCTTCACACACAGGGTAGCTGGAAATTGGAAAGATTTTCCCAGAGGAGTGGTCACATCACTAAGCTTGACAGAACTGCAGTGTTTGGACAACACTCTCAGGCACGTCGTGGGATTGTTGGGGCTGTCCTGTGCAGGGCTAGGAGTTGGACTTGATCCTGGTGTGCAAATCACAATATTCTATGATTCCGTGATATGTTTTACATCCTTCCCCAGCTTTGTTGCCCTTCTCTGGACATGCTCCAGCACCTCAATTGCCTTTTAGAAGTGAGGGACACAAAACTGGACAAAATACTTGAGGGATAGCCTCACCAGAGCTGAGTACAGAGGGATGATCACTGCCCTGGTCCCGCTGGCCACGCAATCCTTGATACAGACTAAGATGCCACTGGCCTTCTTGGCCACCTGGACATACACTGGCTCATATCCAGCTGGCTATTGACCAACACTCCCAAGTCCTTTTCCATTGAACAGCCCTCAAGCCGCTCTTCCCCAGCCTGCAGTGCTGCATTGTTGTGATCCAAGTGCAGGACCTGGCACATGGCCTTATTGAAGCTCATACAGTTGTTCCTCAGCCCATCGATCCAGCCTGTCCAGATCCCTCTGTAGAGCTTTCCTACTGTCCAGCAGAACAACACTCCTGCCCAACTTGTCATCGTCTGCAATTTAATGAGAAAACATACTAAAGAGGATTATATAGAATGTCTGTGTAAATAATGAAGACACAAAAAAACTTATTTATACTAGAGCACAGTCAGTTATGCTATATTTTATTTTAGGATAAAATATAGTCTAGAGGGGGAAAACAACCAAACCACAGATTCATAGAAGAAAAAATCAAGTGTACCTTGACTCACAATGCTAGCAATGAAAATTGACTATTAAAGAAAACATGCATGTAAGAGAAAAAGTTAATCTAATATGAAAATCGACTTAACTCTTTCACACTACCTACAGAAATGATAATCATAAATGGCTTAAAATTATTTTCAAAATACCCATAATTTTTCATATACTTTACAGCCATCATTTTCCCCAAGGTCAGTTGTTCTCATATTTATAATTTATTGACAACCTCTAACCATGGAAACCAGAATTAGTCTACTTAGTCATTTTTTCATGACGGCAAATAATAATTATAATGGCCACTTGCTTTCAGTACAAACCAAAACTCAAAGATGATTTCTGAAAAAGGAAATGAATGTGCAAGAAGCAACATGATGCCTATAAACTATTTATGAAAAGAAATTTAACCCACAAATTAAGAGCTAATGGGTAAAATATTGCTCAGCTTAGTCAGGTGAGTAATGTCATCTATTTCAGTACGACTCACACAAGTAGAGCTATGTGATTTGACTAAAACGAAACTTTAAGCAACATCCGTAACAGCACTAATGTGTGATAGATGCTCACCACAACAGCAATTAAATACTCTGCAGATCATCTAGTGCTCTGATTATTTGCTTTATGACTAGAAAACAAATGTGTTCATTTTTCTAGTCCATCTACATATTTTTTCTCGATTGCAAAGGCTTCACTGGTGTGGCTAATTTCAGTATAAGTGTTTTTCCCACTCTCTTCACCTCTATAATTACTTGCCAGGATAGAAAGCTTTTCCTGAGGATCTAACATCTGTCCCAAATGGTTGCATGTGTGCCATCTTGTCCATGTTTGATGTGAGGTGCTAATTAAAGATAGTTACCTGCAGCACACTCCTAGATAGAAATCAAATACTATTTTTGCCTCGAAACAGCCAGTTTTTTCCTCTGCTACTTTTGAATTAACCTCCCACAGATTTATTGTGTGATCTAATTATTTACTGTCATCATAATTTCAATGTATTGTTTGATAAAAAATAGGATCAATCCTCTGACCAATAAGCCTGAAGCAAACATTCTTGCTCTATCTGCTTCTGTTTCAAAATATAGGATAAAACTTAGTTTGAGGAGTTTTAACTTGTTTTGTTTCCAGTGTCACTCTTCCTACTTCTGAGTTAGATCCCTTTTTCTAGAGAACTCTTTAGCTAATGATTTTTTTATGATTTACTTAATTTTGGTTTTGTTTATGTATAGTTCAGGGGTGTTTTGTGCAATGTTACTCCTGTTAATTTCAGAGAAATTGGTTGTTAAGGATTTTGAAAGCTTAACTTAAATTATGGAAGAAACATTTTTAAAATAACTCCTAATTTCAAGTTTGCTGATTTAGGAATATTCCGGTTCATGTACGATATTTATTTAAAGACTGTAATCAAAATGTTTAGACAATATTATTAATTTACTTTCAAATCACACTTGTCCACAGTCAATTTTAGGTGCCATTTTCATTAGTGAAAGTCCTCAAAACCTAACTAGCAAAAATAATATTTGGATATGACAATTACTGTCTTTGATACTTCCAAAGTTTAAAACTGCTATTCCTGTAAAAAAAATGTGAAAGCAGGCTGGAACTTCAGGCAGTGTGCATTGAATTTCAGAAATTAAAGTTAGAGCTGTCAGAGGACAATTTGAAATGGTGCACTAGAGGTTAAGCCGGTGCATCTACCTCGTCATTCATTCCCTGGAAAAACTGAATTTACACATTGCTACCATATGTCATCTAGCCCAAATAATAATCTCTTTTTATGAAGAGCTAAGACTTAAATTCTATACATAGAAACAACAACAATTAATAACATAACATAACATAACATAACATAACATAACATAACATAACATAACATAACTTAAATAAAAACCCCTAAACAAATACAAACAAACCACAACAAACCAAAACAAAGTACTGAAACATATAGTTGGAGAATCAGCACTCCAGGACATACTTACATACACTGGTAACTGACCTTAAATGTTCACAGTGTTTCTTGAATAGCTTGAATAAGATAGCATCCAGTGCACTTACTCTTATTTATTTTCCTCATGGTTTTTGTCAAAATTATTGATTGTTGTAATACAAACCATAAAGCTATATATAACAGCAAGTCAGATTCTCACATTAATTCAATGTAAAGATTTTAAGTAGTTTTGCCTATGAATTCTTTAGGGCAAATACATTGCCTTTTTTTTCCCCTCACTTTTTTATACTCTCTCATAGGTGAAAGACATAATCTGCAGAACACCTCTATTTGTACATAAAGCAAAACTTAAAAGATGAAGTCCCCTGTAGCAAGCAAGGATAGGTCTTTTTTTAAGAAAAGCTGGGACCTCTGAGAAATAAAGTTCAGTTTTATGAAGCAATTATTTTCTGACACCTCAGCCTGGGTGTTTTCAATTCCCTCTTAAGCCTTCATGTTTGTCAGTGCCAAAGTGTCTGTTGCAAAACCAACTAAATTGATGAGATTTTTTTAGCTACATGAAAATATATAGTCATCTCATAGAGATACCAACATTTTTTGAAGTTGCCTGTATTAAGACTATGCTGCTTTTTTTTTTCATTTTAACAGATACAACACTTTATCCAAGATCTAATACACACACATACCTACACATTTCGTGAACTTTGATGTCTGTATTTCTCTAATTAATATTGAAGTCAAATAGTAATGAAATAATTTACAATTAATTTTCTTTGACTGCAACAAAAACCTATGGCTTCTTGTAGTGAATTCAAAATATTGCCATCATTCTTCATTTGGTTTATGTGTGCACGACTGGTTTTGATAAGATGGCCGTGGGTATCAAATTGACAGGTACATTCATCCCAAAATGCTGATTGAGGCCTCTTGGACACAGAAATCCTTTGAGAAACAACTTGGCGCTGACACATACACTATAAGAGGTCTGGGAGCAAAGGACATGGCAGGCAGACAGTCAGAATTTCTTTTTCTACACTTTTGCTTTCTACTTGTTCATCAGAGGTGCACCACACTTGCACTGAGCTAAGCCTTTGAGGCCTGAAGACACAATTAGCCTAGTCAGACATCACACAATATGTGATGTCCAAATGTTTCCATTTAATAGGATTTAACAAATTGTTCAGAAATAACTTAATCAAGTAAGAGGTTATGGAAACTGCTTTCAGCTGAATTTCCCATGTCCCTACCTCAGGGCTCCAGTACTTTTGTTTAATAATGCAATAAGAGCCTTCATGATCAAAGAATGTCTAACTGCAAAAAACCAAAAGGATGTCAGTCTGATAATACTGAAAGAGTCATTTATGAATTGGTATTCTAGGGAAAAAGGATCTTAACATCTGAACCAAAATTTTTGAAAAAACAGGGAATTTATGGATCATTGGGATTCTAACTCTACTTGGATTTTGTAAAGCTAAGAAACAGCTTTTGAACAATTTAATTATAGACTTAATAAGGTTTGGTTATTTATTTATTTCAAATCAGACTTTCAAGGTAACGTATTTGACCTGTGAAAGGAACAGGCCTTTTACAGGACTGTGGTTACCTTTTTAGTGGGCATGGCTGGTTTCCAGGGTCAGAGAAGGTTATAGTCACAGGTATTATTCAGGGGTGTCAAGAAATAGCTCTTTTAAAAAGAATGACTACTTACCACAAAGGATTGAAATTACCAAGATGAAATCCTCCTCCATTTTAAAAATGATCTTGTTACATGTAGATTAATGCATTTTGTGTAATTCAACAAAAAGCATTTCCCTACTCCATGTTCCATAGACAAATCAATGAGCAGTAAACAACAGGTAGTCATGGACGGGGGGAAGCTCTGGGCAAAGTATAAGTGGATTCTAGTGGGAATAATCAACAACAGAAAAAAAACTGAGGGGACAAAGAAACTTGTAATATTCAGAACATGAAAAATCTATTGCTATCACGCTTCTGTTACAGAGCAATAATTCTGCATAATCCACTATAGATCCATATGAACATTATGTATTTATCTCATACCTACATATCTGCAGGGAGAAAATAATTTTTTTTGGAGTTGCTGAGATGCAGCTCTCCATGATCTATAACTGGATTAATAAATGTATTCATTCATGAATCAGAAGTCACAAGCTGAAGTCACAGAGCTGGAACACAGATCCAATGCCACATATAAAACCATTCTGATATAACTTGTTACAGACAAAGGATTCAAAAGGTATCAGGTGGTTGTAAATTTCTGTTTTATACATATAGTTCTTATCATCTATTAATTTTACTTTTGCCCTTTTACAAGATCCCACAAACTGAAAAAAATAGATTAATACAATTACAATAAAAAGGATAATAATTTTCACCCGAAATTTTAGACACTGGAGATGTTTCTGTTCCAAAGGAAAATAAAAAAGCCATCCCTTACTTTCTCTTCTTTCTAATTTGCTCTGCACTTCTGTGAAAAATTTCAGATGTTCTTTGTGTTGTGTGGTTTGTTTGGTTTTTTTGGGGTGTTTTTGGTCATAACAGAATTTTATTACTTAAGCTGAGCAGAATCTGAGAAGAGTAAACCTAGAAAGGTTATTGTCACTCTTTCTGGAGACGTTTATAAACCTAATGCTGTCCTCTTAAATGAATAATGAAAACTATTCCCAAATGCACAGAGCATAATGTTCTTCTTTTCATTAATAAAATTGTTTAAAAATACTCTGATAACATGTACTGCTTCTCTTTGTTTATGATTTCATTATAAAAACAATATCAGCATAGGATTTTTATTTTATTACTTTTATTTTATTTTATTTTACTTTTACTTTTTTATTACTTTTACTCCAAATGATTTATTAAAATCTACAGTACAAAAAAAAAATCAGAGTGCAATCTATGACTTACTGGAGATAGAAGGGAAGGTGTCCTAATCTTTTCATTAGATGCTCAGAAAGACGTTATTGAATGATTATAGCAGTCAGGAAGTGCAGTGTGAGTATTGTTAACAGAATTAATTTTTAAAGTCTTTATGAAGATGTGAACTTAGGTGTCTGACAAATGAAAAGACAACTGTAAATTAGAGCTGGAATTTTACAGAGACATCTGTTGAGAACATACCTGAATTAACAGCATCAGAATATCTGATGGATGTTTACAGTCAAGGACTGCTAGTATTGAGTTCCTTGTTTGCTTTTTTGGGGTTAAGACCAGGCTCACGACCCTGCCAGGCACTACATTATCATTAATCTTGCTTCTTGCAACTCAGTCAGTGTAGTTCAGCTCATCATCTGTGACAAAAGGAGGTTAAGTCAGTTTTCTTGAAGAAAACACAAAAGATAGATACAGGATTAAATTCCTGCTGTTTTCTTACTCTAGATAACAGCTTCAGCTACCCAAGGCAACCGGCCCTTTAAAGGCTTGGGTTGAATTGAAGCAAAGTGTGTTTTGACTGAGACTTAATTCACTGGTATGTGATGGAACTGTGAGACTATAGACATTTAGTTGTGCAGACCAATGACAGTGGTTGCGCTGAGACAAACACTGTACACATTTTAGGATTTTGTTTAGTTGTTGCTGGGCTTCGTTTGTTTTAAACTGGCTGTAGTATGACTGACTGCCCACTTGCTACCAGTGCAATACACCTCTGCAGCACAATCCAATTTTCTTCCAAGACAAATCCTGTTCATATATTTCTACACCATGCCAAGACAGAAAAATCAAATTTCTACTTGAAAAGTGCTCTTTGAACAATAAAGGACATGCATCCTTCCCACTACTGCAGGTATCCTTCTTCAT
Organism: Daphoenositta chrysoptera; assembly: GCA_013397915.1. Classification (NCBI taxonomy): domain Eukaryota; kingdom Metazoa; phylum Chordata; class Aves; order Passeriformes; genus Daphoenositta; species Daphoenositta chrysoptera. The sequence goes on from VZRO01006140.1 coordinate 1,577,015, forward strand.
CCTTCATAAAGACATTTCTCTGTTGCATGCTAGTTTTACATTACATAACTAGAAGAAATTAACAAGAACCAACCCAGAGTTCTCATTACGAAGTTCATCACAGAAACAAAAGGAAAAGACTACTCAAAAAGGCAAGCAAATACTCTGTCATTCTCATTTTTCAACTTTCTCAGCCCGTGAAACACCCCTAAATGCCTGACATGCATTCAGATCAGTGAGAACTGGGCACACATATTCTTTTGCCAAGGGCTGAAATGGAAATCTGTGCAGTCTGTTATGACAGAATGGGTACAAGTGCCAGACTCACACCAGTGTCACAGAGACTCTCATTTATTTTCAGATTAAAACAAAAACTTTGGCTGGGAGTTTAGTGCTCACTGAAAACAAACAAGCATATGTAATCACAGCCTGACACATGCTAAATCCCACTGAAAAATTATGTCATAGAACTGTGTTTTAACCACAGAGGAAAAAGCTTCTGAAGTCAGTGGTTTAGGTCCAATGCTTTGTAGTGATATAAATACTTACAGCATTTCTGGTTCTGAAAAGTAGAATGTTCTTATTGCATGAACTCTTAATGTTGCTTTAGTGTTGCTGTTTCCACTCTCTCCAAAGATCATTTCTCTCTCCATTTTACTTTTCACACTACGGCATTTCTCTGTGTTCCATATCCCAGAATCTAGCTGACTTGTCTCCTGTTCTTTATTTTCTCCTAGGCACTTGCTTTTTACTCCTATATACTGACCTCGAGGGTATGAAACTGTTACTCCCCTCCACAGTCATCATTAGGAATTTTTCCCCTCTTATGAGAGAAACAGTGTCTAGACCATCAGGTCTAGAGATCAACATCAGGAAAAGCAAATATTTTTACAAATTGCAACATGTTCCTTGTGCCTTCCCACCCCCCTCAACAAAGTTAAAAATGCTCAGGAAATACAGCAGTCATACTGTCCTGTAACAAAATCATAAAACATGCTTACATTTAAGCTGTGCTACTACCATATAATCTTCTGTTCTTGTGGATGTCAGGAAAGTATCTGAATCCCTCCTCCAAAATCAGAAAGATTTGTAAAAATAAATATATATATATATATGCATACATATTCCAGACATCATAAGGGTTTCCCTTTCTCAGAGACAGAATAATAATTCAGGACTGTATCCTATAAATAAAATTCTTTGTCACATCTGATAAAGACTACAGAATAAAATATTTACAGAGTTTTAATTTAAGATGGCTGATTTCTAAGCTGCATGGAATGTTGTTATAAAGTAAGCAGGTAGATAACTTACACAGTAGGTAGAGCATTACCCACAGCCCCTGAGTCAAGCTCTCTGACCCCAGAACTACTTTGGTGCAGCATAGCTGGGTGACCTTGGCTCAGTCTTACTGAGAAGGTTGTTGCTAAGCTTTGGGAGTACATGAATGGGAGCCACATGAAATAACTAATAACACAGGCAGAAGAGAAATTGTTGCAATGACAATAGTTGGCAGCTCAGGGAACCACAAGGGAAAAACGTAGATGTGGAAAATGTGTCCCCTTAAGGAAAAGCAGGCAACTCGAACACGACAAATCAGCAAGATCAAAGGTCAGACGATTACAGGAGGTGACACTCCTGGCATGAATGACCAGTTACTGGCCAGCAGAGATCATACAAGAACCTCAGAACTGGTAAGGGCGTTAATGCTTAACCTGGCACTGCACCTATCTACTGCGTGTATCAGACACATACACAACTGCTGTGTTTTTACTCTGTGTGCACATGCATGGCTTGCACAGGGCGTCTTTGCAAAAGTCTATGCCTGGAGAAAAGTCTCTCCATGGGAAGAGCTACAGAACTGGAAGAGAAGGGTTACAGCCCAGGTTCTTTGGGTTGAAATCTAGACAGTTCCAAAGTAGAATAATACAACTATAGGGAAACGCATGTTTTGGCAATCTTCCTGCACTGGTGCAGTATTACACAGCAATTTTTCTCAGTGAAATTACCAATCCCTACTGTCTTAAACCAAGATTTATTGGTGAAAGAATATAAAGGATAAAAAAAACCCAGTGTAAATACCAGTTAAACAAATTAAAATATGTCTGCTAAATGATATGAGGACTTTTGCTAGAAAGGAAAAATAGCATAATCATCCTGTGTTGATTTAAGCATGATTTAAATTCTTGAATTTTCAATATCCTTTATTGCACTCATGAAAGTGAGTCCCTCTAGATGCTGACAAGTCATTAGGCTGCCACATTTTCCTCTCTTGTACTGATTACATAAAATCACTGAACACTTATACTATCTTAACTTAGGTATCACTCATTCGAATTATGCTCAAAAATTATTGAATTTTAATAATCACTGTTCTCTTGAAACTTAGTAGAGACTTTCTAGCAATATTGTATTCTCTTCTTTGTGCTAATGTCTTTGCTGAGGCATAGACTTGTTTTGATAACTGGTAATGGTTTAATCTCTTTCAGCAATGGAGGATTCTACCATTTTTTAAATATCTTATCACTACTGAAACACTAGGACACACCATTAATTTAAAGAAACAAAGCAAACCAAAGCTGTTTTCTTCTAGTTGCCCAAAAGAATTGGATTCCCCAGATTGCTGAAATAGAACATGCCTAGGCTAATAGATTCACCTTACCCTACCCAATCTTAACACTCAGAAAGCACTGACCAAACTTTTCACTGTTATCTACAGGTGAGAAAGATCCCCATGCATCTAACAATTCCAGTTCTAACTTGTTGATCCTAAAAGCACTTCTTTTGTGTAGGAATCCTGGACTAATAGCTAGAAAATAAATAATTTAAGACATATCTTTTCAGTGCATTGGCAAGCTGTTTGAATGAATATTTTGCAATATTTCACACCACGGTAGAATTAATGTTCTAACTAATTAATTAATTAATGGTAAAAAAACCCCAGTTGGATATATTTTGTATTCTCTATATTTTTTGAGTATGAAGTTAAATTTTAGAAATAAAAGAGAATGCAAGAAGCTTTTTTATTTTCTAAGCCTCAAGGTGGAAAAGAAGAGTTCCAATATTACGGAAACATAATTCTGTCGAGCAGAATACACCAAGCCTCTGTATTTTACAGTTTTCACACAATGTTTTACTAACTAGTGAAACAAAAAGATACACAAATGTTTATTGTTTCTGTGATAAACAAAACATGGCTTAACGAAAATTACTTTCTGGCTTTACTAAATGAAAAATCATTTACTTTGAAGCTGTATAGGGAGAGGAACACTTATTGACTCCAGACCATTTCTGGGCACTTCTACATATTTTTCATGTTTTCATTAGGAGATTTGTTAGTGTAAAAGTCATGTTCATTCTGGAAGCATGTTGGTACTGCTTCTTAGTGAAGAAAGCTGCACTACTATTAACATTTGCATAATAAAAGCTCCCAATAATTACTGCAAAATAATTAGGAGGCACTTAAGAGTAACACTTACCTGGTCTGTATCTCCTCTTTTTGAATTTGGCTTTCTACCAGAACTAATGTGTTTGACAAACATGGAATAATTATTTAAATGGGGAGGTTCCCTACATAACGTGCCCTTTGGAAGCCAATTTAATTAATGCCAATTAAAACTCATGACTGAAAGCTAGAATAGTCTGCTTATTTTATTCCACCTCTATCACTAAAGCTTAGAGCATAAAATAAGCTAACATTAAGCAGCTGCCTAATGTCTCTTTGCCAGTGTAGAACTCCAGAAAGGTCACAAGACCATTTAAGTATGTGTATATTTATATGTTTGTGTGGCTATACACATGTGTAGGCTCATGTGTATATCTGTGTAGTACATGGGTATGTGTATATACATTTACATGCAGAAATATAAAGCATTTTGTCAGACTCAGAATTCCTGCAAACTGTGTAAGTTAGATTTACAGAGTTGATAAACTGAAGGGATCTTCATCATGCATATTTACCTTTTTTTTTTTAAGTTGTTGTTAGTTCAAAGTGTTAAAACATTTGAATAGCAGAAACAAACTGTGTAAACACTGATGGTTATAATCTTACTTCCTCTGACCCAAACCATATTTATACAAGGCGAAGTGAGTTGAAGCAGAGAGTTTATACACAAAAATAAGGTTTTGAATTTTGACTTCTTCACATTCCAGATGAGCCTTACCTCTAAAACTATTGGCTGTTTGAACATAGGAGTTTTGGTCAAAGAAAGTGGAGGCATGGAATAGAGTGCTCTTCTAATGATAGGAAAGTTTTCATTTTAATGTAGAGCTAGAACTAACCTTTCAATATTTACTGAGAGAAAAATGAGTCTGTATAATCTTCATTTTTAATGGTATGAAACAACCATCATAGAATGTATATTGAAACCATACTTCTCTCAGCTATATTTTATTCCATAAATACTTCCTTCTAAGGCTTTATCCTCGTTCTTATTTATACAAATGTCATTCCAATTATTTTGTCTATTTAAAGCACACATGAAAATGCTTATAAATTAAGCTTGATACATATTTAGAATATCCTCTCATTATCAGAGCTACATGATTGTCCTTACTGGTGATGAGAAGTCAAGTTCTGTAAGAATGCACAGAATCTTGTTCAGCACAGACCCATATACTACAGTCTGACCACTTATTACACACATACTAAGTATATAATTTCCATAGCTCTTAGTATTAAGTCTCTTTAACTTTTAATTAGATTATCTAGAGGTGGGGAGAGCAAAAGCCTATATTCGTAAGAAAATAATGTATAATGTATAATGTGCATATTGCCCCTCCAAACAGCGTTTTAGAGACACGTCAAACTACTATTAAAGCACAGCCAGCAAAAGTATTAGAAAATTTGTCGATGAGTTTAAATAATATTTGTTCCATGGATTTAAATAATTGCATTTCTGTTTGATGTGATAGATATGCAGTGAACTTACCCACTGGGAGATGGGTGCCTTTAGGTAATGTCCAACTTTTTGCTTGTCTTGAAAATAAAGGAATGACTTGGTCATGCTGCCAAGACAATTATCCAAAGCATCTAATTTAGGGAAAAAAAAGACACCATTGGCTCCCTTCCTGTCTTTACTAGAAATTGATAAATACCTCTAACAGTTAATAGAGATCTGAAATGCATCTCATTGTTTATATATATTCCAACATTTTTCCAATTATTATACAGGGAGTAAGCCTTAATTTAGGTTAGTACTAATACTGAAAGTAATAGATCAGGACCTAAGACCTAGCTGAAAGAAGGGAAGAACATCCTGAACACTGAAATTACCTGGGGTATTTCACAGTGCACTACCTTGATTATTTTGAGAAGATGGTCAATGAAGGTGATCTATTAATGACAACAGTATAGTGTGTCGGACATTAAAAACATCAAAAAAGATTAAAAGAAAAAAACAGTAAAAGAAAACCTTGACGCTAGATCAAGTATGCAAAGGAATTATAGAATGATGAAGCTGCAACGCTCTAATAATGTCTCATCTTTTACCATCATACAAATATGATTAATAACAACAGGCTATTTGACTTATTTCTTATATAGGAAATAATTTTTATATTATAGGTGGTGACTTCTGCAATGGACATCACATTATATGAAATTTTAGACATTTAAGGCTGTAAAGTTCTTTGTTTACATCTTTTAAAGGGTATGAAAAATGAAAGCCAGAAAGATTTGAGCATCTAAGTCTTACTGAAAATGACTGACACTTTATTATTTTCTAATTCCTACTCATCATACTTTGTCTTTTCTTTGCATAGCAGCATTTTTGATGTTTCCCTGTAAGAGTGTTTCCTTTGTTGGTTTTGGAGAAAGGCAGACTTATCTTCAGCCACATAGTCTGTTTACTATGAAATGAACTTGGGAGAAATAGTGACATGTGTGGATGTCTTCAGCAACATGTGGTCTCTTGCTGAGATAGTTCCTAAAACTACCACTGTGTTCACTGACTTGGCCACCTTTCTGCTCAATAGAATTCACTGTGGTGATACTGGAATAATTTTATTTATGCTTTATAAATGGCATCAAGCAATGCTTTCCTGCTATAGTAGTGACTAGCTGTTAACCAAATGTCAGCCTTGGTCTATGTCAATGTTCCCTGAGTCTGTTCTTCCTGCAATTGTCAATAGAATAAGTTTTCACAACCTCATTGTGCCAAAACACAGTAGCATTTTTGAGTGTGTTACACTTGAGATTTTTATGAAATAATTTAGAGATTTTGACTTCATCTGTTTTGCCTGAAAAAAGTTACAGCTTCTCAAATGCTGTTGTGTTTTTGAATGTAAAATAACTATTTAGATGATCCATGGTAACTTTCAGGTAAGAAATTATGTTTCTAATCTCAGTGTTTTGAAAAATTCTTAGACATCTGGTTCAGCAAGCTACAACATAGAGTCCTGCTAGCTATAATTTGTCACTTCTATTGCTTCTGTTAAGTTTAAAATTGGCTTTTATTGCTTTTCTATATACTTCTCCTGATGATGGGGCTGTTCTGAATAAATGCAGTCACCAGAAAACTTTATCACATCTGTTTTCCATGTTATTTATAGGTTGCATTTTATGTATCAGATGGCTAGTTTTATACATACACTAAGGCACAATATCTTTTTATGTTTGTTTGTTTAACCTAATTAAGAGCAAAGTTTGCTGAAATTTAATGAGCATTCCCTTTTTTGACCTAGTGTTGTCTAGTAGAATTTGAGTTAGAATTAGTTGGAATTCATTTTGTCTTCACTTTACATGTCATTACCTAGGTTCCCACCTCCTGCAGCAACACTAACCTCTGGAGCACTGTTCTTGCCTTTATTCCCTTTCAATTATTCAGGCAAGAGCTGATTAACCAAGCCTCTGGAAGTGCATCTTTCTTAACACTGTCTACTTTGAGCTTGGACTACATAACTATATCTAAAAACTTTACTATCTAGATAGGTATAACAAGTATATTTCTTATAGAAACATAGTTTTCAGTTATAGCTCTTAAGCTCTTGCTTCAAGGTGAATTAAATGAATTTCTGTCAGTTTAAATCAAATTAGAATACTGCTACTTCAGCCCTGAATGAGACCACTCAAGCTAACTTCTGCAATGGTTTAAATAAAGAGTTTACTTTGTCTTCATGGAAATGAGTGCAAATATTCTCAGAGTCTTTAAGACCACCCAATAGAAAAAGCTTTGAAGAGTTCTCTCTAACAGCAGTCATAAAGAACATTTTCAGTTTGAAAATTTGATTTTCTGTTTGCCTGCTAACTTCTGATGGATCTTGCTTGAATCCAGGCAAGCATTTTGCAACCTTACCACACTTTGACAAGGTCTGTATGGCTATCACCTAGGTAGTGATAAACCACTTT